>OY796656.1:130133940-130733940 GCA_963680705.1 Rhagium mordax | reverse complement strand
CAAGACCGACATTTGAAAAATAATACTGTGAGTCATAGTCGCAACAGCTGAGCGATAAGAATGCATGTTCGACTACTGTTTTAGCAAACATTCAGTACCTACTAGGTTTTTATAATTAGTTGAACATGCTAATTACAATATATTAGAGTAAGGTGTGAACTCATCTAGTCTGTTTTACTGTACAGCTAGTAATTGTGTATCAAAATATCAAATACGTCATGAGAATTTTCTTAAATTTACCAGCAAATATTTTGGTTACAAAAAACTTGTAGAATCATTTCCAGCAAGCTATTAACAAAATCCGAAGTATTAAAGAAAGCGAAGACCCAGATCGACCTTATTTAAAGAATGAGAACACTTTATCACAATATTGGAAGGTACGACATACATTTTGACAAGCACCTAGTAAAGACTGCATAGGAATTTCCTTTAACAACCGTTTTAACATCTAGAACAATTCCAGTCTTTCTCATGTATTTACTTGTAAAAACGTGTCGACTCCAGTAAAAATAATTAGAGCTCCCTAATATACAGGGTGTCCCAGTTAAAACTCCCAGGGCCATTTTCTCGGAAACTTATAGAGATATTTGAATTCTGTAAAGGGCATTCACTAGAGTATATAAATATCTTCAGTTGTGAGTAAAGACGGTTTTTCTCCATGTTGAGATATAGATGGCGTTGCGATCCAAAGAAATTGTTCGATCCCAGGAACGTTGAAATGTGGTGCATGTGAAAGAACATTACATTCTAAGCAACTTTTATGATTAAAACAATTTTCGAAAAATCACTGGTTTCCGAGATATTTGAATTTCAATGTAATATTTTTGAGAAACTAAAATAGCCATAACTTTTCCAAAATAAATTTTCTACGATAGATCCTTGGGAAAACTGAAGATATTTATATACTCTAGTGAATGCCCTTTACAGAATTCAACTATCTCTATAAGTTTCCGAGAAAATGACCCTGGGAGTTTTAACTGGGACACCTTGTATACTTGACGCTTGAACAAGGTAAACTTGATTTGGACCCCAAACAACACTGTGCTAAATGACTGATTTTTGAACTTAATATTTGTACATTAGATATTTTTAACTAGACCCAACTTAACTCCATTTCGGAATTAGGATACGAATAAGTCCATATTTTAAGGCAAAAAACCTTGTACGGTTTTAAAACGATTAAGCCTTGACCACCTAAGCTACCTTCAAAGAAACTAATGGAATATCCAGTGTTTTCATAACACTACATAGGGGAGCAGAAGTGTGAGTTGCAACTGCAATATTGGCTACGGAGAGCCTGCAATTTTCAGTCCGTGCTTTCTCATCTACTTTAAATATATAGGTTCGATTGCTTTCCTATGTAGTGTGCATGAAAACAGTATAGGAACTCTTAAACGGATTTAATAAAATGTTAGTAAAACCAACAATAATTAAAACCTTATAGTATACTTTTACACAAATATTAGAATTGCTTAGTTGAACAAATTAAATGTGTCGCCTAATATGGTAAATTTACTAGAATTTAGGTTTCATAACGATATTTTTATGTGGCAAGACATATTTATAAACAGATATAATTGATTAAAAACCACCAGCCCCAATTAACCCCACATTGATTTTCGAATAATCACAACAGATACAAAGTTAATATAAACGTTTATTTTCGTATACTTCTTGGACCACTATTGTTGTTGCTTTCATAATTAAGTACTGCTATATATCTTGCAAATTAGCCCTATCTACATACATATACATATACAAACCACATTACATAAATGTAGAAATATTGACATTCAATTCAAAATTTGAAACAAGCAAAACCAAAATTTAGTTGTGATCCTTCCAAGTTGTATCTTAGGCTCAATTTAGTAAATACAAAATATTTTAAATAAGAACAGAAATTATTGTGCAATACTTGTTACTTAATCTACATTAAAACGAATAGAGCTGCCATTTTATGCACGTTTTTTTGTATTTTTATATTTAATCGGACGAGGTTATTTCCAAATTTTCACTAACCGAAGAGTGACTACCGTTTTCGTTCCTACTCAGCGAGTCATTGTTTACCGCATCCTGGCTGTTTACCTGTGGCTTATATGAGGGTTTGTTACAGTCCGAAATGATCCTGTTGGACGATTTATTTTGCTTTAGGTCCTTCTTACCCGTATTAGACTTGTCAGTGGTTGTTTTATTCGCGAACTGTAAGTCTTCTAGTAGATTTATCTTCGAGTGATCTGATTTTAGATAATCTGACTTTAGAGATAAATCGTCACCGCTGCATATAAAATCCTCCTCGTACTCAGCGTCCATGTCAAATAGCTTATCAAGTTCGCGTAAATTTGACTTATCTTTAAATTCTTTACTGTACAGCGACGGTAAAATATCGTTGACGCGAGATTTGTTCATTTGTAAGGGCGGTAGATCAGACAAAGAACTCAAACTACTTTTAGATTTCAGTTTTTCGGGCTTTTGTGGCGAGAATTTAGATTTTTCAGTTGTTTTACATTCTTTTAAAACGGGCTGCAGCACTTCAGTGTCATTAACGGTCTCCGCTAATAATGTATTTTCGTCCACACCATTTAACAATACCTCAGGAGATTTTATAGTACTATCGAAATTAATAAGCGCTACACTGTCCTCGGCTATGGAACTTGTATCTTCGTAAGTGTCCTCTTCTTTGCCGTCTTTCTTACTATACGTACTATCTAGGGCTTGTTCCTTTAATTCATTCTGAGCCTCGACCAACCGCTTTTTAGCATCATTTTCACTTTTTTTATTGATGTTTAAGCTCATTACCGGGCTACTTAAATCAAATGTGGCATTTAAGTTTTCTGGACGTACAATACAATTACCCACAGATTTTTTATCGGCTTCTAAAGACTCTCCATTATCGCTAACAAATGAGTTCGATGGCTTTGAGGTTAAATTAGCAGATTCAGTCTTCTTCGGGTTGCTTGCGGAGTCGATATCTTGGCTTATTGACTTGTTTTCTTCAATTCCATTGCTGTTCATATTCAGATTAATTTCTATACTTTTGGTTTTCGCTTGAGCAATTTTAATAAGTTGTAATAAAAGAGGAACTGTAGTGTCTTCAGTGATGTCCAATCCCAAGTCCTTAGCTACCTTCTGCCTACCTTCGTACTGGTAACAGTTACCCATGTAAGACTCGGGTTCGAACACTGATATGGTAAAATATAAGTCAAAAAACTCTAAAAACTCACGGACAATACAAAACATTGCTTTGCCCTCTTCAGTCGCCAAGTGGGTTTTGATTTTAGTATTCAGCAACGGCTGTTGCTTGCTGATCTAAAAAAGACGACAGTCAATTGGGTCACTCGTAACGATGCTCTGCTTACCTTTACGTCTTCATCTAAGGCAAGAAAAATACTGGCACGTAATTGAGCCTGCAACATATGTTACTACATAACAACTGTGAAACTACTCTTTTAAATTCATACCCTAAATTTGGCAAGACATCCGTTGCTCTCCAAAGTTTGAGATAGCAAATCTCTTAATTCAACTTCTTCTTCAACTGACATTGCGGATTTTTAGGTTAACACGGACAGGTAACAACACTTTGCACTTTGTTTATCTGCGATGTATGCGAGATTAAGGTTACAGTAAAAAATATCATTTACAATATATATAATTTAAAAATATGTGATACTTATTTATGCGTATGTTGCCCGTTATTATAGAATTTAAAATATTTTCGCAGGTGGTACACATTTAAAACTACGTTTTACCTGCCTGGAAACCAGTGACTGTAAACAAGTTTCATCAACCACCGTTGAGGAGTTAAGACTGTAGACTACCTACACTACCTACTCTACGAAATTTGAACTTGTTTTGTAAATAAACCATTGTGAAATATACAAAAATTCAGAAGCAACAACAAAAAGAAAAAGGAAATAATGATAATAATAATAATAAGTTTATATGTACTATTTTTGTTCTAGAGGGCTAATGCTAATATCTCTGTAGCATCTTGGATTAAGATGTTTTCTTTAAAACCGAATTGTTTAGCAGATTGATCTATATTAGATGTAGTGTCACCTTTTTTAAATATTCGTATTATTAATGAATCTTTAAATTTTGCAGGGCTATATTCCGATCTCATGAATTTATCTATAATAAACACTAACGGGTCTAGTATAAATACTAAGAGATTCGTGTTAGGGTCTTGGTTTTGTTATTATTTAGGTCATTTATGGTCCGTTTGACTTGATAGATATCTGTAGGTAAGACAGTATAGACATTTATCATAATCTTGTAAATATTGTAAATTTTTAAATCTTTTATTTATTTCAATTTGAACTACTTTCTACAGTTTTTTTGTATTGGGCTAACTTTATACAAATAAGAAGTCATTTAGAACTATCCATCATTTAATTAAAAAAAAGCTAATAAATATATACTCTTAAATTTTATAAAATGCTATTAAATTATAACTATTGTTAGATGTAAAAAAATATAAATTCATTGTATTTAATATAAATAAGTACCTAACAAATGTAACATCACAAAAACAACGCAAATATGTCCCCAGTTCTACATCCCGAAATATAAAATAATTAATTTCTACTCTTTGCGGATTTCTGAGACAGCACCGAAGATCGCGATTTTGGATTTCTTGATCGCTTGATATTTTTCAACAGATTATAAATCGTATCTGGATCTACTCCCATGTTCAAGAGCTCTATGAGAATCCTGAAAAAAACATGTTGATTGTCACTGGTTTGTTATTATAATCGACAGATCCTGAACAAAAACAACAAAACAAAGATACGTACCTGAACACTTTAGCGTCCATGTAAATTCCTGCCAGTTCACCCAAGTGCTGCAGCTCATCCTGGTGGGGCTCCAAATTGTTATCAATTTTTGTTGTAATAGTTTCAGCGGTTTTCGAAGGCATTTTAAATGTTTGACAGATCGAAAGGTTGTAGATAGACTTGACACCTGACAGTTGGCAACGGCAAATTTTAATATACATCTACATCAATAGAGGCCACTATCTCGTTTCTCGTTCACAGCGCCATCTGCCATCCTGCTCAGAGTTACGAACTATTTTAAATTCTAATGAATGGAGAAAATCGCGAACTCCTCAAAATAAATCCTGGTGAAAGTAGATGCCTCTTTCAAATTACCATTGTTTATAAAGTAATATTATAAACAATGAAATTACTAATCGATTTTGACCGAATCAATTCACGTGAGTGGGCGGTATTCATATTCATATGATCAGAAAATCAGAATGACATATCGGCTAGGGTTTTTAGTATTTACCCTAAACGACAACGATGGTGTTCCTGCCCCGTGAAGTTAGTTCGATTCTGTCATGACGGTAAGATAACTTGCCTTCGTTCCACGAAGAAAAAACTGTACAATTTTTAAACCTAGCAGTACCGTACAAACCTAAATTATGTCATCCTTAAACGACAGCAACGACATTTACACACCAAATTACGAAAATCCGACTGGAGTAACAGGTAAAACTTATTTGTTTTATGTTTGACGTATAGCATGAGGATATTTAACCTCAACAGTCACAGTAGTTACATAAATACAATATATATATTGATTTGCAGGCAACTTTCGACCGTTCGCTTCACCGTATCTAAATTATGATCCCGGATATATTCCCCAAAGTCAGCCCGAATTTATATTTCTGGATGGTGCTAGTAAACAGAGAGGTAGATTCGAACTTGCCTTCGGTCAAATTGGTGGTTCGTGTATGATGGGTGCCGCTTTAGGAGGAGCTACAGGTTTTTACAACGGGTTAAAAGCCACAACGTTAGCAGGCCAAACAGGGAAATTGAGACGAACACAGTAAGCACCCTTTTTTAATATACGGAAACTTCTGCAGCCTATAATAGTCGACTAATAATATAGAATTCCTCTTTTGAAGTTTCATAATATAATTTATAGCTCCGAGAATTTATCCAATAGGAACTCTATTTATAAAAGTACATTATGCAATTTTTTTTATTAGGTTGTTAAATCATATTATGAAAAAAGGAAGTGCCACTGCGAACACATTTGGATCTGTAGCTGTGATATATTCAGCCTTTGGAGTATTTTTATCGTGGGTTAGGGGAGCTGACGACGATCTGAATACAATCGTCGCCGCAACTGCTACAGGGTGTTTATACAAATCCACAGGTAATCATCCTCCTATATTACCAATGTTATGCGTTTTAAATTTGTGTTAAACAAGAGTGGCACGGGATGCCACGCCCCGAAGATATTACTGTATGATTTGGTCGCTTAATTTACTATACTCATAACTAAGCACGTGTGTAAATTAATTTTATTAAATGGAATGCTTTTCTATTTGAATGACTCATCTCTTCAGATATAAATTTTCTTTTGTTTGACAAAATTTTTATGTATTTATTTCATAGTAGAATTTTATTAGGGCTGCAAATGAATTGTATAAAATTTTTGCTGCATTTCGCACATATTACAATAAAGACGATTTGACAATGTTTTGATATTGATAAAATTAAATACCATAACAATAAAAAACCATAACAATAAAAGTAATCTTTGAACATTAACATACTTTAAAGTAATAAATATAATAATCGCTATTTTATTTTTTTAATATTAAAATAAGTATTAATACATTTGTAATTTTTTAACAAATATTTTTGATTAATTGTACATATTTTCAAACAATATTTGAAGTTGTGAGAAAAATAATGCTTCTCTTTTTTGCAGCCGGACTAAGGAGGTGTGGTTTAGGAGGAGCGATAGGGCTTGGAGCGTCCGCATTATATGCCATTTGGAACTCTAGGGATAAATTAACAGATCTACGACAATTTAATCCAGCGTAAGATGAGGTCTTACAATATTTAAACGGATTTCTTGACATAGAATAACAATTAATAACTAGTAATTTATATCAAAGCAGTCTGAATTTGGAAAATATATTTTAGTACAAAACAAAGTTTCTTAAGTTCCTCAATTTAATATCGAGGTTTGCTGTTGACAAGTCAGTAGTACAATTTATGTACATTTTAAATGTTTTTAGGCTAATTGTGCTTATTTAGCTAAACGTAGCCATTTGATGGGGTAGAGGAAGTGTCCGTTTACATTACTTCAAGTACCACTTTCATCTAACTTATCTTTGGTTGTATATGTTTTGTGCTGTGATCTATATTGTTACATACGTTTAATTCCTAGAAACTGTGAATTTGTTCTTTTTGTTAATAAAATTGATTTGAAAGCCTGTGACATTTTTTTTGGCTAAACTACTAATATTCTAAATCAAGTGGTAAATCAGATATAATTTTTCCGAAACATTGGCGATCTTATTCAGTCATCTAAACACTTTGCTAATACTGAGAATAATTTGTTCCTTTTATCACTTGAACTTTTTTTCTACATTTGGAAAGCTTATCGCAATTTTTGTTTTGACAGGCGAAGGTAGAGCGGTGAGAAAGGAGGCGTGTGGTGTTCCATGGGAGTTTAGATTGTGACGTTACTCGAACATTAAATTAATTCCCGATGTAAATATATTTTTCAAATTAATGTTACTCGATAGATAATGTACAAGAAAGAAATCAATAAATTATAAGTTATTATTAGAATTTATATTTTAAATGCCTATGTTCTAAACCGTTGCTGCTAAAATGATTACCGATGAGAACCGAAATGCTGGTTGTAAATCAAAATCATATCAATTTAAAGGTCATTAAAGCAGATGCGATATAATAGAAAATCTAATCGCTCAACTTTTTTCTAAATAGTTTTTAATTTCCGCGGCTGTCGATATTATTTTAGATATTTAAAAATTTGATTTTGCCATTTTGCTACTTTTGTCCAATAGTGTATTTATATCATTGTTCTAATTCTGAACATACAAATAGAAAATTTGTTGGACATAAAAATCATTGAATTCGCTTTCAGCTACCAAAAAAATGCCACAGAATGTAATCATGGTTATCGATCAAAAAACAATACCCATGAGAAGACGTTTTTCATTCTTATTGAATATTTTTATTATGCTTATAAAAAACCTTAATACTGTTGTAAACAATACGTATCAAGCAAAGAAAGTAAAATAATTTGCAAATACACAATCATTTTTCTTAAAAATAACTCAAATATATTTTTTAAATTGAAAACTTGGTGAAATTATTTTTTTATTGTAAAAACGGGCACTTTTATTTTATTTACTCAGTTGGAAATAAATTATTCTTCTTCATGTTGTCTATTTTAACAACAACTTTATTTAAATTTGATTTATTTGACTTACAAATAACCATAAAACAAAATACCGTTATGTATAGGCAACCCGATATGCACTCAAACATTATTAGTTGCATAAGTAACAAAACACGTAAAATAAACGAACAAACAAGAATTTCAACTCTACAAGGAGCGCCCAACTGACTTAATTACATTTTGAAATACCTAATCTCATGAATCATTATTTGTCTGGTTTTAGCAATTAATCACTTGTTCACATATTCCAGCTGTCTCCTGCTCGCACGAGACTCCTCAAACAAGCCCTATTATTTCCGGTGAAAACTGTACAATGTGCTTCTTATTTTACCTTTCATACCTGTAGAACAGGTGTTTTAAAACGTAAGTTAGGTGAGGCGGAGTTTTGTTCTTTGGCCACGCGTAAGTAGTTGTTTGTAAACAAAATATTAAGTTATCTACTTAACTAGCATATCCTGACTAAAAAAAAAATAAGAAACTACTATCTAATAACGCTATTTTATTATCCTTACTAAATATTTGTTCCTCTTATCACATTTATCATTTTTATCAGTTTTATCTCTGCACCTGAATTAGTATAAACATTTCTATGCTCTACTTTTGTTCATTTTCTATATTTGTTTGGCCTATTTTTAATGCACGCCCTTTAAGGTAAATATGGACCAGTTATCGGCAGAAAAAAGACTGACCCTCACGTATCTGTTTTGCATAATCGTGGGGGCAATAACGAGCATCACCACTGGGATCGCTTGGGGCCACTGGTACAAAACGCTAGACCAATGCGTTGATCGAAACTGCAGTTGTATAATATATGGAAAGCATACTCAAACGGTGTTCCTAGGTAAGTGGCATATTTTATTCTTAATAAGTAGGTATACAGGGTGTCGCACTTATCGTGCTCACCATGGGTATCTTGGAAACGGTAAGAGATATAAAGGGAGGTAAATGACATGAAATGCAGAGCTTATCAAGGCGTACTGTTACGTGCAAAAATATTTTAGCAAAAAAATTAACTCGTTTTTGTTTCGTAGGCGAAAAACTGATTTTTGTCATTTTCGTTTTCCCAGTATCACTTCTTTATTTTTGAAAATATTTTAAAGCGGTTTTCTTCATTCTTAGAGCACCTTCTGATGCAGATTTTGAAAAAATTGCAACGTTCCATTTAAACTGATTTGTGACGCTTATTTATCGTTATTTTAGGTGGTCCCCAAGCTCCCTGCATATGGGTTACGTTTGGGCCGCTTTTCTATGTAGTTTTCTGCATTGGATTAACCTGTTTTCATGGCTACCGCGTACTCTTTGCGACAAAGTCACCTCATACCAGAACTACCAGATCCGTTTTAGCGAAAATGGAGTAAGTATTAACACATTTTGAAATCTTAAAACCAACTCTTAAAATTGCTTTTCAGCCACGGGGAAACAGTCCGCATAGAAGCAGTTACCCAAGAAACCACAAGTCAACTTCCGAGGGCGTTTTGGATATGCGTGTCCGTATTATCAGTGTTTTTTACCGTTTATGCCCTGGTACATTTCGCCATATACGTCGACGGCTACTACCACACTTGCAACCAATACCGCAACACCTTGGAAAAACTTTTAAGCCTGCACGGCTCGGCGTTGCCCGTTGTTTACAATCGGCTCTCTTGCCAAGGCGTATTTGACTTCATGGATTATATGCAGCTGGATTCAGGCAATGCGTTTCGTCAAGGTATTATTAATACTGGCCTCGACTTGATACTCGGTCTTGCCGC
Organism: Rhagium mordax; assembly: GCA_963680705.1. Taxonomy (NCBI): domain Eukaryota; kingdom Metazoa; phylum Arthropoda; class Insecta; order Coleoptera; family Cerambycidae; genus Rhagium; species Rhagium mordax. The sequence continues at coordinate 130,723,957 of OY796656.1, read as the reverse complement.
CTCCGGACTGTCCTGGATTCTATTTTTACATTCGAGTATTCTAAATATTAGGCTCTCTACAAATAGGGATTAAGTCATTGATGTGCGTCCATGTCGTATAAATTTTATGTTTAATTTTAATACAGTTAACGGATAGTAACTTATTTATGCCCGTCATGAACGAGCAGCTATGCTAAAAGTACTTTGATTGGTGTCATGAGATAGACGTACTTACTTTAGGCCCGAAATTGGTGCCTAAAATGTACTTCAGACTTAGTCATAGAAAAATATTACTTTTTTTTTTTGCTTGGCACTTGTTTACGTTATTATTATTACTGCGCACATCCAGTGTTGAACCACTATGGTAATAGTCATAGGTAGTTATGTAGCATTTTTTTCTACTTCATAAGAACGTGTTCAAATAAAAGGCAGTACAAACATTAGGTGGCCATTATGCCATATGTGAAAATATAGTTGTATTATTTTTTTATACATTATTCATTAAGCCATGTTGTATTCTGCATATTTGTTGCCGAAAGTCCCTCCTTACAGTGTCGTTTTAAAAGTACAATGTTAGTTTAAGGTAACTATATCGAGTTGTAAATAAAACGCTACAATATGCAACAAAATTTATTAAATGCATAATACAAGTTAAAAAAAGTGCAATTAGGTATTAAATACTATAAATAAATAGGGAATGTAACAATGTTTTATAATATAAACAATATTGTATAATAGGTACATTTTTATAACATAATAAATAAATATTCTTTTTTGATACTTCTATTTATTTCGTAAACTACAAAACACTTTTCTCACAGCAAAAACTGCATGTAGTAATTGACTTTCTATAAATAGGAAATTCGATAGTTGGTTTTAGGTAAGCTTTGGTTTAATATACTTCATTCTAATAAAATGCAATGTTATATAATTTTTCTACTGTCCAACGACACTAATTAAAACATATCACAGTCCTACATGTTTTCAAATTTTCTTTTCTATCAAAGTGGCATTAAATCCACACATTGAATGCAGCGTGCCCATTTTTGGACATGATAAATATACAGGGTGTCCCGCTTATCGTGCTCACCATGGGTATCTTGGAGACGGTATACGGATACAAAGTAGGTTAAATCACACCTGATCTAGAGCTTATCAAGGCGTACAATTATGTGCCAAAATATTTTACTTACTAAAATCAACTCGATTTTATTTCATAGGCAAAAAACTGATTTTTGTCATTTTTATTTTTTCATTGTAACTGTACGAAAAATTTTTAATGCGGTTTTTTCTTTCTTGGAGCGATTTTTTATGCAGATTTTGAAAAAATTATGATATTTTTGGACGGTAACCACGCCACTTCCTAAGCTACGTGACGACAGCTGTACCTAAAAATGGGCACCCGCAGACAATCATTACTTACTATAAATAATTAACAACTGTTAGCAAAATAATATGTCCTTTTCGAACCTATGTAATATATAAGAATCTTACTTTTTATTATTTTCTATCAATCGTAGGATTTCCTTAGATTTTAACCAAATTCCGTCCATATTCCCAGCATTTAAAATGAAGCCAAACATTAATTTCTTAATACACTGATATCTTAAACTAATTTACAGGAACATAAAAAATTACGTGCCAGATTTTTTTATAAACTAACTCCGAAGACATTCAAGTTTGGAAGGGATTTGCCTAAACCTAAAGAAACGTCTACAATATATAAGAACTATCAAAACTATTATACTAGCATTAAAGATAACATTTTTTTTTCTTAGAAAATATTGTGAGATTGTTTACTAATTCAAGAAATTTGACGTGAGTGGATGGATTCTAATTATTACTGAGAAGTATTATTTGTAGTATAAATAAGAGTTATTTTCAGCCTCATATTTTTTATGACAAAAATGGAGCGGAAGGGTACAATATCGCCTGAGCCAATGCTCTTGAATTTTAGATAGTATGCACTTCAACGCAGAAGACCTTCTTAAGGTCTCAATTATCTTGCCACCTTATTCGTAACCATGACTTAATAATAAGCAAATAACTATTTAAAATGATTCCCTGGTGTCACATTGTTTATGCTTGATACTACGAGTATATCTAGGATGTAAAAAATTATACATCTCCCATTTCAGAGCATATTCCGTGTGATTGACTGCTTCACTGCATGTAAGTATTAGTGAATTACCTGAATAACATATTGTGCAGGGCAACATATTTACGATTTGAAAATTAACAGAAAAGTACGCTATTAATGATGATACAATAAGTTTGTGGCGTCACAACTAACCTAAAAAATATGTATTTATCTAAAATTTTCCAATATTACGTCAGTTTTATCAAAATTTCTGCTTGGATCCTGTACCATCAACCAAAATCTTATTCGGTGCATTATTAATAAAGTCTTAATTGCCTTGATCTAATAAAATAAGATGCTATTTGTTGGTTGGAATTCCAACCTATAATTAGTCTATTTTTAATAATCTACAATATTGAAACTTTATAAATCTACTGTCTGGGAGAGTTTTTAAATGTTAAACGGATCCAAGCTAAAACTACAAAAATTAAAATTGAAAATAAATTTGCAAAAACTAAAAATTTAAGGTTATGTCAATAATCGGGCAAAATGTGAACGGATTTTGCATGAAATAATTCGAGTATATTATATCGTAATCGATATCTATTATTACTGTCTTATAAACATATGAAAATCCCAAAAAATCCAATTTGAACTAAATCGGCTATTTTAAAAGAAATTGGTGTAATAGTGTTTTCGTTTAAAAGTCATCACGGTTCTATTTTAAATTTGTTTTTTTGTGCAGTTGTTTTTTACAATAACAAATTTTTTTCACACAATAAATAACCCTAGAAAACAGTTTCGTAAATATAGAGCACGTTATCTGCATTTCATAATAGCTATATGAAATATTATTCAAATAAAAGTTTTAGTTTACACTATTAGCCTTCTTTTGCTCCATATTAACCGTTGAAATATTAACAGAGTTATGATTTCTTATTATTATTACTATTAATATGAAATAATAAATATTATATTATTTTATTCCTCAGTTGGTAGCAAGTGAGTTGTTATATTAGAATATATTTGCACCAATGAAATACAATTTGGAACCTGGTTGCCATGGAAACCATCGCTTACTACATTACTTTTGAAACTTCGAAGATAAAGGATATAAGTTTTGAATATTTTAAATGTTTTAAGTAATAACCCAAAATGGATGTTTTAGAAATTCATGTAGTTTGTAAAAAAAATATGTTAAGTGGCTATAAAATAGTAAACGTGAAATAGTGTGAATTAGAAATGTGGGTAAAACGAAGAGCAACAACTTTTTGAAGGAATCGGTAAGTTGTCATAGTCATATTTGAATATATTTGCACCATGAAATTCAATTTATAGCCTGGTTGCCATGGAAACCATCACTTGCTACATTACTTTTGAAACTTCTCTGATAAAGATAAAGATACACGTTTTCGGTAATTAAAGTTGTCAAGTAATAACTAACATAACCTTAAATTTTTAGTTTCTGCGAATTTATTTTCAATTTCAATTTAATTTTTGTAGTTTTAACTTGGATCCATCGCAACATTTAAAAACTCTCTCAGTCAGACCGTAAATTTATAAAGTTTTAATATTGTAGATTATTAAAAATAGACTGCTAATTATAGGTTGGAATTTCAACCAACTAAAAACACCTTATTTTATTAGGTTAAGGCGATTAAAACTTTATTAATAACGCACCGAACAAGATTTTAGTTGATAGCACAAGAACCAAGCAAAAATTTTGATAAAATTGACATTATTCATTATTCGAAAATTTTAGAAAATGCATATTTTTGAGGTTAGTTGTGCGCGTCACCCATTATCAAAATGGCGGTTTTAGCTTACATGCCAATTTTTAGGACTTTTAAATTCAAATGCTATATTACTAGACTAGAGCTATTGATTCTGATGAACAAATAAATATTCTATGAGTCAAAATTAGATTGAATGCTTCACTTTACGTTATCGACTTCGATGGTCCAGGTTCGCTATAGCCTGCAGCGATACTTTCTTCTGAAACTAATTTCGCTGTCCACTGATTGTTGTTAGTCGTTCTAATTTTCAAAAAATAAATACATTGTGAAGCAGCAATTATGATGATAAATTAAACAGTAAATGCAAAAACATGTACTCTATATTCCAGACGTAACCGTAAGCATAAGACCCATATGCATTTATTCAAAATCGTCAGCCTCCTCAAATTAATTTTTAAATATAAAAGTTATAGAATGTGTGCGCTATCAAACCAAGTTGATACGTATACGTATTCAAAAATGTTTAAAAGCTGGTGTTTCTAGTTTCCTAACCTGACTTTTGTCTAATTTCTGTGGTGTGTTTATGTTTATGTTTAGTATTTATCCTCTCATCAACAATAATTGTGTAAAATTTGTTTCGACAGACGCCTATAAAATAACTATAAACGCCTTGATGTCCATAAGCGTCCACTGTCCTTATACTTTGTCTAAAACTATTTAATATTAATTCGTTGTGAATGGATTTTAAACACCCCTCTCATTGCTTAGAGAGGTTTATAAATAATTGCCCGCTGCAGCAATTGACAAATTTAAAAGGTATAAAATTATAACAAATATATACTAATCATTTTTATTCCACAGATTTTTTATTACAATCCTGATTCGGTTAATTAAAACTCAACCGAGGGAATATTATATATAATAATACTTTGACCAATTTACCTCGAATCTCTTGCAAATTTAAGATGGAATATATGTGTATAATAATTATAAATACTTCATAACTGTATTACGACAAAAAAACCTTCATATCGCTAAATATAATCACAAGCCAGCTTTTTTATTTAGAAAAATTACAAAAACTTTCACGGTTTGGACGTTGCGTTGGAAAATTAGCAAAAATGTATACCACAATCCGTTTGAAGTATCGTACAATACAATCGTTAAATTTTTTTTTATATATATATCACAGATTACCTGGGATTTAGGGTTCAAACTTGGCAGATATCTCTGGACAATACTGTATTTGTAATGTTACGGCCAGCGGGAAAGTTTCATGATTTTCGGTTTCGGAATAAACAATTGCGCATTTCTATATCTATGTAGATATAGAGGCTATTTCGGACTAGCCACTTCCAGCTATATTATTATAACGTTGGCAATTTCTATTGCCGGCAATAAAAACTGCAGGAGGAAGAGTAGTTTTTGGCCATTGTGCCTAAGTATGTACTTAATTAGTTTCTATGGTTTTATTATTCATATAGAAAAAAAATTGATATTAACATGTTATTTTTATATCGTAAATGAATATAAAAAACAAGCCTCTCATTAGAAGCCCACGACCGAGAGTCTCAGTTCCTAAAAGAATATTAAAATTAAGTCCCTAATATTAAATAAATAATAGAACAGGCAAAATTCTTAAGACCATGCTTTTATTTTTTAATTTAAATTTTTTTTATTAAAAGCAAAAATAAAAAAAAATATTTAAGAAATTCTTGGTTTCTTTTAATTTGTATTTGTTAAACTCTATACCAGATCCCTGCGGAATCATAAAACTTTCCCATCAGCGTTTTAATCTGCTCGATAAACGCTAAATGTATCCTTATGTGTGCTAATATTAAAACAACCTTACTCCAAGCTTGATAAACAATTTACCAAACACATTGGTCCTTTAGCGGAGAAACAATAAATAATGACAATTTCTACATAGCTGCGACAATTGAAATTAATAATTAATCACAAAACTTACGTAATTATAATACTATTTTCTGTGTATTCTCAGAAAGATGTCTTAAGTGGTGCACCTCAGGAGAACGGGTTGCCTATCCTTTTCGAGCCGAACTTTTTCTCCTCCTGGTCGGGGGTTCTTAGCACTTCGAACGGCATGATAGAGCTTTCGATTATTTCGCGTTCGTCCGAGGGAAAGTCCTCGAAACTCATATTGCTGAATCCCCCGTCGACTTTAACTTTCATCGAGGATTTTTTAGACTTGATACTGCCTTTTTTGTAAGAATTAGTACTTCTGGAAATCTTCACGGGCTTGGCCGAGAAGCTAGGGCTGTCGTCGGAAACGCTATCGTCTATCAACTGATACTTCGCTTTCTGCTCCTTATCCTTCTTCTTGTCTTTCTTACCTCGCTGGGACAATTCCTGGGAATCCGATCTAACTAACTCACTAGGGAACGTAAGAGAAATGCTGGTTTTCAGCGAAAAGTCATTCGGGTAAGTTAACTTTTGCAAACGGAACTCGTTGGGGTTAACGAGATCCATAAAGTACTTTTCTTTTTCTGGAATGTTGACGTTCTCGTATATGACTTCCTCTTTTGGAGAGGGATTGGAGAAGTAAGGGTCCGCGTCCGCAAAGTTGGACTCGAACCTCGCCTCGGCAAAGAAATCAGTAGATTGACTAGGTACCTCGACGTTAATAAAGTTAGAATTTACCGTGACCGTGCCATAATTCGACATACTCTGCGCCGCATCATTGTCGGGAAAGTCAGCGGTTAAGAATGGGTTTAAACAAACCAAGTTGGAAGTCTGGATTTGTTCGTTTGCCACGCTTATATCATTGCATGTGGAAAAATCCGCAAACGACTCCGTCTCAAACGCCTGCATTACTACAGGAGAAGTCTTGTCGTCGTTTTGTATTTCAGTTTCGTCGTTAGGAACCTCGTTTTTATTTTTTGGCTTGCCAAACGGAGCCATCGCAAACACGTCATTGTGGTCCTCGAAACTACTCGACGGTGCAATCCATATGTCAGTCTTTTTTCTGGGATGCTTGTCGGGCGTCCACTTTGGATTGAACTTGATTTCGCAGTCCGAGTCTAACTCGTCGTCCATCAGAAGAGGCTTCTCTCCATACTGGTGGCCGACAAACAACATATCCTCTGACTGAATAGCTGCCTTTTTAGCCTCCTCTCGTTGCTTGGTTCTGATTATTCTACTGGTGCAGTCTTCTTCGTGCGTGGCCATGCTTTCGCATTCCGCGTGGTAGGCGGAAGAGCCACAAGTCTTGATGCTTTCGCTTATTGTTTCGCTAATTGCGTCCTCTTTGACGGGGAGATCTTCCACTACGTCTTCGTCCACTCTTAAATCGCTAGCTGATCCGATGGAATCGTCCGAGTCTATATTGACGGAATTGTCTTTCTTGTGCGATCTCCTTTTGTTCGCTCTGTTTGCGCTCTCCTCTGGTTTGTTACGTTCTGATCTGAAGCTCTTTATTGGTATTTCTACAGTCTTATAAACAGAATGAAGTTTCTCGGGGATATTGATTTTCCTCTTTTTCTTCGTTTTGTCTTGTATTTTGAAATTGTCAGCTTCTTCGTCGGAGCTGCTATTCGAGGTGATGTCGTAGATGCCTTGGGTGAGTTTCTCGTACTTTGATCTGTCCTCCAAGGGTGCCTTGACGTAAGGCGGGGACATGGTCGGATCGTCCTCAGGTTCGGTATTAATGAGGGGAGCTTCTCCTTCGGACAACGCCAAGTGTCGCTCGGGTGAATAATCATACGGCAAGCTTTCCTCAAGCAACGGTTCTATTATTGTTTGTTTATAAACCGGCGTGGCTGCAATCGAAATACAATTAATTATGACAACTGATAATGAGAGACGATAATTTTTATGGGTGCGTGGATTTAAAGTAAACCCTTAAATTATCGAATATTAATTTATGGGTTTACAAAGTTACAACTTATGTATATTTTTATTAGTGCAGATTGTACCTACCGTTATGCGGACAAATTCAAATTGTCCTACACAATAGAGTGGTTGATTCTCTTACCAAATTCGCAGTGACCGTCTTCTACTTTACTGTTATCTAAATGCAGAAGATTCAGCCCAACTTTATAAAAGCTTTATGCAAAACGCCAAGCCATTTGCAAGTTATTTCCAGCTGCCAATCGTTATGTAGGTGCGATAGCTGTGTTATAACATTATATTTAAGCATTTTGCCACTAGCGCACAGTAGGAATTGAAAAAAGGATATCAGAATTATATTCCAGCACAGAAAGCAACAGTAACTTTCAATATAAAAATCCATTTGAAAATTATAATTAAAATAGTAATTTATATTGAAAGATACAGTTACGACATTTAACCATATTTGTGGATTCCGCCTTGAGAAGTGCAATGAAAAACTACTGTGCGCAGAGCATTAAACTGTTATATTAAATTATTCACATAAACAGAAAACAGGAAACGCATCTTAGCCTGCCATTCTCGTCCTACCCTTAGAAAAGTCTGGTGTACATGAATGATCGTGATTGGAAAGATTATTTAAAGCATTGAACAATGTTATAACAGAGCTAAGACAGTCGTGAAGAAATTATTATTTACAAAAAGGCTGTTTCAAACGAACAGATAGTGGGTATATAATGACAAGGGTTAACAATTAGTAGTAGCCCACCACCATTATTCTGGAACAGCCATTTTTAGAGATACCTTAAAGAGGGAGTGGTTCTGAAAAAGTTAAAAATTTCCTCGGTAAATTTTTAGCTTTCTCTCGAAAATGAGGTAAATAAATAGAATAATTATAACGTAAAGCAACTTTATTGCTGCATAAAATACAATAATAGCTGTACAAGAATTATGTTATTTTTCTCTAGTTAGTAAAGACAATCACAATAACAATTTTCCAATATATTCGGTAATATTCATAGTTACAATAATAAGTTTTCAGAGAAGGAAATGTGAGTAAAAAGCAAAGTACGTGATGAGAACAAAAAGGTAGAAACAGAACAAAACAGAGTGAAGGAGGCACAATTCAACTAAAATAACGTGAAAGAAACAGAAACAGGTTAAAATATTTCTAAAAATGCTGTTCCAAAATTATGAATCCAACTAGAATAAATTAAACTTTAAATTCAAGATAATCTAATGAAATTAATCTACAGATCGTTAGTTTCTAACCAAAATGATATGCAATTTATATTAATAATAACACAATCACAAAGTCTGAATCACATACGTAAGTAACCTAAATATATACTTTTACCTGCACACATTGAAAACTGATGTGCTGACAATTAAACGTTTCAGTGGATAAGTTAATGGTTATCACAAAATTTCTTTCGGAAGGACCCTTTCAAACATGTTTACTTCAGTATAAAGACACGCATTTCAATAAAAAACGTGATGTATTTAAAAACGAACAAAACGAGGCAAAAGTTGTATAGAAAGAAACGTAAACTTTTCGATAGTATTTGTCGAAAACGGGTTTAGTGAGGAGGATTTAATATGAGTCGGACAATTATTTGAAATTGAAATGTTTATAGTATCGCAAATGCAATTTACTGAAGTTTTCCTACAAATAGTTTTTTAGTCTAATATTTATAAAACGCATGTCTAAATTATCTACGAAAAACACATTCCAAGAACTACCTTACATGCAGTCCTACGTACCAGTACGATGAAGAATCTTTTACTATACCACAGAATGATTAATTGAAAATACAGGGTGGACATAAGTCTGAGATATCAAAAACAATAAAAAAATCCAAAAGGTTTTATCTTTGATATTTCGGCATTTTTTTTTAAAAGACGTGCCTTTAATAAAAGAACCCCTGTTTAAATAAAACAGGCAACTTTCTGAAGCTCTATATAGTAAAGATTCATCTTCCTAAATGTAAAACTGAGCAATGCCAGGTTAAAGCATAAAACTAGTGACAGCCAGAAATGAAATTTACAAGTCAAATGGACTGTTCTTAATAATTAGCGAAATCGTATACAAATCTTGCCTTTATCTCTGAACTAAAACATGTCGATGAGTCCTTTAGCGTCAATGTTATGATCTTAGAGCCATTCAGCGTGTATTTTGTATCACCATATGGATAATAAAATTTGTCATGTACAAGACTTCTGAAATAATTAAGTAATTGCTACTATTTAATGCCTTGCAATTTTTCAACAACTGAAATTCCAAAAAGTTTAAGGGTCGCCTAGTTTTATCTAGCCTTCCACTTGCACGACAGATAGTTAAGCATATATTATATATATTTTTGATATTTAATTCCTACTGACAGTATTAAAATAGATATAAGTAATTTCATTATTTTTAAAGCAATTGACCTCGAAAACAATACCTTTATGAAACAAATAAAGCCATTTTCTGGAAGTACACAATTTGGGAAGTTTAGCTTTTGGAAAATCAAAAATTAAAAAAAAAAAAATTTACGGATCAAGTAGAATTTAGTAGGACCACTCTGTATGACTGTCGAAAATTTTCGGTTGGGAAAATCCATTTAATCGAAAATAAAAAAACCCCGAAATGTTTTCGAGACAAGGCATAAAATAGATCTCGTATTTTGTCTTAAACACCCAGCGAAAATATCGTTCAAATCTGGATTCATTACCAATACAGGTGACGCAATGTGAATATGGCACATGCAATGCAACTTGAATTTTTACACTAAACCACGCTAATATATCTACACAAGTGAAATATACTACACCTCTACAATCATATATTCTGATAATTGTCAAATCACATTTTCTTATCATAATTTCATCCTTTTTACAGCAAACTAAGCAAATATATACAAAAAAAAACATCTAATGTGACTAGGTCTGTCTTTTATTATTTTTTTTTTTTGGAATGCAAAACCGTCTAATGTTTCAATACTTAAGTACAACTAACAATGTCATTATTAATACAAGCCTATACATAAAAATATACAGATGCATACAGCCAGCTTAATATATATTGTTCTACCGGGGATGAAACCTCGTAGCATTTTTACACGTCAAATACCGACAATTGGTTAGTAATACAAAAAACAAATAACGTAATAAACTGGATAACTCTTGGTTCCACATTTAATGAAAACGTTACGTAGATTTGATCCCCGTTAAAACACTTTATGGTCTTCCTAAAATTTTAGTGTGCCCAGTATGATATAGACAAAAGTGTTAGTTGTGTTAACATCCACAGACTGTGACGGACACATTACACGTAAACTGGTGGATATTAAGGTAACAAAAACATATATCGCAACCATACTAATGACTATCTATTTACTTACTTTTTACAGCTATACCTGCTTTGTTACCTTAATATTCAGTTATTTTAACTGTGAAAAAAGTTAGTTACACCCACCAAAAGAAAAGGGTTTTTTGTTGGACAAAATGGAATAACCTGTCGTTTGTCCTGTAAACATTTAAATTTTAATTATTATACTTAGGAATATGATTCAAGTTCCTAGTTTCGACAAAAAAACCCACTTATTTGAAAATATTAGCACTGAATTGAACTAGCATAGGGAATAATATGTAAGTAGTAAGTAGATACCGTTTATTTGTTTATTTAAGGTACGTATAATATATTCCAATGTTTTTGATTTAAAGTAGGTGTTGTTGTTTTTTTTTTTGTTATGTTGAATATTCTATTGCATTTATTGCAATGTACGAAGATAAATTACTACAATATAAAATTATTTCCTTTTTTACATATCTGCAGCAATTTCGAAAGAGACTTTTTCCCAGAAGGGTCAAAAGATCCAAAATCAGTCTAAATGATTTGTAGGTTAGACAGTAGAGCCATGGGTTTGTATTTCTCAAAAAGGTCGAAAGATCTGCAATTAGTTCAAATGAATTGTAGGTTAGCCAGTAGAGTTCATTAGCGCCGTGAATATTTTTTTGCAAAAGGGTCAAAATATATAAAATTAGTCCAAATGAATTGTAGGTTAACCAATGCAGTTCATTAGCGCCGTGAATATTTTTCTCCAGAGGGATCGAAGAAAAATATTAGTCCAAATGAATCGTAGGTTATCCAGTATTGTCCATTAGCGCCGTGAATATTTTTTCCAAAAGGGTCAAAAATCTAAAATTAGTCCAAATGAATTGTAGGTTACCCAGTAGAGTTCATTAGCGCCGTGAATATTTTTTTGCAAAAGGGTCAAAATATATAAAATTAGTCCAAATGAATTGTAGGTTAACCAATGCAGTTCATTAGCGCCGTGAATATTTTTCTCCAGAGGGGTCGAAAAAAAATATTAGTCCAAATGAATGGTAGGTTATGCAGTAAAGTCCATTAGCGCCGTGAACATTTTTCCAAAAGGGTCAAAATATCTATAATTAGTCCAAATGAGTCGTAGGTTATCCAGTACAGTCCATTAGCGCCGTGAATATTTTTTTCAAAAGGGTCAAAAGATCTAAAAATAGTCCAAATGAATTGTAGGTTAGCCAGGAGAGTTCATTAGCGCAGTAAATATTTTTTCCAGAGGGGGTCGAAACATTTTTTTAGCTCAGATGAATTGTAGGTTAGCCAGACGAGTTCATTTGCGACGTGAATATTGTCTTCTAGAGGGGTCGACAATAAAATTCCAATATTAGTTCAAATGAAATTGTCTTAAAATGATTCGGTAAAATCAAACTTGTATTACTTCCAACAACTCAAGAACATTGATTATTGATAATCAATTATATATTCATGTAAATTAACTAATATTCAACATTAATTAAAAAAATCCCAGCACCTGCAGTTCAAAAACATGGAGCCCGCTATAGATACATATACAGGGTGTTTCATTTTTAAATGTCGTCCTTTAAGGAGGTGATAGAGCATCGAAAAATAAGTCGACCTGGCCAAAAAAAAAATCCAGTGGCGTGGGAAATAGTGTGAGAAATAGGGGGCGTCACCCCAGTATCTACGCCACTGGTGATTTTTGACATGAGTTATTCTTATAGGATTGTAAGTATGTAGTTCAGTACTGCCTGTGCAAAATTTGGTTAAAATCGGTCGTATGGTCTAGAAGTTATGACAAAAAAACGATTTTTTTATTCCAACTTTGAAGGCCTGTAACTTCGTTACTATGCATTTTTGATATAGGTTTTTTGGGCAGGTCGACTTATTTTTCGATGCTCTATCACCTCCTTAAAGGACGACATTTAAAAATGAAACACCCTGTAGATATGTATTATAAACGCCTTAATGCAATTTTAAAAATATAGCAAAAGGTTTACAGGACGTTTGTCTGCTTAATTCCTAAGCATGTCAGAAAATTTCTAGTTTCAACGGAACTACAATATTTAAAACTATACTTATCCCTTCCTAATTCTAAAAATATTAAAACCATTTTAAACAGAACTAATAATACAAACCACTGGGTACGTTCAAAGATATAGCGTATTAAACAGTAAATTTCATCATAACCTCTATTTATTCTATGACACTGACTGCAGGAATAAATTGCCATCAGCATAAATAATACGATTAAATGAATAACGACAGCATTACCTTCACCGCTGCAAGCTATTTCAGTTATAATGTAAAGGAAGGTACTGCTATTATTACTATCGTTACTACTTACAGAGATCCTCTCAGAAGTCTAGAATAACTCGAGATTTTATAAAATTTGCATAGATATATATCGATAGATTTTTTAATTTCAACTAAAATCTCAGAATCCTCTAAGTGTGGCTATTTTTACTCGCCTTTGTATCATGAGTCAAGAACGGAAAGCACGTAATTCTACAAGGTTTGTTAAGATTGATTACCTGAGGAATGAAGTCCAGACTTGCTGGCCCTATCACGTGACCGAATGGGAAGACTAAAAGGAGCACTGCCAAACGGGTCATCTGAAACCGACATTACCAGGCTCTCCCGAGACTTCACCCCTTGTATACCTGCAACACAGAAGCTTCGTCACAATCGTCACTAATAGAAATAAAACTCACTTCGCGACGCTTGAAGGCCATTGCCTGTTTGATAACGTCTTTAAAGATTAAATAACGTTGAAACTACTTACTGCTCTGACTGCCCCTCCTGATTTTATCGAATTCCGCACCAAATATGTGGTCTTCGGTCAGCTGGCTGAACGGCGCCTCCTCGAAAGGGTTCCAGTCTGCCACATCGGCAGACAGCGATCTACTATCCGGAGCCATAGGATGGCTGATATCAGTCGTTGAGGCTGACGTACCCATGGGAGCTAAAGGCCTATTGACGTCGTCGGAACCTGTCTGAGCTGGCGAATCATTGTTGCGGGGTTTCATTGAAGATTCGAAAGGAGCCAGAAACTGTGACGTTTCGGTAGCGTAGGCTCTAAAAGTATAAATTAAGAAACGTTTTTTTCTTACTTATTATATTACTTACTTGTTGAAAGCAGTTGTGTCGCTCATATTGCGACGGTGTCCTTTGGGGATAGAAAGCGTGGGCGTAGTGGGAGGAGTATTTGTTCCAACAATACTGTTCGATTCAGTCAGACCAGATTTCATCTGGGAAGCTAGTCCTTGGTTAACGTTCCCAGAGCCAAACAGCGGGTTTTCCGAGGATATAGGCGAGACTACATTCACAGGAACACCAGCTGGGGATTGATTAGAAAAGTTATCTATTTTGTTTCCATTGTTAACATCCGTGATGGCTGAGGGCGAAGCGGAGTCATCCCGGAATGGATCAGGATAAATGGAAGACTGAAAGAGGGACTCTAAATGAGGTGGGGGTAATTCTGCGGTAGGAAAGAAGGGCGATTTCGATTGAAATTCAGGCGCAGGTGAGAAACTATGTGTGTTAGAATTAATGTTAGGTGGGAAAGATGCCGTGTAGGAAATGTTACCTTGAAATGTTTGCTGCTGGGGTAGCTGAGCCACTGGGCTCTGAGACTTTTTAACTAACGTTGGACTAGGACTAATGGTAAGGGGAATATTGTTGAGATTTAGCGGGGTCGTTGAGCTTCCTTTAGGTCGTTGTCTTGGCATTACACTTGTTCCCTCCACTACAGGCACAACAGGAGCTTTATTAACTACTTTTATTTGAGTCTTTTTCAATTCTGATTCTAATTGCGGAATCGGCAGTTCATCTATGTTTGGAATTGGGGTTTTCTGGGAAAAAATAAACACGATAAAAAAAAAATTGAACCAATTGAAAAGTGTTAAATAAAATTTTACCCAGTTTTGGAAACATCTCTAGATTTTAGTACAAAATGTTAAATTTTGTTTTATGCTTTCATTTTACTTGAAACGACCAAATAGAATAATATAAAAGACCTCCTTAGTATAAAGTATACTCATAGGCGCTTCGCGCTTTAATAAATAGATTTAGGAAAAACGTTCGAATAGTGTCTTTTACAGCTGAAAATTCCTCATTATAGGTTAGCAAACACTTCAGACACTCATTATTAATATTAAACCTACCTGAGGCCCCAACGCAATAGAATACAGAGAATTTTTTACGAGAATTTATCTTTAAATTTATTTACTTCCGTCTGTGACAAACAGAATAAGTTGGACACAAAAAAAATTACTATATTATTTTACGCGAGCCTTACAATCATACCAAATAAAAAATCCATGGTTACGATATTAAACTATTTTTACAACCAAGATATTATCCTATTTATTTATTACTAAATAATAATAGGCTCCCTCGATAATAAGCGACCCAATCGGGATATTCCAAAGGATGAAGAAATTTAAAATTTCACAGGTAAAATAGTTCTGCTTCATTTTCACGAAAAGAAGCCACGGATTTTTAAAAATCATTGATTTTAGGATGCGCCCTGATATGCACGTCTTCGAGTATTGTTTCTGCTGCAGTGATATCTTAATGATATTGTATGATATTTTATCGCAAAAACTAACTAAAATATATAAATCTTAAATTAATAAATGCCTATAAAGGTGGTTAAAAAAATAAGCTCCTACATACTATCATATACGTCACATAACGACATAAAATAAAACTTGCTTTTATCTCATTTTATACCCTACTAAAAATTAAAATGTTATTTGTTAATCCCAGAATTTTTGTTATAAAATCTGAAACCAACTTTAAATATTTCTACTATGAGTCTTAGAACTAAACTTTTCATGCCGCTTACCATTAAGTTCTTCACTGGATTGTCCCTGCCGAGCAGCTGGAAAGCCACGCTGCTAACTTGGTAAATATCAGGCCTCTGCTCTGGGTCAGGTTCCAACATATACCCTGGTGAAAAAATACAAATTTAGCGCTTAGTCCGATATTACACTTCAACCACTTACTGATCAGCTGGTGGAGACCTTTAGAATAACGAGATTGATCTGGAATGCTAAAATTTCCACTCTGAATAGCTAGAGTGCTTTCGCCAAATGGCAACGTAAAAAAGCATAACTTATAAAGCAAGCAACCGAGAGCCTAAAAATAAGAATATCATCAAATCATTTTTTTTGTTGCGTCCTTTAACGGAGATACGGAGTTCACGGACATGTTTTATTTGATATATTGCGTGAACCACTTATATTTTCGCTTGATTTAAATTGGCTAGTGTCAAATAAAACACGCCCCCAAACCCCACTTTTTCCGAGCTATTAAAACAAGAATGAGACGCACCCAAATATCAGCCTTTGTTGATATCACTTTACCACTGTACATATCCACCATCTCAGGAGACCTGTAGCTCAACGTTGTGTAACGTTTGATTTCCTCTTCCACAGCTGCAGCCCCCTTTTCAGACGGATTCAACACCCTAGCTGTAGCAGATCCAAAGTCACATATTACATAGTTACCATTTTCGCCTACCAAAATATTTTCTACCTGTAAATTAAATAAAAAAATATTTCAGCCTCGTTCTCGCTCAAACTGGGTAGCAGTTTAAAAATAGGGTGTTCCAAATCTAAATGGACATAGTGAAATTGAGGTAATATTTTTAAGAGAAAGTTGTATCTCTTGTTCGCAGGTGTGCACCTTTCTTTTATAAACGATTTGCATCCATATTATTCTTACACAAAAACTTACAAAATTAAACGAACCACTAAACCACTGAATCTAAATATGTTACGAGGTTCTTATATAGGTCAAAAATTACAAAGTAATTGGTCAAATTTTCTTTGATTATATAATGGGTATACAGGGTGGGTCATTGTCATTGAAATGAAACAGGCGAGTTTTCGAGTAGTTCAAATTGATCACCAAGCGTGTGAAGAAAGTGCAAGTTTTTTATAGAAAGCAACAAAGTAAGCGAAGTGCAATATAAGACGGACCAAACAGCAAATATTTCTGTTTATATTTCATGAAAAACAATTTTTTGTAGTTTTTCTGATATAAAATAATCTTGTTTTATTAACCCCACAAATACTTCAGAAAGACTCGTTTCGATTTCACTGACTCAACATATGACAGTTATACTATCTGAACCTTGAAGAGATGGCGCGATTTTTAAAAGACGTCTCCTTCGAAATTTATGTTGTCTTTTTTTTAACCAATCTGAATTACGCGAAAACCCATATGTTTTGTTTTCATTGGCCCACCCTGTAATTTAAAATACCATGTAATTTATAATATATGTATTTTTATAATAGACGTACGATTAGAAACATCCAAACATGTAATTAAAAAAACATTTAGAAGAGATTATGAGCACGTTATTGTGAACAATTATAATATTAATGAGCTTTATTGAAACCAGAAAATATTCATATACAAATATAGGGTGGTCCGTAAACGAACTGGCATAGAGCAGGTCATTTACCATAATATTTTGTCCCTTTTCTCGTGAATCACCCTGTATATTACTTAGCAGTTACCTATGATTTATATCATTGAAAAGTGGATGTGAAAACTAGTATATTTTGAATATACAGATTACCAGGGCCAATCCTAACCTAAATATATTAATTTGGTTTTTCCTCTCTAAACAAATCATAGGTATCTGCTTATATTGCTCAAGATGTTTTTGTCATGGCAGTACGGGATTGTCACAGTTTATTTGTCAAAATAAAACTGACTGTCAAATATCCAAATTACATAGTTAACAGACCAAAAATTACCACTAAATTCTCCTTGTACACTGTGGCAAACCAATGATGTAAAAATATGCATAAAAATGAAAGGAACAATCACTTGGAAAAGAAATGTTGCCCAAAATTTCCAGTAAAGCTACCCCACACAAAGTACAGAGAAAACAAGAAATATGCCTGTTTCTGCACCAAACTCTTTGACTTCATGAATACCGAAGGTAAAAACAAACGTTAGGCAAATACACCTACATAAAAACATATTTATTTTTAATAGGAGACACCATCACTTCTAACAAATTTATTTCAACAGGATCGTGCACATCAACAGCTCATGTTCAATGCAGTGCACACAGATTAGGCTGCCTCGAGTCCGTGGAAAAAGCCACCCAGAAGGAAATGGAGATGAAAAATGTTTGTGACGCGTACATTCTAGAAGGTTTACTAAACACGAGTAGTGACATTGATAAAACTTACGTTAAAGTAAACACCTCAGATAGCGTAATATGCGAAAATAAATCGCTATCAGACATAAAACAATTATTGCTTACAACAAATGATAAACTGGACGTAATTTTAAAGAAATTAATGGAAAAAGGCAAACCGAAAAAACTCAAACCCACCAAACGCAAACAAAACACCATCTCAGAATTGACGTTAGGCCCCAAACAAAACGGCTTGTTGGACTTGCCTAATTTAATGAACATACCCACAAATTATGCAAACACCAATTTTGCGCGATCAAAGATAAAAGAGTACGCTGGTTCGAATTGCTCTATCTATCCATACAATACAGCGTACTACATGTACGGCACGAATACGAACTACCTTAAGGCGCTCGGATCAAAATATTCAGAGGAAGAAATAGCCAACGGTCTCTGGAACCCTTTTCTATTTATGGCCTCCAATATACACGCAAGCAAATTTGTAAACAGTAATCATCACAGAATTAATAACCCGGGAATAACCTACCAAGGAACTTTGGATTTTAGAGATATGGAGCAATCTTCTTGTGATCAGGATTAAGTCAAAATCTGTATTGTGACATTAATAAATTTTATAGTTTTATTATGTTTCTGCATTTAATAAATGTATCGAGGAGTCGAAATATTTCCTTCTTACGTAAAGCGACACTATCTACTGCAATATGAAATAATCGGTGGAAAACGAAATTACAACTTTCCGATAAAAGTGACTTAAATATACAAGGTGCTATTCAAATAAAACATTTGGTATTACTTACGGTCGTACTGGAATACAGTCACCAATAATTATACACAATCATCTTAACTTTCAAAATTCTATTTAAAAAAAATTATTAGAAATAACCGAGCATCATCCGGTAAACCCAATCGAGATTCAGACAATACAAGACTAAGGAATTTTTGTAACCACATTAATTATTAAGAATTCTTATCAACCTTACATACCTATCTACTTCCATTATCACAAAATATAATCAGAAATCAACACTAATTTTGAAACTGACCTTCTTTTACATAATTTTCACAGCACATGATTAGATACTTTGTTCTAGAACACAAAATTTAGGATTACTTAATTGTGTCGCAACATATTTGACTTTCATCAAACGAACATAATAAGCCCTAATTATAATAATCCCGGTTATAAAGAAGGTTGTAACCCTAAACTAATAAACTGGAAATTCCACGCTTATTCTAAAAAAAAAGTTTTATCATACTAATTTCAATAAACCAGTTTAAAATAATAAAGTGAAAATAGTGATAGTAAATAATATTATCTTAATTATTATACATCAGTGACTGTCAAAATGTCGGTGTCATATTGAGAACTACTCACACCGCCATTGTCTAGGGACATTAATTGTAGGCGGTTGGCGTTTCTGAAATATTCTTAGAATCCGATAAATATTTATGAGCGCTTACCTGTACTGAATGTTTTATACGATTTTATATTTCAATTGTGTAGTTATACAGGTGAAAGTGGAATAATTTGGGTTAAAATTCAATTTGGCGGACGAACGAATCTCTTTCTGATGGCCGATCTTTTATACTTGAGTACATAACCGTTTAAAAGTTTCGGATATTTGTCCCTTAATCTATACACAGAATTACACAATTGCCAATTTTAATAGAAAATGAAAAAACATAGAGAATTTAATGGAGTACGCCATTTTGCTGATATGATCCCGCTTTTTGAGGCAAGTAAGCCGATTTTAAATATCTTACTAAAATCTGTACAGTACCTCCTTACCTTTAAATCACGATGAATAATTGGAGTCTTACAATGGTGTAGTCGGGAAACTGCTTCACATATATCACAGAATATAGTTAAAACTTCTATTTCGGTAAAATTGGCTTTACCACGAGCTTTCATCATTCCAAATACATTGTCTGGACAATAAGGCATTAACAATAAAACTTCGTAGACTCCTCCCCCTGTTGCTGTTAAGCTCGAGTCCACGTAACCAATTATATTTTTATGACCACTTAAGCTGCTCTGGAACAGGATATTAACAATGTAAAATAGATGGCAACCCGATATACGTTTACTTACAGCAATTTGAATTTCACGTTTGGCAACGTTAAGGTCTTGCTCATTGTTGACATACATTCGCTTAAGAGCGTAGCGACTGCCATTGTTTGCTCGTACCAAATACACTATCGCAAACCCACCTGCCGAAAAAGACAATTGTTTTAAGAAAGTGAACTATCACAGAATTGAGGGCACTAAAACGTGCCTTGCACGTTTAATACACTTAAACTAGAAAGTGTTCCACCCCCTTTCACTAGGAAAATAAGTCAGAGTTTTACCTTCTGCTAAAATATCCTCAACTGCAACTGTTTGCCTCCCAACGGTGAACACTTTTCCTATATAACTATTTCCTTCCCTGGATGTATTGTCGATTTTTGTTTCAATTTTAGAAAACAGTTTTTTCATTGTGGTTGCCTAGTTAGTGGAAAATTATGACACATTGAGTTATCGCAGTTAATTTTTAACACCCCAATCTGTTAATAAAGCGTAACATTCTATTTTAAATGGGACTCGATTATTTTCAACAGCAAATTAACTATTTTTAATTAAATAATATTTGACTGCACATTATTAGTGACGTTTAATACGGTTTAATAGGTGAAGAAAAGACAGCGATATGACAACTAAACTGACAGATGTCAAAAAAGTGCTCCACTTTTTCAAAATTATTTTCGATAATTGCCGCTAGCGTGAAAAACTGTAGCGTTGTGTGATATTAAAAAAATACGCGATATTTATTATGTACCATTCGTTCAAAAATGAGCAAAAATTAAATATTTTGAATGGATTCCAAGCTAGCCCCATCTGTTGGAGGCGGAATTAAACGCTAGTTAAAGGTCTATTTTGACTATTTTTGACAGGTCAATAAAACTATAAATTTTGGCCAGGTCAACTATGCCGTTTCAATTCAACAGCCAAGGTTTAGGTGAATAACAAGCAATTTTTGTAAACAAGCGTAATATAATATAATTATATTTAAGGAAGTGGTATAGTTCCTAGTGCCGCGCCAGCTTTTCTTGGAGCAGGAACCAGAGATCCCAGTGAATTTACATTGTTCAGCAGTGGAGCAATGAACGACTCCCCATTAGAATTCAACAAAAGCAAGCCTTCATCTAGGTCAGCGGAAGATAAAGATGAAGCCAGTCAGAGTCCCCCAGATAAGCGAGCCAGAGGAAGTATTCGTAGCAATAGGGATAGGAGAGACACGGAGAAATCACATGATTCGGATTCTAGCATGTCCAATTCACAGGACGTGGTTTCGATCCCGAATGGCCCCGGTCTAGGCCCAACCAACATGTGGGCCCAGCCAATATGCGGTTTGTTCGTTTCATATACCAATTTGACACCAACAAAAAATGTCTTATTTAAACTCTAGGTATGGGTTATCCGATGGTAGGAATGAACATGATTATGGATCCGAACATGATGTCGATGAACAATTATGGCATGATGCCCCCGATGATTGCCCCCGACCCAAACATGATGACTCCAGATCCTGCCATGATGATAAATCCAGTGAAGGAAATAATCCATTGTAAATCCTGTACGTTATTCCCGCCGAACCCAAATGCACCGTTGCCAACGACTCGTGAAAGACCGCCGGGCTGTCGGACGGTGTTTGTAGGTGGCCTGCCAGAAAACATGACCGAAGACATAATTACTGAAATCTTTGAGAGGTGCGGGGAAATCACGACTTTACGGCTGAGCAAGAAGAACTTCTGCCACATAAGATTCGTGTACGAGGCTTCGGTGGACGGTGCAATATTTCTGTCTGGCTATAGGGTTAGGATAGGCTCGAATGCTGATACTGCAAATACCGGTCGACTGCACGTGGATTATGCTCAAGTAAGAAATATGTTTTACGTCGAAGGATATACTTTATCAGGTGATACATTTTTAGGCGCGAGATGACCAGTACGAATGGGAATGTAGACAGCGGCAGCTGCAAAGAGAGCAACGCCACCGTGAAAGAATGGAAGAGGAGAGATTGCGGCCTCCGTCTCCACCACCGGTCGTCCATTACACGGACCACGAGGCGGCGGCTGTATCTGAGAAGATCAAACAAGACGACTCCTTCACGAAAGCTGTTCAGGTAAAAATCTCTTGGGCGCACGCCGTCTCCCAGTTTCTCTAATTTTGTGTTTTTGTGTAGATTGTAATAACTTGGCTTGAAAGAGGTGATTGTAACAAACGAAACGCTAATAACTTTTACTCGATGATTCAGTCCACAAATTCCCACATAAGACGTTTGCTCACCGAAAAAACCCAGTACGAAGAAGAACTGAAGAAAGCCAGAGACATAATGAAAGGAAGAATGCAAGGAATATTGTTGCAATGTAAGTAAATTTCACATGTATTTGCTATTTGTCGGCAGGTTTTAGTAAGTATTTTTTATTTATTTGGTTTTAGAAATTGATTGGTGTTCGGCTAAAAATAAATATGTCTACAAGTTAAGTCATAATAATTCTTCTTTCACACTTAATTAAAAGTTATAGTATATGGTTTTAATATTGTGAGTAGTATATTCAAAGGTAATCTTTATTTTGTTGGCAAAGTTAAATTCGACATTATTACTAATTACTACTATCTTTTTTTATAAAATTTTATCTTGTTTACCGAGAACATGTGCCTGTTTATCGTTACCTAAAATAACTTAGATTTATTGCAAGGTAATTTATTGCTAAATACAGTAGTAAAAGATATATTTATCACCAACATGGAAGAATGCAGAAATCTTAGATTAATTTCTGTTTATCGACAAATTCATAATGTTTATTATTCGTTTGCATACCTATTTTATCAGCAAAAATTAACAACCGAATATGAAATCATAATTTAACTGCAGAAGCCATAAAAAAAACAATTGTTTATTGTAGTTGTTATTGAATTTAAAATTGATTTAATTTTTATTTCCATAATTATAGTTTAATTTTTTTCTGTTAAAACGACTCCACAGTAATTACATTTTTATATAGGCACTTTGACGTTTAAATGTGGTTTGTATATATTTTCTTAAAAATACTTGTCAAGGTTATGGAAACAATTTTTTTCTCACTTGCAACGGCATCACGGCGCAAATGAACTCTAATCGCTAACCTACGATGCGTTTGGATTAATTCTAGAATTGATTTGTTTTGCCCCTCTGAAAAAAATTTTCTAGGCACAAATGAACTCTACTCGCTAACCGACGTTTCATTATCTGAGCTAATTTTTGTTTTGTTCGACCCTTTTGGAAAAAATTCACGGCGCTAATGAATTCCAGTCGGTAACCTACGATTCATTTGGACTAATTTTTGTTTTATGTGACCCTTCTGGGAAAAAAAATCGCGGCGCTAATGAACTCTAGTGGCTAACCTACGATTCATTTGAACTAATTTGTTTTTTATGACCCTTCCGAAAAAAAATTTACGGCGCTAATGGAGTCCAGTCGGCAACCTACGATTCATTTGGATTTATTTTTGTTTTTATCGACCCTTCCGAAAAAAAAATTGACGGCGCAAATGAACTCTAACCGCTAACCTACGATTCATTTGAACTAATTTTAGACTTTTATTCTATTGTTATTAAAAAGAAAATTAGTTTTCCAATTAATGTTACGCCTCTATCATTTTCTACAAAAGTAAAATAGTTGGCAATATTCTATATCTCTCAAGACATTTGAGGATTACTGCAACCTCTAAATGGACCATTTAATGAGACTAAATAACAGCAATTGCACACCACAGTTGGACTGACCTTTACTCGGGCTCCAAACCAAGAGTTGGGCGATGGCACAAGCCTTCACATAACTACTTTATTTGTTAAGCTATGAAATATGCCAAGTTGAAATGGCCAACGGAAGTACTACAAGAATCAGCCATACCGGTGATCGACTTGTGCCATTTACCAATCTCTACGTTATAAATGAAGGTGAGTAACGTATACTTAGTTTTGGTTTAAGACACTTATTTGTAGACATATCTATTAGCTCCAAATTCAAAATTGTTTAGAAAGAAATGTAGGTAAAATTACATATTTTACACAAGCACAAATTGTAAAAACTAAACGTAAAAGTATATTGGTCACGACCAAAATACACTGTACCCCAGTCGACGAGCTTTAAAGATCGGAGAACAATAAATATAGTGTAAAAAAATAGTAAGAAAATTGTGAGTATTATTACTCCTTGGAACTCCGAATTGTTAAAGCTAGTCGATGCCAAGCATCTAGGATGGTCCCAGTAGTCTTTAATGGTAATGCAAGGCACCACAAACTTGTTTGTGCTGCTTTCCGAACAAGGATACAGTATAATTGACAATTGTTATGGTTATAATGGTGGTTTAATTGAATATTTGCGTGTGCCTGTTAGTCAGTCAAATTGAGCGATTATTCTTGGCGGCCTGCCACAAGAAGGTTTGGGACCATTTCACCAAGGCTCAGAGAAAGAACATAGAGACTTGGAAAAAGCAGTCATTGGTATGTACCACCTCGGACTATCAAAATGTTTATAGGGTTTTGATAATTGAAATTAACATTGAAATTCCTGATCAGAGCTAGACAGACCAGTATTGTCTTGATTTTGCTACCTTATCTGTCAAAGAGCATGAACGTTTTTAACCCTTCTTTAGTACTTGTTTCCCCCCTTCCGTTTAAGCATTTGATTTTTTTCTAATGTCATAAGAACAAGAATTTAAATGCAATTAAGATTTCTGAGCCAAGATGAAATTCGAATCAAATTATAGTTGAAACTGTATCGTAACAACTAACAAGTCTTATGCAAAATTAATTGTTTCCGACATAAATTATTACGATAAATTGAAACCTTCGCCAAGGGGAAGGGAGCCAAACGTGCTCCCTGTGGAATTCCTTGACTAAATAAATAATTTATTAACCTACAGTTTTGTTCTAACACACCAATATTTTGTGTTTAAAGAGCACATCACTCACCCTGTTAGATATAAAAAATCAAGTTCATAGTTCCGATTTATATGAAGTGCTACTCATCGATATAAATAACAACACCCACGACTTCCTAAGAATCCTAAATAATACCCATATGCAAGACAGTAAATCGTTTGGCCTCCTTTCAATTTAAAATCAGGTTCGTATGCCCAACGAATCTCCGACCCAACTTCCCCGACGTTGCATGAGCAACACCAGTAGGTAAACGTTTTGTCTTGGCCCAATGAATCTTAGGTGTAAGTGAATATTTTGCGCATTTTGAAAGTCCAGGGTTTTTGCATGTTTAGTGATAGGTATCGAGTTAATACGTAATAAGTAGGTTTACTTTACATAATATCGTTATTGTTAAATACGGTACGTTTATATAAAAATCACACGAGCTGTTTCACGTTCGTATTTTGTTTTTATTTGAAAAGGTAAGCAAAGGTAAGTTAGGCACTTACAGTCAGGCAACCTGCAGATGGATTAGAATCGGAGGGACGGACAGTTTATTTTCGCACCAGCCAAGGAATAATTAACAAATGGCGTTGAGCTTTATACAGTACATTTCATACTAATTAATTGTATGTAAATGAAGGCGTAGAATGAACAAACAGGCTTGTGTTTTTGGTCTGTCTCGGCTAGTTGCGTTGCACTAGCGGAGAGGAGTGTACGTAGGATTAATAGTTTTAGATATTGTATATTTATTAAAAATTTCGAAAAAGTTTTTTATCATCTCATTTGGTCATTAATGGTCAACGCCACCCCTAGGTGCTCAACATTATTCGAGTATTAGTTGTTTCTAACCAAACGTCAAAATTCTGAAAGAGGAGAAACTAGTTCGATGAGATTTGGTAACGAAAAACCATATGAAATGTGTAATGTTCATTGCCTGGGGAGTGGCTTTATGTCCAAAGTTTCCTTTAAAGAAATTTTTTAATTCATCTTTCATTGGATAATTACTTAAAAAAGGCATACATTCTCCCAGTTTTCAGGTTCAAGTAATATTTTGTTCGAATGGTGTTCCTGTCTTGTTATGGCGCAACGAATAAAAAAAATTGTTGACGATTTGGTATTACAGTGCATTATTCAGAGGTTCATACTAAATTTACCGATGAAGCATAAGTGTGTAATATTAAGGTTAGGCAATTGAAAATATTGATTATAATGTAATTGGCTCCAACGCCATAAAAAAAATGTGTATTTTTTTATACAGGGTGGTCCGGTGTCCATGACGACACTTCAGGGAACGATAGAACATCGTAAAATAATATGAGTTTGCTTTGTAAACGTTGTTTCTAAAACGTACCGAAGCACCAATATTTCCCCATTACAAAACTGAACATCACCAGTGGCGTCACATTGGGAGGGGGGCAGTGCCACAAATTTTGATTTTTTTTTAGATTCTATTATAAGTATTTTTTGTACAAGAAGCCTTTGTAATTTTTTCATAGGGGGCACCAAATCTTGCTGTTTAAGTGCGCTGTAATAAAGAATAGTCAATAATAATGTCGGGATTGCCAAACCTGCCATAACAAGCCTGAAGATGAAAGGTAGGTATGCTAAATTTTAATAAGGGAAATTTAATGAAGCAAGTCAGTTTCCTACTAGGGATAAATCTCCGTCCTCAATGTTATTTGAGCAGTACGATTGTAGAAAGGTAATAAATTATCATTATGTTGGTTAAACTTTCAGGAAAATCAAGAGAAATCTCTGAATGATTATAACGTAACACGTAACATAAGCTAGGTACAATCTATATTTACATTCCTGTAACCTGAGGGTAACGCGAAGTATTCTCGTTTTGTAAATTAAACAAACACATAAAGGTGGGTGTCTTGTAAATTATTTATTTAAATACTTAGTTTTCTATTTAGTTTAATACGTTCAAAACCGAGGACGTTTTCAACCCATTTATGCAACGATTAATTACTATGTATATGTACTGTATATAAATTATTTATCGTTTGACAGTGGATGTAGTTTGACAAACATCGCTTCTCAAGAGGCACCACAATTAAATATGGGTTTCGTATTTATAGGAAATAAAAAATATCCAATTGGAAGAGTCTGGAACTGAGAAAGATGACGATGAGATGGACGTGTCGGACGACGATGAGCCGTTGAGAAAGAAGCATCGGACCGAAGCGGCAACCGAGGAGAAAAATAATCTCAAAGAAGAAAATGACAGCTTACGGTGCCAGATGGAAGCTTACAAAAATGAGGTAAATACTTTACGGCAAAGTATAATTTTTACTACCAACTAACATTGCTTATTTTGATCCAGGTGGAGGTACTTAAAATGGACTACAAGAAAGACATGGAAGAAAAAGACAAGCAGTTCAAAATGTTGCAGCAAACGCTGCACGGCATGCAACAACAACTAATCGAGGCCAAACGGAAACAAACCGAGGAAGAGACTAGGGTTAAGGAGCTTCAAGCCAAGTTAAAATCCGACAACAAAGGAAAGCATCTCAACGATAAGGACGTGATAACTCTCGACGATAGCGAGAATGAGCAAAGCGACTCCATTAGCATGACGGAGAGCTCAACTGAAACCATTCAGCGTTTTAATGAATGCGACGCCAAGCTGATCGGTATCATATCAGCATTTTTAAATGTACATCCATTCGGAGCAGGTTTAGACTACATCTGGTCCTACGTTAGTAAAATAGAATCAAGTTTAAGGCCCTCGGAAATAGAGTCTCTTATGAATAGGTTTCCAACAGTTTTCAAACAGGAACTGGTCGGTATTGGCGCCAACATTGAACGCAGGTGGATATTCAACGCTTTCACTTCGGTAGCTAGTAGTAACACCAGTACTATTCATTAAAAAATTGTTTTAGGTTAAAGTGTTTATAAATAAACGTTGTATTTATTTTATAGTTAAGTTTGGACTGTGTATATTTTATTTAAATTATCATCTTGATAAGTATATAATAAAAATATTTGAATACAATGCTAGATAAGGTTAAATGGAGCAATAAGATGCGAGATAAACACCTTTGGCGTTTAATTCGATGTATATGAGTCCAATCTGAGTTGCTTCATTGTCACCTACATGTATTTTTACCAATTCCCGACCAAACAAAAAAACTTAATTTTGTTAAAAATATTTTAATTATGTACATGTAAAATTTTAGAGAACAATTATTTGGTCTTCTTTTTCTTATCATCCTCTTTAGCTGCCGGCGCGGCTGCCACTGGCTCTGGTTCTGGTTCATCTAGGTCGGGAAAATCTATGTCTAGTTCCTCAGGCGCTTCTGGAGGCGGTTTAGCTTTAGCCAACTCCTTTTCTATTGTGGCATAGAATTCGTCCTCGGCTTGCCGAACATAACTGTCCATGAATCCTTCCTCCTCCACTTCAACCACAACGTTCTCCTGAGATGAAGTCTCTTCGTCGCCCTCACCAGCCGTCGGTTTGGCTTGTTTTAATTTCAGGCGCAACTCTCTATTACGAGCCTCTATTATTTTCTCTCTGCGGCCCTCTCTCTCAAACATCTACAAGATTTATACGAGCATTGATACATTCGCTTGGAAATAATCTAAATAAAATTTGCTTACCGCAGTCAGCAGCACCTTGTCGTTTTTATTTAGCATCGAGAGGTTTTCGCTGAATTCGACCAGATATATAGTTCCTTTCTGATTCGCAACGGCAATCAACCGACCCATGTCGTGCGTCCGAAGGCATCGCAAAGGTTCATCGCATACTTTCACCCCTAAAGACGCTTGTTTCTGCTGCTGCAAGATATCCCAGACATCTAAAGTACCATCAGTCCTTGTCGTAAAAAATACGGATAATCTAAAAACGACACAAGATGTAAGAAATTATTTCATTTTGCGTTGTGGAATGTTACCTTGTAGGACTCCAAGCTCCGTCTGTCAACATGGGCTTGTGGAAATGCGTCCACATAATGGCGCTCTCCCGGCAATCCTCCGACCATATCTTGGCAGACCAGTCGCCTATTGTCAAGAAGTTTTTGACGAATCCCGGGTTTCGCTGAAGTGCCAAAATAGGCCCATAATGAGCCGAGAACCTAATCGACATTTTTTCCATGGCTGTTTTTCCTTTTCTGTTGCAAGAAATTGCTACTCCCTGTTCGGTACCAACCGTAAAGCGAGTCGGAATTGTGATTTCGTATTCCAAACAAGAACCGCCCATGGCGTTCGCTAATGTCTGATCGTTATCTCTAACATAATCGAGGATTAGTACCTCAGTAGGTTGGCTCATTTTTCTTAAGTCCCACCTTAAACATTATAAATACTTTTGTGTTAAGTCGGGTAAAGCTTGCTTAACAATACTCGTTCCAAATTTTTAACAGTTCTTACCATTTCACTTGGCCGTCCGTGGATGTACTAAAAAACTCAGTTCCCGTTTTCGAATGAATCCACAGTGCGCTATGCACAGGATCCCTAAAACTGACTTCCATGACACTTAAATCGACAGGTTCGTAACTTTTTCTCGTATCCCAAATGGCCACTTGACCATTTAGTTGGCCGCTGATTAATAAATGGGGATCTTTTTGATGGTATTCCATACAAACTATCGGATGGTCAGGCTTCAACGTAATCAACGGACGATTTGGATTTTCTAAATTTGAACGAAACAAGATTACTTAATATGATGAAAAAAAAATGTGTCCTCGATATTAATTTTAGAAACTAAAAATGTAGAAAGAAACGAGCAATTATTTGGACTAAATCTCCCGTTTATAAAAACAAGAAGTAAAACCTTTGTAATTATTTTACTAGCTTACCAACTTCCCAAATGTAAGAAAAAGTGTGCTCTTTAGCCGCTTTGTGTTGAAACGTCATATCGCAATACGACGTCGCAATTTTGGTTTGATTGTCCGGGGACCAAGACATGCGAGTAATAGGTCTAGTAGAACTGGACGGATCTTGATAAACATTAACCGTCCTAGCTGAGCTTCTCTCCACTAGCGGTGTTGGTTCCACATCGGAAAAGTATTGTTGGTATATATTTATAGCATTGTTTTGCAAAATGCAATTTTCCATACTCTAAAAATGTAACACAAACCGTGGCAATTTTTGAATATTTGTTTGAAAAACGCGTCACTGTGTGTGGCTTTTAAGGGTACCTACTTTGAATAGCTGCATCAAGGTAATGTAATATGAATCTTCCTTCTCCACTTTTCTTCTATACCTTTTCGTTTGTTCTTCATCGTTAATGTTTACATCTCTTGGCCAACCTCCCTCCAGGTGATTCATACCAGAATTGGTAAATTCTGCTCTCGTAGTGTTTAGGTAATGTTCTGCTATTATCGGGGCACATTGCTGGCTTCTGTGCACTGGGTCTCTGCAGAGCAATAGTGTTACAACACGGGGATTTCCTAAAGCGCTAATTGAAACTTACTTTAGTATGAAGCGGCGATACAAGTTTTTATCTGAAGGGTAATTGTCGACTAAATCGGGTCCTTTGTCAGAAAATAAGCATTGCCTTCCAAATTCGGACCTTTTCTTTTGGTATACATACTGAATATCCATGTTTACTTTAAAATGACACAATTATGTTTCTTCTGTGGTGCCGATTGAAGTTTGATCAATATTAAGTAACCATGGTGATACAGAATAGGGAAGACTTAAAACTAAACGCTAGGAACTATCACTTTTGCTGTCGAAAGATTCTCTTGATAATTTTTCATTCTACGATTTAAATTAAATTTAAACATTATTTATGAAATACATAATTACATCTACCTAAGTCTAGGGGCAAATACTAGTTGCTATATAAATTATGTTATATTAATCAATAAACGATAAGTAAAAACGAAAAGACCAACAATATTTTAATTTTTACCGTCTATGTAATAATTCGTAATCATTTTGGTTCTTATTTCCTACAGACATGCGGGGTTAAATATTTGTTAGTCATAAACCAAAAAATCTCGTATTATCACCTGGATTTCCAGTTGGCTTAAAAAATCGGTGGCATATTTATTATGAGCTTGTGCCAAACCGTTTTTGTAACTCTCAAACTGGTGAATCTTGTTCTGCAGCACTACAAAACAATTTTTGTTGTCTGGTGTCGTAGAACGCTGACACCGCTTTAAATTATTGTGATTCTCAGAACAATTTGATTTTAATTTATGCCTTGAATTATTATTAACAAGATTATGTTTAGAGGGTCGATTTGAAGAATTTGTTGCCACGTCATGATTTATCAGCTCAGTGGACTGCGAAGCTAAATTGTCTTTCTGTAGATAATCTTTTCTAATTAAAATATTCTCCAGTTCATTGTAAATTTGCCTTTTCCTGTTACATATTACTTCACTTTCTACGATTTCTTCTATGAGTAAATTCAGCTCTTTGCTAAAACAAACAAGAGGATAAGTAAATCCATTTTTTTAGTCGATTTTACTATGATTCTTACCTCATACTAATTTTTTTTAATTCTTTTTATGCCAAAAATACAAATTATTTGAAATATATAAGCTGTGATATAAGTCCAACTGGGTTCCTTTTAGGTTAGGTTTGTTCATTTGTGTTTGTCTGGAAAACGAACAAGCCTTTTTCTTGGGCAGTGTATGAGTTTCCCTATTGGTCGGTAACTTTACTGTAAAGTGTAGATGAACCACAGAACTTAAAATAGTCTGTGAGATGAACAGAACAGATCTCATGACAGCTGTGACTTTTGACGTTTAAAAAATGTCGTTCATTTGATTTTGAGGTTAGTTTTTCGCCGTTTGCGGTTTGATCAGAATTTGGGTTGAATTTCGTGTTCTTTAGCGTCAGCTCCAAGTTCCAACAGAAGCTACAATTACTTGAAAGTAATTTCTCCCCTAATTCGTGTTGACTGACCAGAGTCCGCGAATAATTGGATTTTAAGGTAATATTTGACCAACAATAATTTGCTTATCTTATGTCACACCCATCTAATGTTTTAGATGACTGAACAACATAGATTTGGAACTAACGTAAGCCCTATAACTTGTCATGCTTGGAATAAGGATAAGACCCGTAAGTGAAGCTAGTTTTAATTAATAAATTCATGGTTTCGTTACGAGTCATTTTTTATATGACTAACAAAAAACAAAATGAGTCATTATTTAAAGACATTCAATTAATCCAACATGCTGTAACATTTTTTAAAGTTTTTAAACATAAGATATTTTGTAGAAATTGCTCTCTCACCAAACAATCATGAGGTACAAGTATATAAACGATTTGGCTCTGACTGGAGATTGTTGGATACGCTGAACCAGCACGATTTACGTGTCATGGGAATCGATTGGGCGCCTAATACCAATAGGATCGTAACCTGCGCCGCTGATCGCAACGCTTACGTTTGGACTCAAGATAAGGACCAGAAATGGAAGCCAACGTTGGTCTTGCTGAGGATTAATCGAGCTGCCACGTGTGTCAAGTGGTCTCCAGACGAGAACAAGTTTGCCGTTGGATCCGGAGCTCGTTTAATTTCGGTGTGTTACTTTGAATCCGAAAATGACTGGTGGGTGTCGAAACATATTAAGAAGCCGATAAGGTCAACCGTAACTACGCTGGATTGGCATCCAAATAATGTACTGCTCGCCGCCGGGTCTTCTGATTTCAACGTCAGGATATTCTCTGCTTATATAAAAGATATAGAGAAAACCCCAGAGGCCACGCCTTGGGGCACTAAAATGCCCCTCGGACAGTTGATGGCTGAATTCGTTAATTCCAACGCAGGGGGAGGGTGGGTGCATAGCGTCAGTTTTTCTCCGGATGGAAATAAAGTTTGTTGGGCAAGTATGATTTTTTAAACTTATTCACAGTTCCCAATTATATCTAGGTATTATTATTATAAATAATTAAATATTTTAGGTATCCCATGACTCATCCATAAACGTTGCTGATGCTACGAAGGGAAACGCAGTATGCAAGCTGAGAACGGAGTTCTTACCGTTCCTTAGCTGCACTTGGATTACGAACAAATCGATTGTGGCCGCAGGTCACAGTTGTGTTCCGATACTATATGGTATTAATGAAAATAGTCAATTATATTTCGTTGAGAAATTGGATGCCTCTCAGAAAAAGGAGACTGGGGGACTATCGGCCATGCGCATGTTTCATTCTCTAGATAAACAGGCTAGAATTGAAACGTCTGATACTAACTTGGATTCTATCCATCAAAACGCTATTACCTGTGTCTGCATTTACATGGGAACTAAAGAAAAAGCTACAAAGATTTCCTCTTCTGGGTCAGATGGCCAGTTGGTTATCTGGGATTTGGTCTCTTTGGAAAGGTCTATACAAAATTTGAAAATTGAATAATGTGGATTTAAATTTTATTATTGTAAACAATAAATTGAATTTGGAACGAAACGCATATTTAATCATTTTGAAATTATATTAATTATACCAAACAGATTTATGGTACTGGAATGATTTTTTTAGTATAATAACTTCATTTTCAAACAGGAAGGTCGTGGCCCTTGGTGCCTTAATTTAATTTAGTGAATTCGTTTTATTTTGCTGATCAATTTCGATACCCAGGGAAGAAAATAATACGGTCAATTATATAAACCTGATAGATTAGAATTTTATTTAAATAAAACAATAACGAATAAAAAGACAAAATATTTCTTACACAAACTTAGACAATATATAAACAATTATTAAATATTAAATTGGACTAAGCACATTTTCCACAGCATTTATTTAAAATATCGCCCTGGGGTTGGTGGTTAGGGGTCCAGGGTCCTAGACTCGCATTTGCGTAAAAATCCATCGGGTAACTGGATTTCTCCGAGTGCCACTCTGCTTCGCCAGTAACAATTGCAGCTTCGTAAGGCGTTAAAACCGGTTTTGAAAATGCGGTTCCCCAATCGATAGATAGTCGTGGGCAAGCTATTTGCACAAAAGCATCTATTTCGGTAAACAGATCCAACTTATTAGGAAATATCTCGGAGAGCAATATCACTACTGCTTTTTTACCTACACCTTCCAGCTGTTTTCTTATGTGATCAACAACTTTGGGACTGCCTTGCCTGCCTAGCGTTCCCATGATTACGCCGAAGGTACCAGCACTTTTCGCATCAGAAATACTCTTCTTCCTCGCCTCCTCCATTTCTTCATGGTCGTATTCTTCTCTAGTGAACCTCTTCATGTACGGATCATACTTATATGCCTGTAGGTCCGGATTGGCTATCATAGCTGCTTCTAAATGAAATTGTCCATCGCCCAAGTAAATGACTATATCCGCACATCTTAACACAGGAGCTGTACAGCCGAGAATTTCTCCAGGTGACAATGGTTTGAACTGAGGGAGTATAACGTGATAACCAATCTCTCTTAAGGTGCTTGCAACCGACTGTATAGTAGTAACAAACTGGATCGTAGTTACGAGGCCTATTTTAGTTTTCATTTCAAAATTAACTCTAATGGTATCGATAAAATGTAAAGGATCTATTTTAATATCTACAAATACATAGAGAACTTTTATCCCGCTTGTTTGATCTATAGGAATTAAACAACTATGTCCGTAATGTACTAATAATTCGACACCTAAAGCTTTGGCTGTCAGATCATCTACACAACAGGCACCGTAAGTTACATCACCCATTATTACTGAATCGGCTCCAGAAAACTCCTTTATAATATCAGCTATCGTAGTTGAAAAAAGTAACAGCCCCTCGGGCATCTGTAGAGCGACAGTCTTCGCTTTCAATTCTTGGATCCTCCATATCGTCTTAGGTATTTCGAAATTGTAGTTTTTTGGCAGGGCCGCGATAGCTGCTTGCAGTCGTGGGTTTTTGAGTATTGATTCCGGGATCTTTGTTACTTTGGTTGCTTTAAAAACTTTCCTCTCTGGCTTCGCTTTAATTACCACAGCAGATTCTGCCATCCTAAAAATGTACATACACTGTCTAAAAGGAATCGAGAGTATATTTCACAGATTTACTTACTTTCATTCAAGTTACGATAAAAAACACATTTTTTTTGAGGTTATCATTTCTTTTGTCGTGCAAAACATACGTGATTAGTTCATTTGTACAATGGAATGGCATGGATTTTTATATTGGTAGTAGGCGCCTTCGACCATATGCACCTACCGCAAATTTCTCGTTAATGTTAACGCACCGCGTTCAGAATTTCAATTACGTAAACAATTACTTATTTCGAAAATTTTGATAATTCTACACCAAAACATAAAATTTATGTTATTTTAATGAGATTAACCTAAATATTACGTTTCTGGAATAAGGAATTTACTTATTTACTGTTGCTGGATGCCATTTTGTCAAATGTGTTTATTATATTTATTTATTTTTTTTTTTTAAACACTTCTTTGAAAGCAATCTTAACAACGTATAAACGTATAATATGGTAAGCTAACAATTTAATTTTCAAATTCCATCCGCATGAAACTGTGTTATGATTATTTTATACTATTAGGCTCGATCAAAATTTCATCCTCCCATTTGTGGAGAACGCTGACGTAAGATACGAGACTTCGAGTTATGGGATCCACAGGAAGTCAGTCAAAGTCAGTTATGATACGCGAGTAGAGTTGGACGCTCACAGCATATCTCTGGTGTCTAGTATTGTGAATATATAATATACATATACCGTATTGTTAATAAAAGTGTTTGTGTTATAAACGTATTTTCATTTAACTGTTTGTGTCAGGTAGCACACCATTAACTTTATCCGTCAGTTAAAATTGTTGATTTTCATTGTTGTATCAATTGTATCCTAGGTAAATCACTGCCGAATAATTGGAGGTGAAAAATCCGGCCCTCAGAGTCTAAAAGTGTAGACCACCTTAATTATTAGATGACATTTTTCAGTACCTTCATAAGGGAGCTTACCTATAGTTCTGTTTATCACAGAATAAAACAGTAAAATATCATCTCTTAATTCTAGAAGAGACAGGTTTTTCTTTGTCCGGAAGGTGGCGCCACTTTTATATCGCCGACAAATGTTTGAACAAAATATACAAATACCACAATAATTCAATATATTCTTCAATAGCTCCATTGCAATGTAGAATTACATTCTAACAGGCAATAAAGTCTACTATGTGGACATAATGCTGGAGTCGGTGCGAGTCCAAACCAAAATTGGTTTAGTTAGGCAAACAAAGGTATATTGTACAATATACCATCGAGAGACATCTCTTGTTTGCGAGTTAGGTACTATTAGGTAGTTTGTCCGGGAGGTGGCGCCACTTCTATGTCGCCAAAAAATGTTTGCCCAAAATAGACAAATACCCACAAACAAATTAATATTCTTCAATAACTCCGGTGCAATGTTGGAATTACATTCTAACAGGAATAATGCACATGATGTCCCCGAATACACATTCAAATGAATTGGAGTAATATACCCATGTAGTATTTATATGGTGCTGAGTGGAGTCTGTGCGAGTCCGAACCA
The DNA here is from genome assembly GCA_963680705.1 of Rhagium mordax. Taxonomy (NCBI): domain Eukaryota; kingdom Metazoa; phylum Arthropoda; class Insecta; order Coleoptera; family Cerambycidae; genus Rhagium; species Rhagium mordax. The sequence continues at coordinate 130,687,432 of OY796656.1, read as the reverse complement.
TGGTTTTGGTCACCCCTTCTACAGGGGTATCGCACAATATAGCGAGACACCCACCATCTGCACGCATGTCGCTCATATCTCTCCTGAGAGGAGAGAGAGAGCGAGACCTACCACCTTTGGTACTACAAAAATTCGTAGTTTTTATATGCACGTATGGTATACATGCTACATTTGTAAAATGCCTAGGTTACTGTCAGTGCGACCCCTCTGGTTTAACCATCGTATGTAGGGGTTGTGTATCATCTATAGCCGAGACAGGATTTGACTGCGAGTTGGGCATATCGCCATCTCGTGAGAGATAATTGTAATACAAAAATACATATATATTGGTATACTATGGTATAATATATACACCTTCCTGGATGCAAAGCAACTTTTGAAAATTGAAATGCAGCCAGCTCTCGGTGCTGGCGTCGCATTGTGGCGTGTGGCACAAAATCCTTTGGTTTACCCACCCGTATAGTGGATCGTGTACCTAATACATCTGAGACAGAATATGTCTGCAAGTTAGGCGCATCGCCATCTCGTGAGATACCTGAACTACTAATAGATATGTTCATTGATTGCACTTTTGCAAATTTAAGCCGTGCAGCTTGCTTAGTGCTGGGCGTCGTGCGAGGCACAACCCAATCCTTTGGTTTACCCACCGTGTACAGGATCTAGTATCTACTATCTAGACAACTGAGACAGAACCTGACTGCGAGTTGGGCATATCGCCATCTCGTGACAGATACTTGCACTACAAAAATACAATAGTTATGGTACAACTATTGATTGCAAAGCCACTTTGGCAAATTTAAGCCGTGCAGTTTGCTTAGTGCTGGCGTCGTGCGAGGCACAATCCAATCCTTTGGTTTACCCTCCGTACCGGGATCGTGTACCTATATAGCTGAGACAGAATCTGTCTGCGAGTTAGACATATCGCCATCTCGTGAGAGATACTTGAACTACAAAAATACATAGTCTTATATACAAATGCAGAGCAAATTTTCTAAATTCATGACAATTTAGTGCTGGAGTCCATACGAGTCCTTACATTCGATTTAGCCAGCCCACCACAGGTTATTGAGCACTTACAATATCGAGACGGAATTCTAAATCTGAAAAGAAAAATACATGTTCTAAACACTATGACATATAACAGAAGAAATTTTCTAAATTCAAGTAGTAGTAGTAGTAGTAGTTTTGCTGGAATCGGTGAGAGTGTTGAAAAGAGAAACATAATAGCCCAAAATCAAAAGACACCTTTTCTAAAAAACAGGTTGCCTATCGACTTTGGTCAATCGTGTATTCTGCTTTAATCCATATCACGAGTGGCGCTGGTACTGCAAAACATAGAAGCAAGTGCAATAATTATTGCTTGTACTGCTTGTAGAATGTTATTAATAAATTCTGCATGTATTGCACATCATCCTGCTGCGTTTGATTCAGCTACGGGTCTGACAGGGAACCCTTAAATATGCTGGAGCGTCGAAATTAAATGGCCTTTTAGTTTTGTAGATTTTTTTTCAGAAGGAACCAAAAGTATGTCAGCTCTTTCTGTTTTAGATATCACTGTAAAAAGGGACATCAATTTTTCTATTTCAGATTTATAACTAGGGGTGGGCGATATTGAAAATTTGTTAGCGAATATCGATTACTAAAAATATATCGATAAATTTGATATATCGATAGTTATCGATGTATCGATAGTTATTGAAATATCGATATATTGATAGTTATATATCGATAACTATCGATGTTTCGATAACAATCGATAGATATCGATAATCATCGATAGTTATCGATATTTCAATAACTATCGATACATCGATAACTATCGATATATCGATAGTTATATATCGATAACTATCGATATTTCGATAGCAATCGATAGATAACGATAGTTGTCGATATATCGATAGTTATCGATGTACCGATAGTTATTGAAATATCGATAACTATCGATATTTCGATAGCAATCGATAAATAGCGATAGTTGTCGATATATCGATAATTCAATAACTATTCCGCTACCAGGGCCTACCACCGACGCCAGGAGACGAGCAACCTCCAACCTGGAAATTTTGCCGAACCTCTTATCTTACTAAGAGTAGGGATTTTTTACTTGCCTAACATTTAATAGACAAGGGACCGACTGCTTTACATCCTCTCCGAAGGATGGTATATCCTCAATACACCTCTCGCCTACAGTTGTGTTGCTTCTGCGATATAGCTGATATACAAGCCGCTAGAAGTGGCGAAGCGAGACCGCGTCTTTCCGTGGATGGTCACCCATCCAAGTACTGAACGCGATAGCTGTTGCTTAACTTCATATCGCTATGAAGTGAGTCAAGTCAGTCCTCCGCTCGCTGCCCATTATATTTATTCTATGGCCTCTTATTTATGTAGATTTATCCCTGTAATAACCTAAATTTTAAGACTGAATTATTTCCAATAATTTGCGTTCGATTCAATTGACGATTTTATGTTTCTTACTACAGAGACTTTATAAGGACAGTGACGACAATAGAACTAACATAACCTTAAACTGAGTGCGCATGCGCGAGTTTGGTCGGTAGGGTTTCTAACGTAAAGTCCCCACGAGCGTATTTTACGCGGCGTAGTTAATCACGTGACCATTATCCCTATCATACAATTGGTTAAGGGGTCGCCATATTGTTTAATTTGACGTTTATGGCGCTTACGCCGACAATACGCCAAAAGTTAAATTCTGCTCAACTTTTGATGTAATTTTCTGCCGTTTCTACGTAAAATCTAAAATCGTAAACAAAACAAAATTTGAGGTTATATGCGTCACGCCGACGAACGATACGCGTTCCTTTTGCTGGAATCGCTGGCTTGGTGGGAGTTCCGCCGAAAATTAGCGTAAATTACGTCGCCGTAAAATACGCTCGTATTTTACGGCTCGTAACATAACCTTAAATTTTTAGTTTTTGCAAATTTATTTTCAATTTTAATTTTAAATTTTTTAGTATTAGGTTGGCTCTCTTATAGCATTTAAACACTCTCTCAGACAGTAGATTTATAAAGTTTCAATACTGTAGATTATTAAAATTAAATTAGACTGCTAATTATAGGCTGGAATTCCAACCAACAAAAAAACGTCTTATTTTATTAGATTAAGGCAAATAAATATTTAATGCACTGAACAATATTTTAGTTTGTAGAAACGAAGCAGAAATTTTGATAAAATTGACAATATTCTAAAATTTTAGAAAATGCATGTTTTTGAGGTCAGTTGTGACGTCACGTGCACGTTAACCGATATTTCAATAATTCATCTTTTTTCGGGCGATCTCTATCGACGAGTGGACGAACGACCGACCAAACAAAACTGCGCGTATTTTTGAATTTTTCACAACAAAGGATTTTTAAACTTAGTCCATACTTGTTCTGATATGTTATAATAATGACAGTGTAAACAATTTTGGGATTCTTAGCCTCTTAATGGCGGTACATACCACGTGAATCCAACTACCAATCAAAATGCTGACAACCCTTTGTCGCCACTGTCCCTATAAAGGCTCTATTCCTTAACTAACACCTCCATTCTTGATGCATCTTCGGTTGTTTTATCCTCCCAAAATGGAGTCAAGGTGATTGTGCTTAGGCAGCCAGCTTATCCATGACTGGTATTGTGGGTTGCCTAGGTCGACGCCGTTATGTTTTCGGTCAGGGCGTTTGCGGCAATTACAAAAAACGCATTCTGCCATAAGAAGCGTCTTTCTTTTTTAGCAAATTTTCTGTTAACATAACTGATAAGGTAAACAGGTCAGTAACAACTATTTTAGCATTGCAATTTATACCGTTTATCTGCAATTAGCAGTTAGTAAACCCATAGAGTAATTATAAATAAAATATTATTGATTATTTTATAATAAGAACTTTGCCTCTTTGAACGGGGAGTTATTTAAAAATCTGCTATAAACCCAATACGCCCTAAGAAGTGAAATGAGAGTAGGCGCCACGTCATGGTATTTCGAAGACCAAAAAATTGGGCAACGCTAATCCGTGTATATTCAAAGCGGACCCGGCCAGGTTGCGTGGCGCCTTGTAGAGGGGTTCTGTGCTTGAACTTGTAAGTTGAATGTGAAAATGCGGGCAATGCGCTTGCCGCGTGCCACAGGGGGCGAGTATTGATCGGCCGTCCACTGGCGGCGAGGGTGAAGCGATTTCATATCGACTATCCAAAACAGTCGAGGTTGCACCGGCGTCGTGGCCGCTCTCTCGTGACCCTCTCGACCGGGATGATTTCGTGACTCCTCACCAACTATCGACGACATTGCCATGTCGTCCATATCTGCCCAAGGGGTCGTGGAACGCGCTTCCGCGGAGCTATCAAAGCGCATAAATGGGCTGGGCCTTCGGGGCAGTAAACACCATTCGGCGAAGGGTAGTGTGATGGAAAGGGTTACCAATGTCTTCTGTGGTGGCAGCAATGCGGCCGTCGCGGCTCCGGAGAAGCCTTCCAGGTTGTTGCCCTCCAGAGGCCCGTCGAAAAGTGCAGCCGCCAATGCCGCCGCGATGCTCCACCAAAGGAAGCACAGGCCCCCGCCGACTTACCTCAGCTGGGATCAGCTGATGATGGACGAGAAGTTTTTGTCGAGGTTCTTTCTGTTTTTCAACGCCTGCGAGAGGTGCGTTCTGGCCCAGGTGTGTACGCGTTGGAGGGACATTCTGTATCGGTCGCCAAGGTACTGGTCGGGGCTCATGCCGGTGCTGCAATGCCGGGAAATGCGCGGTTCCCAAGGCAATGAGAGGGCACGTCTTTATTCGTCTTTGCTGAGAAGAGGATTCCACAGCCTTTGTCTGATGGGTGCCTCGGATGAGGATGCTTTAGATTTGGTCAACACTTTTCCCCTTGCTTCAAAACATATACACACGCTTAGTCTGCGGTGCTCTAGCATCACGGACAGAGGATTAGAATCGTTATTAGACCACCTTCAGGTTAGTAAATTGATACTTTGGTGGTTAAAAGCATGTACGGCGTAGGTGCTAGCTATACGGATAATGGGATGAGGGATCGATTTGCAAGTTTCCGATAAATTAGCTTTAGAATGGGTATGTAAATCAATAGGTTAATGCTTTATTTTTAAACCCCAATTAGAGGCACGTTTAAGGTTTCATGTTTCAATTTTCATGACTTTGTTTCTTCGGATTTACCTTTTGTTTTTATCTGCATCACAAAAATCACTAATCCTTATGTAAGTTGGTGGCGTTCCTGACTTGCTCACCTCGTCCAAAAATTCCATCAGAGCTGTATCTGTAACAGTGCCAAGATGAAACTAGCAATGATCTTGCGTTGGTGTTTGGTCAATATGACCCGAGATATGACCTATTTTTTCAGAATGTAAGGATACCCCACACATCAATATTTCGATGACAATAATTTGCAATTGCTTTTTTTTTCTAATGCTCTAAAGACGAGATCACAATACTGGATGCACAACTGATGCTGTGCTGGACCACAGATCAATCTCCAAGGCAAAAGGATCATATTTATTGGTCATTGCCCATTATTGCACAACTCAAAATTTTAAAATATGTTCAAGGGTTTTCAAATTATCATAGTAGACACATCAAATAAAGGAGAAGTTTATCGGAGTTAATTTGGCCTTTTACATATTGGGAGTTCATTAATCGAATGATGCTCGATTGAAAAACATATAAAATTGCATATAATTATTCCTCGGCACAGTTTATTGAATAGATAAAACAATTATTTATCTTATTTCCACTGCGCATCTAAGAATACACAAAAATATAATAAATCGTCATTACTAAGACAGTGAGACAACCACCGTAGTATATTATTCACATGTAGCAAAGGGCCCCAAAAACCCTAAATCCGCCTCTGCCAACATCTATAGAAAATTGGCGTACTATAAAAAAAATAGGAGCTTTTCTGAGTGGATTGCTTTTATAGATGAGAGAAAAAGGGGATAATTTTTTTTCTGCTACAAAGTGTATTTTACTTTATTTGTATTTGGGATCACCGATCGCATTTTCCGATGCTGAGATTAGTGACCTGGCGATGGACGAAAAGAGCTTTTGTCTGCCACTTCAACTTGCCATTTTAAAAGATTATTTCGACTGTACTCCAGACAATCAGTTCTGGGATTTTCTGGAATGTTTTCGTTTGTTGTTGTGTATCCTGGTATTATTATTTTAAGATAAGATCTGTCAGTGTAGCAATTCTATTCTCAGTCTATTCTCATTATTCTATATTTTCTATTTTAAATTAACCGTTGATGTACAGGGTGCTCCACTTAACTTTCCCTCCCCACGTTTCTCTGTTATTTCTGTAGTTACAAAAAAAATTATTCTAACAAAAGTTGTAGGGCTTTTTCTAAAGTTATTAAATAAGTACGCCACTGTGTTCAGCGTTCCCTAAACCCCGGAAATGTTCAAATAATTGTCTCAATAAAATGATTTGTTTATGAGTTGCTTTTATTCACTTATTTCAAAAGTTACTTGACATTCACAACGCATTTCCGGGTATAAATTAATTTTTAAAAGTAATAATATCAATTTTTAACATGCGATATTTTTGGATGAAATTTGGTGCAGACCCATTTAGGGGACGCTGAACACAGTGGCGTACTTAGTTTTCACGTAAAAAAATCGTTAATAAGATTTCTCGAATTTTCGCTTCAAAAAAATAGCAAAGCAGGCCTTGATTTTTGTGATAGACATCTATCAATTTGCCACAAAATGCAGTTTTCCATGAGCAACAATCTAAAAAAAAGTTTATCAAAATCGGACCAAAAATAGCCACTTTACAGGGGTGGTCCGCAAACAAATGGGTCACACTGTATAAAAATTGTTTTTCTTTAATGGAACACCCTGTATTTTATTGCCTTTTTCGACGTAGAATTTCAGTCTGATTTCAACAATATAGAATAAATATTTACCTTTAATAGTTTTCGAAATATTTGCTTTTAAACATAAATTACACACTATTTATCAAGAAAACATATTAGGCATTTTTTTATCAAAAAATTTATTAATGAAAGTTGTTCAGAATTGTTCAAAAACCTTAAGTCCAAAATTTAATCAAAATCAAAAAATATTAATATTTTGTTTGAAAAAATTTCTAAATCTGAAAATATAATTATAATGGGTTATTGTATTGTAATATTTTATTTTTTATAAAAAAAAACTAAAGAAATACTTTGCAACTAAATACGAATGATAATTGCGATATTGTAAAATTATATTTTCGGATTAACATTTTTTTAAATCAAAATATCAATATTTTTAAATTTTGTAGACATTTTTTATTTAATGTTTTTAGACAATTCTGAATTAGTAAAATTTTCCGATAAAAAAATGCTTAATATGTTTTCTTGATTTGTTGCGTTTATTGTTTATTTCACTTTTGGTGAGGAAGTAAAAAGAAAAACAAATAAATGCTAATTCGAAAATTTATGAACCTAACTTGCATTTTTTAAAATGGAACGCCCTGTATATTTTTGAATTCACATTTATAATGACAGGAGCAATAACAAATGTCAAAATAAATAATTACGTGAGCTTTTGTTTTTTAGCATGGCCATTCTTAAATCTATGAATCCAGGCGATATTGATTTAAGAGACTGCATTTATTTTCTTAAAAAAACCTACATTTTCAAATAATTCAAAAACTGTCAAAAATAAATGTATTAAATTAATATATTTAGAATCAGAATGAAAAGATCTTTCAAAATATTTGAAAATATATAGGGTGTTCCGTTTAAAAAAATGTTAGTTAGGTTCATAACTTTTTAAATTGGCATTCAATTGTTTTTCTTTTTTCATAGTTAGAATCGGCATAAAAATTCACACGAATTATACATAATATACAGTGCAAAAGCCATTTGCCCCTTACTAATACAAAGCCACCTACGATATCAAAATAAACGGGGAAAATCAAAAAAACATATTAGGCATTTTTTTATCAAAAATTTTATTAATGAAAATTGTTCAGAATTGTTCAAAAACCTTGAGCCTAAAATTTAATCAAAATCAAAAATTATTAATATTTTTGAAAAAAATTTAAGTCCGAAAATAAGTATAATTTTAATGGGTTATTGTATTGTAATATTTTTTTTTTTATAAAAAAAAAACTAAAGAAATACTCTGCAACTAAATACGAATGATGATTTTATTGATATTGTAAAATTATATTTTCGGACTTTTTAAATCAAATATCAACATTTTTTAAGTTTGATGATAATTTGGATTTAAGGTTTTTAGCCAATTCTGAACAACTTTCATTAGTAAAATTTTTCGATAAAAAAATGTCTAATATGATTTGTTGATTTTGGCCATGAGTTGATCCTAATGGGATCTATCGATCTATCATTTAGTAAAATTTGGTTCAATCGGATAAAAATGAAAAAAATTATAAGGGTGTTTCACTCTCAAGAGCGACACACTGTATAATTCGCGTGAATTTTTATGACGATTCTAATTATAAAAAAAAGAAAAACAAATGAATGCCAATTTGAAAATTTATGAACCGATAGTGCCATTCACATTTTATTTACATTAGAGTAGGCTTTGGAAAATCTGAATTCTGTTGGTATGAATGACTGTTTTAATTACTGAGGTTATGTTGAAATGTCAAAAACATAACCACGAATTCAAATTGGTTCTACATAGTTGCCAGAGTGAGACCCTAAAGAAAGCACAGCAATGTAATCAATAGAAAATTTGGCAATTCAGCCAAAAATAAATGACAGTGACGATCAATTAAATCTGACACTTCAATATTTTGTCAATAGTAGACAACCCTGAGACAACCTAAGCCTCCCCTCATGTAAATAAAATGTGAATAATTGCATTTTCTGTATATTTTTGAATTTACATTTAATGACAGGAGCAATAACAAATGTCAAAATAAATAATTACATGAGCTTTTGTTTTTTAGCATGGCTGAAAAGATCTTTCAAAAAATTCAAAAATATACAGGGTGTTCCATTTAAAAAAATGCAAGTTCATAACTTTTTAAATTGGCATTCAATTGTTTTTCTTTTTTCATAGTTAGAATCGTCATAAAAATTCACACGAATTATAGGTTGTACATATAAAAAAAAAATTGTAACCTAGATACAACCCAGAAAATTGGGGTGGGAACTTTCACGTGAAAACCTGTACGTAAAAAAATCATAATTCATTTTTCCCTTGGTTTTGACTTTCATGTGTAATAAAATTAGGAAGTATTGATTGTGGAAAAAATGGGATTTTAAGTGAATTATACAGGGTTAGGCGAATAAATCTTTATCACCAGAGCGCTGCAGTTTAAAAATATTTTTCAATCTCCTCGTTCGAAATTTCTTAAAATTGAGGAATGAGGTTATAATTTTAAAATTTATTTTCATTGATTTAAACTCTAAATTCAATAACAATTATTAAGGAATTGTGCAAGAACATTTTTATAATCTTCAGGACTATGTTTTGTATATTGTTTTTAATTTAGAAATGTAATATATATTTTTAAAATCATCATATTAGATTATTATTTTGACAGGAATTTATCTAGTGTGAAAAAAGTAACCAAAAAAACCCCTGTGCCCCTAAAAATTTGAATTTGAAGAGTATTATAGAAAAAAAACGGACTTTACTGATCCTCAAAAAAAAAAAAGTAAAAACATAGAGCGGCATTTGGAAAAACAAAGTTGGCTACCGTAGGAACGACATATTTATATATTTTTTCACTTTCAGTTTGTTAAATAAAAATGTTGCATTGTTTTACTGAAACAAACAAGTAATTCTACATATAGGTGCATAAAATTCAAAATTCAAAAAAATAAATAAATAAAAATAAAAGTGATTTTGAATCAATCTGTGGACTGAAGACAGCGAACCGTATTATTCATTATGCCCTTTAATTATTTACTTTCTTTTTTACAAATTTTAAACTTCAATTTTTCGTGGAAATGAATGAGCAAAATGAGTACCAGCGCTGTACGCTTCCGACGAGTTTAATCGTCGCGCATTGCAATCCGTCGTATAGTATAGTAAATACAATAATGAAAGGGATAAAAAATATATTTTACATAATAAAATACCTAAGTGCACACGTCTAGTGTGTTACATTATGCGTGTTGAATTGAACCTGTCGCGTGTCTATGACAAAGACCTGTATGAGTAATTAAAAATGTCAATAATACCTACAACAATATAAGAACATAATGTAAAATAACAGGCTACCCACTACTTGAGTCATGCGACAGTTGTTTAACTTGTAATCATTTGAACGCCGGCATCCAGTGAAATTATTGTATTAATACGAAGTGTTCTCGAAAGCGGAAGTTCACCTATTTTTAAGGTTTATAATATGAAATATGGAAAAAGGGCGCAACCGAATGGAAATGGAAAATAATTAAAAACTGAAAAATATACTGGGTGTTTTTCGATTAAAAAATAGTAGATGACGTCATAACCGAAGCAGCGATGACGTCATAGCTAAGAAATTAAAGCAGAAGATGCGCAATTCAAAATAAAAATCGACCTGTCCGAGGATTTTTCGAAAATATTTTTATACTCAGAAATAATGAATTTATTCCATACTTTATGTACACACTGTATAATAATATTATAAATATAATTAATGTTAATAATAGTTTCATTACATAACCACTTTTAACAATATTCGCTCTAAAAAATTATAAAAACGATTTTTTGCCGCTATTAGCGTCCCCTAAAGTGCTAGATCCGCCCCTGCCTAAATCAAATACGCTCCACAAAACCATAAATGCAGAGCAGTCAATTGTTATTAGTTTTTTCTCTTTCCACCGCCTTCTTTCAAACCAATGCACTGTACGAACCAAGCTCATTTGCTTTGCAATATAATATGTATGTTTTTTCTTTTCCAGGCGCTGTACGAGCTGGAGCTGGCAGGCTGTAATGAAATTACAGAGGCGGGCTTGTGGGCATGCCTAAATCCTCGAATCGTTTCATTAACGCTGACTGACTGCATAAACGTCGCTGATGAGGCGGTGGGGGCGGTCGCCCAGTTGCTTCCTGCCTTGTACGAATTCTCCCTACAGGCCTATCACGTTACAGATGCAGCTTTGGGGTATTTCTCGCCGAAGCAGAGCAATTCCCTTAATGTGCTCAGGTTGCATTCGTGCTGGGAAATCACTAATCACGGCGTTGTAAATATAGGTGAGTGACGTATTTATCGTTATTCTAGCCGAAATCCCCCGAAGGAATGAAATTAATTAAAACCTTGTATAATAAATAAAAATATTTTTGTATTTTCGATACCACTAGTTAGTACCCCTGCTTTTCAAAATGAAACTCGGCATAGTTAATATAGACGTAAAATGTCACATTTTGATGTATTTCAAGATTTTTTCGGATTTCCGGTTTAGCCGGAAGTGACACCAATTCTTGATTCTTAAGCGGGCCACTCTGTATATTATTGCATTTTCAGAATCGTGGGAAAATTCTGAATAGGTTTCAACTATTTTGGAGAGTTTTTACGCCGACTTGATTTTTTTTTAGAGCCTAGTTTTATTTTGAATCTAGAATCTAGAGTGCCGCGTTGAAAAACAAATCGTTTTCTCAATTATGCGTTTCAACGTATGTTCTGATAAAATGATGCCATTGACAAGTACAGGGTGATCATTTTAAGTGCCTCACTCGATTTTCCTGCTTTATTCTTCACCTAGGAAAAAAATTCAAAAACCATACTTGTGTACTTTTTTCCGAGGAATCCGATTCCGAAAAGATAAAAACAATTGAATGTCAAAGAAAAAAGTTATGGCCGAAAAACTGAAAAAGAAAAAAATATACACCCTGTATATTAATGCGGAAATGGATATGTGACATTTCACTGATTGTAAATGTGTATCAGATACATATTTTTCACTTCCGGTTTGACCGGAAATTGCTTTCCGGTGATACACCCTGTATATTGAGCTCAGTTTAAAGAACTTTTCTTTCTGAATTCAGCAATATACAGGGTGAATCTTAGAGTGGCGGCCATATTTTTGGGGTTAATAGTACTAGTCGTCATGAACATGAATCCGAATTTTTTTTTTTTGTAGGTTGTAAAATGGCCGAGTTATGAATTTTTTAAAAAAATTCGCGATTCATGTATAATTCCTGTAATTCCGGTGCCGCTGGGCAAGCACTTGCTGCATTACGTGTGCCCGGTCGACAGTGTTGCCAAGTGTAGATGATATAAAACCAATCGATTACATTTTACATTTTCACTTTTCATTAATAATTCAGAGATACCCAATCACGAGAGAGAGATACCTAGTGAAAATAAAAAATTAATTAAATCAATTGGATAAACAGGTTTATTGAAATACGCAGTTTTAACTTCCATAATGAAAATTGTAATACAAAACAAAATGAAAAAGCCGGCTGCATAGTCTGCATAATTATGACACAAAATGAAAAAGATTTTAAAAACAGAATTAGTTAGGCCATTAAATTTAAAACCACCCATCAGCTGTTAGAGTCGCTGAATTGTTTACAAACTATGACACTGACCTAGTTACTTAGCAGGTGCATTAACAAAAAAGGGTGATAAAAAAAAAGGTTCTCCTGAAATGCAAAAGCCTCGCACGGCGGCGTGCCAGTTGTTTTTCTATGTTTTAGTTTTAGTTTTTAGTGTTAGTGACCAGTCAGACAGCAGCTAGTGTGGTTTATTATTGTTATAAAATTAAATTGTTTCAGTTTTTAGTGAAAGAAATTTATAAAAGTGGTAGTTTTGCGTTTGTGTTTTTAATAATTGAGTGAGGTGTACCTTCTACGTGTGTGTAGTTTTATTTTAGTGGTGTTTTAGAGGCGACTTTTATCTGTGGGGGCACATGAAAAGTTTGGTGCACCGTACAATGTACGGTGGTTTGGTGTACACGACTCCTGTCAACAACGTTGAAGAATTACGGGAAATAGTAGAAAACGCTGCGAATCACATAAGGCAGAATACGGACTTCAATAAAGTTGGAGATTCTATGATGCGGCGAGCTACAGCGTGTTTGGAAAATAACGGAGGACAGTTTCAACACCTGCTATGAGAAATGCCGATCCAAGATAAGTAAAGATTTATTGCTATTAGAAAAAATAATTTTCTGTTCATTATTTGTTACTATGTATTAAGTTTTTTAGGTATTACTTTTTTTATTGTTACACTCACGGAGAATAGTTTTTACTTTGTTATTGTTTAGATAGTTCATTTTATTTAGTTTCTTGTTTGCTTTACAATAAATTCCCCGTATTTTATTTCAGTCGTGAAGTTTGGCAACAACGCACTGTTCTAGACAGGCGTGTGCGTCTCAGTTATTAGACGTTACTCTCGCCAGCGCATTCCACTGGCGGGGTACCCAAATTCAAATAAAAAGGGTTTAAACAATATTCATTTTTCATAGCGCGTTAAAAAAAAAAAAAATTGTAGTTTTGTGTTCCCATAGTTGAACGGTGTCGCCTCATATAAATATGGCCGCCACTCTAAGATTCACCCTGTATAACATATCATCATTGTCTTTCATATTTAATAAGATATTGGGGTTTTAATTTAAAATAACACAAATATATTATGTTATGAAATAAAGTCATCCATGAAAACAAACAAAAGCATTTAAATTATTTATTTATTTCAAAAACAAAAGAAGATATAGCATAATAACTTATATTCTTTAGTTTTTAAAATAAATAAAAAATAATTTAAATGCTTTTGTTTGTTTTCATGGATGATTTTATTTCATAACATATATTTGTGTTATTTTAAATTAAAACCCCAATATCTTATTAAATATGAAAGATAATGATAATATGTTATACATTGCTGAATTCAGAAAGAAATGTTCTTTAAACTGAGCTCAATATACAGGGTGTATCACCGGAAAGCAATTTCCGGTCAAACCGGAAGTGAAAAATATGTATCTGATACACATTTACAATCAGTGAAATGTCACATATCCATTTCCGCATTAATATACAGGGTGTATATTTTTTTTCTTTTTCAGTTTTTCGGCCATAACTTTTTTCTTTAACATTCAATTGTTTTTATCTTTTTGGAATCGGATTCCTCGGAAAAAAGTACACAAGTATGGTTTTTGAATTTTTTTCCTAGGTGAAGAATAAAGCAGGAAAATCGAGTGAGGCACTTAAAATGATCACCCTGTACCTATACTTCAACTTACACTTTGCATTTTTTTTTCACATAATCCTTTTTTCTTTTTTGTATTCACAAAGATCTATCAGTTAGCGACTTATTTCAGGCTGAAACCCAAGGAAAATGCACCTACATTACTTTCATAGCGATACTGCAATACTTCGACGAAAAAAAAAAAAAAAAAAAGACCTATTGATACCAGCTGTAAATATTTACGATTTATTAGATACTCGGTTCGTATAGCCGCGTATAAAGAGGCATTTATCTCTCTTTCTTACGCATTGACAGGCGATTTGTTGGTAAAATTTCCTTTGCGGATATTACCTGGAGATATGAAAGGATTATAAAATCTTTCGTGTAACTCTGTGACAGTCATTTTCTCCATTACAGCAGGGCGTATCATATATCGTGGGTAAATATTCAATTTTTTTAATAATGGATTTCTAATACGATTCTGAAATATATCGTTCGTTTCTCTTTAATTTCCGGTAGCGGCTGGATCAGTCGAATATTAAAATAAACGTGCAAGACGGTGTCTGAAAAAAAAAAAGAATTACTTACTACGCCACAGTTTTAATAATGGACTCAATAATTGTACCAAGACTAACGCTAAACCACTGATTTATTCTCAATAATTACTCACAATAATTAATCACCTACACTAATTACCACTTTTAACCACTATTATTCACTACTAGTCACTGTTCCTTTTCTCTGTTGTGTTCAGTCCACTTTCCAATATTCAACTGCCTGTAGTGGACCATCTTGGCCTTTATTTATACCTAGCATAATCTAGATTCTAGATGCTCCTCTAGATTATTCCACAATTCTCTAGCTTTCCTAATTCGTTTTCGTACCACTGGCGCCATCTCTTGAACAACTGCTGAACCACCATATTTAGGAACCTACTATTAGAAGGCATACCATATACAGACAGACTTCTGTAGTGGGTGTAAATTCATCACAATATTAAATTTTCCTACTCGTGCGAGGTCTGCATTCGGCGCCATATTTGGCGGGGTGCCAAATTTGAAAAAGATGGCTTTTGTCTTTCCTTAGATATTAAATTATAAAGTTTTGTTTATTAATATACAGGGTGTTCCAGTTTTTTGTAGCAGGACTTTAACAGTCGATAGACATTTGAAAATTATTAAAAAAAGTTCATATAAACATAGGTTGAGAAATGCTTAGTTTTCGAGATACAGGGTGTTAAAGTTTGAAAATAAATATGGATTTATATTTCCAGAATGCTAGGGAGTATCGAATCCAAACTTACCAATTCTTTACATATACAATTTAAAGGCGTATTTTAGAATAACAAACTACTACTTTACTTAACCATGGGCGTAGATATATGGATTTACTAAGGCTCTTTTTTACAAGAAAGTAGTACGCCACTGATATATTCCCATGTTTCCAGTTTAATTCAATAAAGCAAGAAAAAAACAAAAATTTAATGTCTCTTGGCACTTTTTGATATGACAAGCCGTTGTTACATTTAATCTTTTGATGCACGCATCTGGACGAATTTTAGACAAACTTGAAGTAGCTCAGAATTTCACCAAATTTGATGGTACGAAAAGTGTTTTAACAAGAAAGAATGAAACATCGCTAATGATGCTTGTAATGAAGTAAGACACTTTTACATGTTGCTAGCTTTTGTGTTTGTGTTCCTAATAATTTATTTTAGTCCGACCTTTGCATTTTAATACATTTGTGTTATAAAAATTTTGATTTACATGATAATAATTTTTTATAATAGATATTTTAAATGTTTCATTCTTTCTTTTTAAGAGACTTTTCGCACCATCAAATTTGGTGAAATTCTGGTAATAAGAAATCATATTAGGCATTTTTTTATCGGAAAATTTTACTAATGAAACTTGTTCAGAATTGGCTAAAAACCTTAAATCCAAAATCTCATCAAAATTTAAAAATATTGATATTTTGATTTAAAAAATAGTCCGAAAACATAATTTTACGATTACGATATCAATTATCATTCGTATTTAGTTGCAGAGTATTTCTTTAGTTTTTTTTTATAAAAAATAAAATACATATTACAATACAACAACCCATTAAAATTATATTTTCGGACTTACAAATTTTTTCAAACAAAATATTAATATTTTTTTATTTTCATTAAATTTTGGTCTTAAGGTTTTTGAACAATTCTGAACAACTTTACGGCCCTGTTTTTTTATTTAATTTAAGTTTTAGAACTAAAAATATTGTATATTATTTCAAAACCACATATAAATCACATGAATTTCTGTTTCAGTTCACTCGCTACCGAATTTAACCATGCTAAGTTTATCAGGGTGTAGTAAAATAACCGACGATGGCGTAGAACTTATAGCTGAAAATCTGCAAAAGTTAAGATCATTAGACCTCTCCTGGTGCCCCAGAATCACCGATGCTGCCTTGGAGTATATAGCATGCGACCTCACTCAATTAGAAGAACTAACACTTGACCGGTAAGTAAAATAGTTGCATAAGCCTACCTTGTTCACCCAACTGTTATTTTTATTCTTTGGTGCAATAACAGTTATTTCTCTTTCAGATGTGTACATATAACAGACATAGGAATTGGTTACATTTCTACTATGTTATCGTTATCTTCCTTGTATTTACGTTGGTGTTCACAAATAAGAGATTTTGGACTGCAACACTTGTGTGGAATGCGCAATTTACAAATATTATCGTTAGCAGGTTTGTATTTAATTTAATTTATTTTTATATATATTTATAATCCAACGAATTACGATTGTAGGGTGCCCCTTATTGACGTCTAGTGGTTTATCGAGTCTGATCCAACTTCGGCATATGAGAGAATTAGAACTAACAAATTGTCCAGGGGCGTCAAAAGAGCTATTTGACTATTTAAGAGAACATCTTCCACGCTGCCTCGTAATAGAATAAGTCACCACAAATTGTCCACTTGTTACATTTGATACTAGATTTGTGCAATAACTCTCTCAATACATTTCCTATTGTTCGTTTCCATTAATTTATTCATTCGTTTTAATATTCACCAGTCGGTCCATAACGCCATAACAGTAATTTTGCAATGGGGAAACCTTAAGATAAAATATTCTGAAACGATGAAAGCGTTTGATCAGTTTAAAGTTTGCAATAGGGGTGGTTAAGGTCATGGTTCAACGGCCCTCGGTAACCTTTCAGTGACATTATCGATGCATAAAGAAAAACTTAAACCGTCGACTCAAAAACAACTGCTGCTCTTTCCTTTGAAGGTACTCCTGCACGTACCTCCTTTTTCATGTCACTAAAATTAGGCTCGTTACCTGTTTTTGAGATATAAAATTGGTGTTAAAACATAGTTAATAAAAAAAGGTATTTTTAAATTAAGGGTGAAATATTTTCTGCGGCGAAGAATAAAAAGCAAAATATTTAGAACACCCGTTTGGTTAATAATTATAGGCAACTAACTTATGAACAAGATAATCAAGTCGCTTAGTGCCTGAATTAACATATCTTATGACAAATTTCTTGACGGCAGTAAACTTTGGGTTATGCCACTGCTGTGTAAATTTTCCTATTGGTGATTGGTTCGAAACGGATTTTAATTACGAACATGGACTGTACGGGCAATAAAAAATAAATAATCAATAATATAAATATTAGGCAAGCGTATTAACGGTAGTCCTTACCTTTTGAGGTCTGCAATTAGAAACACCCGCTCATGGTAATAGCTGTAGAAATATGTGAATATTTAAAACTAATAAAATAATTTGTTTTGCCCTTCAAATGGGTTTCGGTTCGATGAAAAAAAAGATACCTTAGTGAGCACGATAAGTGGGACACCCTGTACATCAGTATTGTAAAACCAACATTACAAACGCAGTCTGGCAGCAAATGATTGGCATTTGCAATCGATATGACACACAATCAATGACCTCACTTGTATTTGTCTATCCTTTTAAGCACCGATCAAACCGAACAGACATAAACGAGCTTGTTTACTGTGACAAGGCAAACAAAGACGGTTAATTAATACCTAGGTAATAATGTAGCATAAAGAAAACAAACAAAATAAATAAATAAATAAAAGCCAAGACATATGACACGCACGTTTGAATTTGATGAAGAGATAATTACGATCGCTTTGATGGGAATTATGCTTCAACGATTAGTTTAAAAAAAGTTTTCTTCTCATAGGCCCCGCTTTAAAAAGTAGGTATCTTCATATAAGTTATGGATCGACTGGCAATTTTTGTTTTAGATATTATATTTAAATAAATGTTATGTATTTTTTTAATTTAATGCCCACAATTTATGTGATGTAAATAATAAACATAGATATTTTATAAGAAATTTGGTGTTTTATTGTTTCTCTGATAAGAAAAATAATAATATTTCACACATTCCATGGGGAACATTATTTCGCTATGCAACGCTTCAACTACCTTCAAATCACACATACCAAATTAGCCAAAGGGGGTGTAAAACGATAAATCTTAATTTCCTATCTACGACTGTTTAATTTTGTGATTACTGTTTCAAACCACTAAATAAACATACTTGTTCATTTCAAAATATATATTTAACACTACTTGGTATTTACACTTTTTACAGAGAAACAAACTGTAGCCGACTAACTTTACTTAGTGAATGTACATCGTGCTGATTCTTAACTATGAATGAATCCATGTTCTATCCCTACCTTAACTATTTATGGAAATCTGAAACTAATTACAGGGATACAAAATGTCCTATAATAAGAACTGAGGACAATGAGGTTATACCTTACAAGAAAGGTAGTATAATTACAGATGGGTAATTCCCAAATTGAATGAGATTATAAATAAATAAATGCATACATAAGGAAATCCTAATTTAAAAAGGGGTTGTAAAGCTATAAATGAAGGCCTTGCATTTAATACTGCTACAATAAAATTATATTATTGTATTCTAGAAAATTAGAAATAACCTCGGAAATAACCTGCCTGGTCATAACATTAAATGTAAAAACCCAGATTACGGGTTCATATAAACTAAACTATATACAAATAATAATTGGGAAAGTGTCAACTGAGTTCTAAACAACGACATTATTACCCTAATCCGCTTATGTATTTTTACGTTTTTTTGAGGGTTAAGCAAAATTACTTATTGTTAACGAAGAGTGAAAAACCTACAAATGAAAGCATACATAGGTATAAGGGGAGCAATAAACGTCCGTTTAAAAACAAAATTCCTTAACGGAATATTTTATTAGATTTTATTTAAAAAAAATCACAGCTGCTCTATATTACAATATTTTATTTATTAATTAATTATCCCACCAAGTTAATAATCCTAAGCCTGGCTCATTGATACTTCCCTGAAAGATACATAGTCATAAGACGTCAGATAACTATACGCGATACGCAATAATATCCACTTATCCGATATTCAGAATAAGTTTTTAGTTAAAAAAATTTTATTTTATTTTATCTTGGGCAGAATATCAATGAAATAATTATTATAGCCTCAATTGTGAATGTCAAATACAACTAATAGTTAAATTTCTGTATTTGTGGGGAAGTTTGATACAAAGTTCTTCAGCAAAATCGGCAAAAATTGCTATAGAAATCACATCTATATTACCCTCGATATTACATTATAAAACCTGATTATGTCTTACCCTTAAACTGTATGGCACTTTGTTATCAGAATTCTCTTGGGTCTCTGGCATAGTCGTAGGCCCCGCCGGGCAGGTTTCATTAAACGTTTCTGCCGTAACTCTAAATCTAATAGATTCTCCGGCATCCATAAACAAATCGTGTTTACTACCGTCTCCTGTGTCGTACTCCCAAACCCAAGCTTGTTCAGTTTCGTTGAACTTCGAAGGGTGTTGCAATGCACTCGGTGGGATCAGAATATCGTCGAAAAACCCCAAAGTTACATGAACCCCCTCTTGACTGCAACTACGAATTTTTCCTATTAAAATTTCTTCGATGAACGGTCTAAACACTATGTATCGAAACTTCACCCGAGTATGCGAGGCACCATCTCCTGGGAATATAAAAGATTCTTGCAGACTTATTATGTCAAAGAGAGCGATGCATAATCCAACATTTAAAACAACCTGAAATAGTGCCATTAGTGATTTAAGTTAAAAAATTGGATTTTATAATTACCTTGTTCGCTAGTTTTTTATTCAGTTCGCCAGCAATCGCCTCATTCAGTTTAAGATTAAATAATTCAGGCGGTATTCTTGTTACATTTTTCATTTCTGCTAAAATAAACATTTTGATTTGTTTGTCAAACCACGTGCCATGTGACACTCAGAACAACCAACATTAATATTTAAACGGAAACGGTCCTCTTTCTTCTTCTTCTTTGTCAAATCTACTGCTTCAGATTTACAAGCACGAAATAAATCTAAGACAGACACTATACAGTCAAATATTCAAAAATTTTATATAACGTAGCGTTTCATATTTAATTCATGTGATGATTTTAAAATTTTTTTTTATCCCTAGTAGTTGAAATGTACCATTATTCTCTAAGTTGGCACTGCTGGCAGTACTTCCTACCCATGTGAAGTTATCCGTTGTCTGTTGTCATTTATTGTTTGGCGCTTGGCCCATGCAGTTTTGGTTGATTCTTCGTGCGTCCAAGTTTTCATTTCATCTTTAGACCCCAAACATGCATTTTGTGTAGATTTTTGGTTATACTATAGATCCTAATATTTTCTACCATGAGTCAGGTACGTAACGTGACGATTCCCACCTTCATCAATCCTCATTTATTTTGGATGGTGGAATCCAAAAGCGAGGAACGGGCGAAAACTTTGAGTCAACTGAATAAACTCATGGGAGATGTATACAAGCATAGGCATCAAGCATTAGATCCGGATGAGTCGTTTGAAGTTGGTGATGTAAGTAAAATAACTTTCGAGTTTGAATAGTTTTTATTGTTTGTTTTCCCAACAGATAGTTGCAGTGCAAATTGGAAAAAAATATTACAGGGCTATTTTAGAGGACATTGTGAACAATGAGAATTCAAGTATATTGCGTTTTTTATGCTGGTTAATTGACTATGGTACAATGTATGAAAGTAATATTGTTTATAAATTGCCAGGTCATATTATAAGATCGTCCAAACCTTTAGCTCAACAAGCTAGCCTTAACAACGTAACGTATGTACTGCAGGTGAGTTTAAAATATATTTTATACTTACAGAAATCCTACGCGTGTTTTCTCCTAGAAGTTCAATAATGGCCCATAAATAATTAAAACTTTTTCAGCACCTTACGTATGATACTGCAGGTCAAGCTGCTAAAACCGACGAGGCGATTCTAACGCCAACTCCGAGAGCGCATCAAGTTTCTTTAGAATTGATGTCGGATACATACGACTTACAATTTAAGGTTGAAAACGTATCTGATGGAATTCTACTGGGCGATATCTTGTACAAAGAAGAGAACGAGTTGAAATCTTTGAGGCAAAGCCTGATAGATAGAAAAATAATTATGGTGAACGAAAAACAATTTCAACGTAAGTATTGTGAAATATTTTTTAAATAGGTTAATGTTGTTTGTGTTTCTATATATTTTCTCTTCACTGCTTTTATAGAAATCCACGAAAATATAAACAGCTACAAGGAATCTCATTTAGCGTTAATTGCTCAAATATGTAGAAGACTGAACTCTGTTAGTGTTTTGGAAGAAAAGGATGATAATAAGAGTTGTCAAGAAATTATTTCCAAATACCTGCTTGAATTTGAGGATAGAGATTTATTCGAGAATGAGGTAAGTTTTTGAAAATGTACGCATTTCTTTTTTGTTTCACGTATGCCTCGCAACTGCTTTATGAAAGTTTGGCAAATTTACATTGCAGACTGCGCAGCCTCTATCAAATAGGAAGAGTAAGTCGAGAAATGCCACCAACAACTCGGATAATTCTTTGAATTCCGGAAATGAGAGTACAACAAACGGAGACGTAATCAAGAAATGTGACGTTTTACACGAAAAGTACCACCACATTTCTAACGTTAGTCCTGAAGGGACTAGTGGACCCAAAATGTCCCGCACAAAGATGCTACTGGAGAAACTGAAAAGGCAGCGTAGATCGACCGACAAAAATAGCGATAATGACAATACTTGCACTGATGACAATATGGAAAATACCGACAAAGAGAACGAGCTTGGGTCTCCAATTACCCCGTCGAAGACTCCTCCAAGTGCCAAACAAAAGTTATATGATTATTATAAGGCTAAGAAATTGAGCTCGTCTGCCGATAAAGATGAAGGAAACGCTGCAAGCCCTGGTATGTTGAAGTAGATTTCTTTATTACGTACTTTGTTGCAATTTATGGATTTTTCTTGTTACAATGTAGCTTTTTTAGACTTGTTGCTCTCTTTAGTTATAGAACTTATTTATTTTTTTTATCTTTTTATGCCCTTGTTTAGTTTATTTAAAATACTTCAGTTTTATCTTAATAAATTAGATAGATGTACTGATTATGTAGATTTTTTATTCCATGAATATTTTGCCGTGTTCTTTATGGAAATAGCATAAATCTGCCTTTTTTGCTTCAACATTAGCTAGTAAGCAAATATGTAAGGCGTGTTGGTATCGTCAGAAGTGCTTGAGATGTGGAAGTTTTTCAAAAAATTCCCTCTGGGTTAGTTGTCAGTGTGAAAGTCTTTTATTTATTATTATATTTTAATAAAAAAAAAGACGCCTGTTATTCAAACCTCTACTACGCTCTTGATTCTTTGGAGCACTGTATTTCTCCTACAAAAAACTGTTGGATTCGTTTTTGTAGCAAATTATCTCGTCTACAAATTAGTAATATGTTTTTCTTCGAAAAGTTCACCGTTTTCAAGATATTTGAAAAGACTGTTTTAGCGACTCTGGGCAAATCGATAGCGAACTGTCACACATTATTAAGGACCCTAATACTAAGGTGCATGCAAAAATCCAGTCCGTTACAATTTTTCCTATGTTGGATGTCGATTTTTCTTGGATTAATATCCCGCGAGCCCCGAATTTTATCGCTGGTAAATTTTAAAAAGCTAGCTCACGTTTATCCAGTGTAAAACTGTTGTCACTGGTTGAAATTTGAAAATTCACGAAATGTCATTGGTTTATAATTTATGAGGGTATTCATAATATGTAATTAATTTTCTACTATAAATAGTTCATAACGTTGCAAATTATAAACCTAGATTTAATATTTTGCCATACGATTTAAAGAGTAACAGAAAATCAAGCAAAAAAAAAATGTTTTAGATAATGTTTTAGTTCATAACGAAACTACCGCTTCCCCAACCTCCCCCTCCTATTCAGAGCAGTCTGATATTAGAAACGAAACGACGCCCTCTCATCCGAAGAAGTGCTTCCCAAAGAACACCATCATTCAACCTGGAGGA
This sequence comes from Rhagium mordax, assembly GCA_963680705.1. Lineage (NCBI taxonomy): Eukaryota > Metazoa > Arthropoda > Insecta > Coleoptera > Cerambycidae > Rhagium > Rhagium mordax. The sequence goes on along the minus strand of OY796656.1, from coordinate 130,663,925 downwards.
GCTTGCTTTACGTTAAAAAAAATGAGGAATACATCGACACCCAAATCCTACGATAGGTCGCCACCAAAATTCCATAAAACCCCTAGAAATAATATAAAAACCTACTCGGATGAAAGCTCTAGCGATTGTAAGACTAAAATAGCTGTAGAAAAGATTCCAAAAGAAGCAGCTGTTCCCCGCGAAGAAAACTCTACTTCAGACGAAAGCAAACCCGAAGTGCCGCAGACACCTCCAGATAGTACAGAACGAGTAGGGCAGTTAAAAATAAAACCGCATTGTTCCTGCAAACAGTGTGATCATTGGACTAATGATGTCGATTGGCAGACCAGTTTGAAGTTTAGCGACGAACCTGATAAAACAAAGTGTTTGACGGTCATAAAACCCCCAGTCCTATTTAGAGAAAACGTTGATGTAGATCGAAGCATAATTGGTTTAACGTTTTCAACTATGACGAAGTTGCAGAAGCAAGCCACTCCTAAACTTCTAGTACACGGGTAAGTAAGGGGTTTAATTAGCTTAGTTAGTTTTTGTTAATGTAAATTTTGCCAACGTGTGTGATTCCAGCGACTATTCACCGACCCCTATAAGGAACGTTTCTGAGGCTAATTTCCATCCCGATATCCATAGAAGCCTACACCAGCTAGAGTACAGAGAAACGAAACGCATCCAGATGTACACTTGGCCTGCGTCTTTACGCCTCCAACATATTTGTATGATCAACGGCCCACAAACTGGCAAGACCATGAGTCATCTGCCCGTTTTGTTAACTTTTTTGCTGGAAAGGAACGAAAGATATTCCTCGTTATTGTCGAAGGCCGGAGGACCTATTTTCATAATACTTTGCGCCAACACCAAGAAGTGCGAAGATATATATGACCTCGCCAAAATTCTGTTGGGCAGAAACAAGTCGAAAATCTCGTTAATTACGTACCCGCTGACACATATCAACACCGTACGTACCAGAAAAAACTAGATTATTGAGAATAAGCGTTCGTAATAAAAAAATTGCTCACGGACTAGGCGAATTAGTTTTCATGTAAATATGATTTTTATAGCCCACGTTGCTGAACAAAACAATTGGCGAAAAAGTCCTACTTAGTTGCTTATTCTCAATAAATCTGTTTTTCTTCGCCTCGAACAAAATATCCTAAATTAATTTCAATTTTAACTAACTATTTTAGAGCCACATCGACTTTCTGATTACCACTCCGAGGGTTCTGATCGATTTGCTGAAAACGAACGCCACCAACTTCAAGAGATTGTGCCACTTAGTTTTGGAGGACGGCGACAAAATCCTTAAACGTGAGTCGGAGACAATGAGCAAGGTGTTTGCGTTAACGCAGGACATGTTGCATAACCGCGTGCGCTCCAAACCGGTGCAGTTAATAATTTGCGGGGAACACTGGAACGCGCCGCTCGAAAACTTACTCACGACCCTAAGCAGTACGCCGTTGATATCGATTGGAAATTATTTGGAAGCCGCCTTGTATGGCAAAATGCAATTTTCGATGAAGTTCGTTAATTCCGCCTGCAAGGAACAGGAACTGAAAAGTGAGTCCCAGTAGTATTAGTCGACTCGGCGGTCACTAATTTCCTATATGTTTCAGATTTATTAAAAGAGTACCATAGGATTTGTAAGTCGATAATATTATGTAAATCAAACGAGATAGAGGAGGTGCAGACGATATTGATGTTGAAAGGCATCGATTCCACCGTCATATCTGAGGATCTAAGCAAGGAGCAGATTTTGTATCTGGAGGAGGTTTGGACCAATTGCAAAGGAGGAGAGTATACAGGTAACGGAAATAGTAAAGTGATTCTAATTAAATTTTTAGGATTGAAACCATTTCTCTAACATTCTTTCTGTTTACAGTTTTGGTGTGTACAGACTTTCTGCTCCATTCTCTGTTAACCGTCACCAGTGCCTCCCTCTTGATTCATTATTCGCTGCCATCGTCATGGACGAAGTTTGTCAAACGTTTTAGCTGCCTTCTAGAAAACTGTAGAAGTCCCTTAAATACCAAAGAGGTAAGAAATATAGAGGTCCTAACAATCAGTATGAGCATGTTTATCGTATGACTAACATAACCTTACATTTTTAGTATTCACAATTTTCGATTTCATTTTTGTAATTTTAACTTGAGTCCATTGTAACATTTAAAAACTCTATCAGATAGTAGATTTATAAAGTTTCAATATTGTAGATTATTAAAAATAGACTGCTAATTATAGGTTGTAATTCTAACCAACAAAAAGCATCTTATTTTATTAGATTTAAGGCAATTAAAACTTTACACCTTTATACCTTTAAATAAGTTTATTATTTCGTGAATAGCGACCAGTTGCTTAAAGACAAGTTAAACATTTGTTAAACTAAATATTAACTTAAATTTTAATTAGTAATTGTGTATGTAATCATTTGGGGCAATTTTGTTTTAGGCAAAAGTCAAATGCCAAAGCATCGTTTTATGCGACGAAGACTGTGAGGAACACATGTCCAGGTTCTTTAGTTACATTGACGTAACTGAACTGAAACACCAGTTGCCGGACAAGTTTAAAAAATTTACACAGGTAAGCCAACTATTTTTTATTATAGAAGACCAAAAAAAAAAAAATACATTGAACATTATGCCAATCACACTTTATTTAAATTGGAGTAGGTTTTGGAAAATCTGAATTCTGTTGGTATGAATGACAGTTTTAATTATTGAGGTTATGTTAAAAAAGTCAAAAATATAACCACAAATTCAGAGTACCAACAGAATTCAGATTTTCCAAAGCCTACTCCAATTTAAATAAATTGGTTTTTAAATATTTTGTTTCTAGGACTTGAAAATTTTGGAGGAAGAAAAGAAAACTGAAAATGAAATTAGCCTGTGCGATACATTAAAATTATTCGGACGGTGTACTTTGTTCCATTGCCCCCGAAGACAAGTCATTAATAAGGAGTTGGACGTATCCAACTTCATACCCAATTCGGGAAAAGTTAAATTCAAGATTGTCAGTATACAAGACGTAACAGCTTATTCGATAAAGCTGATCGCACACACCGACATGGACAATAACGTCCGCGAATTTGACGATATTTTGGATGTAACAGAGGACTTGACGTGTACGCTGAAGATTTCAAGGAAGCGAATTGTTGTTCCTGTGGTGGGACATTTGTATGCGTATTATGACATGGAGGAGTTGGACGGCGTTTACCAGCGGTGCGAACTACTCGAACTTGATAACGAGTGTATAAAAATCAAGTTAATAGACAAAGGAAACGTCATTAGTACGGTGAAATCCAGACTGTTCAGGTTGCCCAAGGACTTTAAGGACAAAATCAAACCCAGGAAAGGTAGGTATCGAGATAAAATATATGCCAAATATGTATCGTTTTATTTAATGCGCTACTTTTCCAGTTATCGAGGCTTATTTAGCAAACTGTATTCCTCCATACCACGACGAGAATTTCTCTGCCAAGTCATTCTTCAATTTGAAGAATTTGCTGGAAAAGTACGATTATCAGAATCTGATTATGACGGGCGACATACATCTACAACTGGGTAACACGTTGTGGTTGAAGAACGTAACCCAAGAAGTGGTACTGTCTGACAAAACTATACCTGGCTTCCAATTAACAAGAGAAGTTTTACGCCTGAAGTTAGCGGAATCTAACGGTATTCAACTGGCCAGTTTATATAAATTGTGCGACGACGCGTCGATCACGTTACCTACTTACGAACAGCAGAACGTTAAAATAGTTAAAGAGGATAAGAAAATTGAACCGCAGTGGGCCCACCTTAATACCGAGGAAGTCAGCGAGGTTATCTTTTCCGCTGCGATTTCACCTGACGAGATATATTTTCGCCTAGACAAATTCAACCACTTGTAAGTAGTTTCTTTGTTTTGTAAATATTTTTGTTACTGATTAAATGTTCTGCAGGTTGTATACTTTGCAAAAAGAAATCCAAGAAGCTCTTAAGAAACCAAACTATCCCAAACTGCAAGCTGTGGAAGTGGGTACGATTTGCCTTGCCAAGGATCCAGAAGGAGTGGAATATTCCCGGGTTATAATCCGAAATGTAGAGAATGACAAAGCGTTATGCTTTTTCGTCGATTTCGGCGACGAAATAGTGGTCAATATTTCAGAGCTGAAACACGTGTCCAACAGTTTCATTTCGAAACTGCCCTTCCAAACCATCCAGTGCAGAATGCACGGAATCAAACCTACTTTGAGCGAGTGGCAAAGCGACGTGATCGATATCTTGTACGAGTACGCTATGGAGCCGAATACCGACATATTTAGGTCACTTTTTGTTAAACCTTGCGCAAAAGAGGAAAACTTGATCTTCCCCAAACAAAACAGATATTCCGTCCTTGTCAAAGACGGTTTTGGTGAGAAGCGTACTTTGATAAACAACTTGTTAATCGATTGTGGCGTAGCCTCCGCAAACTCGGAGGAAATCAGTGAATTCGCCATCCCCGACAGTAGTTTTGAGGCAAACGAGTTGGATGAGGATATGGAAACTATTATCAATATTTGCAGGAAAACTGAAGAAGTTGAGGAGAATTTCTGCCCAAATAGTAAGTTGAATTTTGAAAAACGCTTTAGAAAATAATTTTTCATTAGACATAAGAAAGGTACTCTTGTTACGTTTCGATTATCCGAACCGTTTTCGAGTAATTTACATTTCTAAATGTGTACATTATTTTCCAGAACCGGAGTCTAACCTCGTAAATTTGGAAAATGGGGACATGGAACTTTTCGTAAATGATCCGTTCGAATTTTTTGAAGAGGTAATTACAATTATTACATGCTGTAAAGATTTTTTATACTATTAATACTGTATTTTAGCTTCTAAAGAGTAGGAAAAAGTTGGAAACGACTTGGAATCGAGAACTACCCGCAATTACAGCAGCACCTCCCGTAGATTATTGCACCCCCGAGGTTTTGTGGTCGCAGACAGAAAAAGTCGTTAAAATTGATATTAAGTTGCATGACATTGACGAATATAGTTTGAACTTGACGAAAGGACGGATTTTAAATTTCAAGTAAGTAAAATTTCCCCAACTTACAGTGGTATAGTTTCTCAATTATTCCTCTTCCAGTACCATCAAAAATGAAAAAACGTACCGCCTTAGACTTATGTTGTACGAAAAAGTTGATTTGATGCAGCATACCTCCATGGGCCCTCAAATACGTGCGACATTGACCAAAGCGAAGGATATCGACTGGCCAAGATTAATTTTATCTAAACAACGTGCAAGAAACATACACTATGACACTGCAACTATTGATGTTAAGGAAAATACTAAGAAAATATTGGAACTGCCTAAAATGACGGATGACGAAGAATCCGACGATGATAGCATTGACGTTATGTATCATGTTGTTTCCGATATGGATAGTGATATGGATCTCGAAATGCCTCATGATTCTGATTAATCAGTGGTCACTTATTCTGTATAATTTGACCGAAAATATCTTATAAACAAGTACTTTTTTTATATAGTTATATAATAGTAATACAGAGCCTTCATAAATGATCGTAAACCACGTGACTAGAAATAGTCAATTATATAAGGTTGCCTAATTCTGTAGTCACGTGATTTACATTTACATAGACCATTCACAAATGGTATAGAGTAGACCAAAATGTGCATAATTTTCATATTATTTATATTCTAACAAAAAGCACATCGTGTGGTTAAATCATTCTACTTAATAATAAGGGGTCTTCATAAATGATTGTTAACCACAGAACTAGGCATTTTGAAACACACTCGATGGTATCACATATGAAGAAAATACAAAACGTGTACCTGGTTGCCTATTTTACGTCACAGAGGTATTATTAAAGAACTTGTGGATCTTAACATTAGTCTTCTAATATACAGGGTGTGGAAACTTTGAGAATCGATTCTTTATTGAAAAATAAGTGTAGTTTGTCCTATAAACATTTTTCATATGGGACCTGGTTTTCGAGATACAGGACGTTGAACTTTTAAAAAAAAAAGTTCAACGTATCTCGAAATCCAAGTCCCATATGAAAAATGTTTATAGGACAAACCACTTATTTTTCAATAAAGAATCGATTCTCGAACTTTCCGCATTTAAAGTGAACTTACCCTGTATACAACGTGATTATAATAATATACTTCATATGGGGATTCTTTTGTTATCCATTTCTTAGAAAAAAAAATTTTTCTTGATATAGGTGTATTGTTGATTAATTCTTTTTTCTTCTGTTAACCTCGTGCCTTGTACTTCTTATGTTTTATTTGAAAAGCTATCTAATTTATTATCAGGTTGAGTCCTTGTCACTTTTTTGATGTGGCACTGGCGATGAGGTAGTTTTCAGTGGACACCAAACAACTCGACACGTTGTGCCAGTCTATTTATTTCTAAAGTCTATTAATCACTAGAAACTTTATTAACATGTTCTTATGTTGATATTCTTTAGCAAAGCAATCTTCGACTACTTACCATTACCCTTAAGTGGGCTATCTGTGAGTCTTATTGAGTTTTAATTTTACACGTTCAATGTTTAAATATTTATTTTAGTTTTTCTGTTTGTAACTTTTGGCTTCTGTTTTTTTTTCTACTTGTAGAAATTATCGTGTACCCTTTTCTTCAACTTTTCCATAGCGGTGGTACCATTTAAAGCTGTGAATATATTAAACTTCCTTAAATGACACATCATACACATTTTTGCATTCTAAATTACAAGGTGTATTTTTCGTCGTATTATGCGACGACATTTTGAAGATCTATAGAAAACCGTATAAAATTTATTTCCTACTTTTCATAAGGTTTCTTGAAGGCAGCTAAATATTTCCTGCTATTTTTCCCTTTACTTTTTCTTAATATATCAGAACCGTCTTCAAAAATTAATATGATAGCTTAGCATTTTGCCATCGTAAAATTGCTGTCGTTTATCTTTTAAGATAAAAGAAATTAGTAGTGTCATAATGTTTTTATTCAGATTATATTAAATACATATTAATGGCGTGTATTACGTTTTCTTCCATTACAGTCAAATTTTTCAAACCTTCCAATCGAAGTTGTTGACCTAAAAAAAAAAAACATTTTTAAGTAGTAACATTGAATCAGAAGTCACTGAAGAAGGTTGAAAACTTTGATGTAGCTAAACCATTTTTCCTTTCACTAGGCGTTTTGTCATTATTCAAATAGTTAGTAAGTCATGAGTTAAATAGGCTGCATTGTTAGATTAAGTCTAGTTTTAATCATCTGATGTCAAGTTGGATATTACGATGTATTTAAATGAGAAAAGTGTCAGCTCCTTCATGCATTCTTATTCTTATCTAACATTGCAACTACTTTTTCCTCAACAAAACGAAGGTGCCATTAAATCAACAATGTTAAATGCCAAAAAATTTTTAAGATAAAATGAGAAACTTTATTACGTATTTTATTTATGCATGTTATATAACTGCAAGTTTATGTTAAGTTTATATGTTATAGAATCTATGCTGTATCAGTAAATACAAGGGAACCTTATTCGGCATCTATGGATACAGTATAGAATAAATTGTTATGAATTTTTTATTTTTGTATGAATTTTTAAGACTATTTTTTTAGAATACCATTTATTTTTATACCTAATTGTAAATATTGTATCAATAAATCGGAAAACATTGTTAATTTTTATTCCTATAATTTTTAATCAAGCTAGTAGACTAATTTTAAAATTTTTCGACCCCTTCGAAAATATTTTTACGGCGCCAATGAAGTTATGTGGTTAACCCAAAGAGTAATTGGGTTAACCTACCATTAGTTTGGACTAATTATATTTTTTTCGATTATTCTGGGAAGAAATTTTCACCCTCAATAAACTTCGGAATTTTTGTTCGACCCTCTGGAAAAAAACTTCCACGGCGCTAATGAACTTTGGTAACTAACCTACCTACAATTCATTTGAACTAAATTCGAGGAACATCGCCGTTTTGGCATCGTTTACTCGCAGAAGCATCTTTTAGATGTTCTGTGGTTAAACGATCTAGACTGAAATGATCTATTCTGTGACTCAAATGTTAAAAGGTGAGCGTGGGAGTTTTTGTTTATCTTAACATTCTTATAACCTCTATAAAAGATAAACAACTTCCTATGTATCGTTAATCGTGTTATGTTATAGTGTATTTTTAAACCCAATAAAAAGTAATGAAAGAACAATGTGCTTAAAATAACAAGTGCGGATCTGTTAATTCAAATACACACAATTTAAATAATAAGGTGCTCTACTGAATTACAATTTATTAAGAACTGTATACATAAATGTTGAATAATTGTATATAAATTTGTTTGTTCCTTAAAGATGGCAAAGATTCAGTGGAAATCAGCTCGCACTGTTGGATTAATTTTTGGTATATTTATTTTATATTTGGCTATACGAGTCCAAAATTATGAGCACAAGGCATTCGTCTTTATACCAAAAACCCATCCAAATGAGGCATGGGAATTCGTAGCAGACTTTAGTAACATGAAATATTTAAATCCTACCATGTAAGTATCTCTATATGCATACGTAAATGGTAACAACTTTGATATAAGATAATTTTAAAACAATTTATTTTTAGTGTCGATTTTAACATTATTAAAGAAAGTGGAAATTACGACCATTGGAAATATTCCACGGAGTATTCGGAAAGATTGTCGCATTGGCCCCACTTACCGAACCATGCCGTTGCACATTTTGACATAAAAGCAAGTCCCAAAAAGGACACTTTTTACATAACATCCATACATAGAACATGTTTGTTCATGGGTTTATACTGTTGTAAGTAAAATAGTATTGGTAAATTAATTGTTGCAAACTAAACGCCACTTATAAGATTTATAACAGACACTCTAATATAAATATAGGTACTAATTTTTATAAGTTATGATGTTTCTACTTGTTACCGATAAGATAAGTCTGAATCACATATATTTGTTTCAGTGAATTCCGAGAGCGAATTTAAGTTTACGCACAGCAATTCATCTAGTGGAGCCATATGCGAGGAGAGTGTTAGATATCAATGCCCAGCATTTCTGTCCGCATTTTGTAAGAGAGAGGTGATTTATCAAAGAAATGCCATTATGAATAATTTGAATAAACGATTTACTGGGAAAAAGCAGTAACTCAATTGAAGTTGGAACACTGTAGCTGACTATAAAAAAAAAGGCGGTCTTAAAATATATATTGAGTTTTTTATATTTTACGTTTCTAATTGAAACGATTGATGACTAGTAATGACAGTAATTAAGTAAAATATAACATGATTTTTCTATTATAGTATCAGCGTTTCAGCGTAAGTATAAGAGCAAGTACGGACAAGTGCTAATTTACATATTTCAAATTGAGTGCGCATGCGTGAGTGGTGTTTCTACTATAATATAGAGGTCCTAACAATCGATATGATCATATGACTAACATAACCTTAAATTTTTAGTTTTTGCAAATTTATTTTCAACTTTATTTTAATTTTTGAAGTTTTAGCTTGAATCCATTATAATATTTAAAAACTGTCAGACTTTATACTTTATAAAGTTTCAGTATTGTAGATTATCAAAAATAGACTGCCAATTATAGGTTGGTATTCTAACCAACAAAAAGCATTTTACTTTACTAGATTAAGGCAATTAAAGCTTTACTAATAATACACCGAACAAGATTTTAGCTGATAGTACAAGAACCGAGCAGAAATTTTGATAAATTTGACATATTCGAAAATTTTAGAAAACGCATATTTTTTAGGTTAGTTGTGACGTCACGTGCGCGTCACCCATTATTTTATAATTTAACTTTTTTCGGGCAACCTCTATTGACGGCAGAGCGACCGACCAAACAAGACTGCGCGCGCACTTTTCAAGGTCAAAGGATTTTTAAAACTTTGTCCATACTTGTTTTTATATGTACGCTGAAGTTAACAAGATGGACAATTAATTAAGAGTTAATAGATGAAGTTTATATTGTATTTTATTATATTCTATTTAAAACGTAAAAAAGGTAGATTTTTTAATGCTTTGTCCTTTTATAAAAAATTAAGTTGATCAATAAAATTATCACGATGACTTGCTAGTTTATTTATAAAAGTAGATATCAATATACAGTGTGTTGTCCCCCATGGAGTGTAAGCATTCTCATATCTTGGGTGTTTTTAATTCAAAGAATGTCAGATAGTGATAAACAAGATCAATATGGCAATTCTACAGCAGGCACATATACAAGGAGCGTAATAACTCCCGCCTAGGAAATCTTTAGAAGTGGACCAAAAATATAATTAATTGAAAGCTTGCGTACTTTTTTCGAGTCTTTGATAAAAATAAAAAATTCTACAATATATAAATTAAGTAAATTGGTTAAAAAAGTATTGCAGAAAATCTTAATAATAATTAAACAACTTAAATATAAATGCTAGTCATTTTCACCATTGTTAATAACGACACTACGCAAACATAAGTGGCCGATTTTTTAAGACTGCATAACCCAAATAAATAAAATAAACGCTTGTTTTAATTTAAAAACGTCTGGAACGGGACTTATATTAAAGGACATAATGTAGTTTAAGAGCATCCGAATTTACTTACGAGCATAATAAATATTAATATGTTAACAGATAAGTGTTATCAATTTTTTTACCATGTTTATTTATATATTATACCAATTACAATTTAAAAATTATAAGTTATACAGGATGTGTAAAACTGTGGAAAATATCGTGTAACTTTTTACCGGTTTGAAAAAATAAAAAGACCGACAAAAGTGTCGCACATTTTTTTTAATAGCAAATCTGGAAAGAGCACATTTTTCTCCATATAGTGCAATGTATTAATTTATGATGGAATTACATAAAAATTTAAAAAAAAATAAATTGAAACTAAGCAATAAAACTTTTCTACTAAACGCATTATTACGTTTTTTAGAAACTAAGTTTACGTTTACGCGATTTTTTCAAATTTCTTATGTAACTTCATCAAAAATCCATCGTATCATACGGGGACAAATAGTTGTAATAACGCACCGGCTTAACAAATAATTTTTGAGGGCACCCATAATTAATTGTAACTACTTTAAGAAACTTTTGCTATCTAATTTTTTTGGAAAAAAATTACACAATTTTTTCACCTTGTATTTATTTTACAGTAATCACAAAAATAAAGTGCCTTGTAATTGTTTACTCAGATATATCAAATTCATATCTATGGATCTTTTGATTGGCAAGTGCGAAGTATATATATAAAAAACTTAAATCAATACAATTAACAGTCATTGTGAGTGAGTGCCAATATCAACATGTCGTCTGCACATTTAGCAACAGGTAGGTATATACAGGGTGTCCCACTTATCGTGCTCACCATGGGTGCATATTTGGGTACATTCAATATTAAAATTTTTTACTTAATATTTTTGAGAATATTTTAGAAGTGTAGTTTATTTTTTTAGGATCTGTCGAACCCCCCAGGGTTGACGGTTTGTTACGGCTGTATTCTATGATATACTGCCCTTACGCTCAAAGACCTCGACTAGTTTTAAAGGCTAAAGGAATCCCACACGAGATTGTGAACATCAATTTATACAGGAAACCAGAGTGGTATTTCAAAATCCACCCAGAAGGTAAGTTTAAATGGTCATATTGTGTGAATTGTTGCTGTATTTTGGATTATTTTTTAGGGAAAGTTCCCGGACTGCTTGATGGCTCAAAAATTACCATAGAAAGTCTTGATATATCTGACTATCTTGACGAAAAATATCCCCAGAATCCTTTGTATCCTGCTGACCCAGAAGCGAAAAAAAAAGATAAAGAATTGATTCAGAAAATTGGACCTATTACTGCACTTTTCTACCAAGCAGCCACGAAAGATAAAACTCCAGAGGAATTGATAGAACTGTTTTTAGAACCGCTTCAAGAGTTTGAGGATGAATTGGCTAAGAGAGGAACTTTCTTTGGCGGCGAGAAACCTGGAATGGTACGATATTTTAGCATTAATAGACGATAGGCCTTTATTTAACCATCGTGATTGCATTCACCAGATAAAGTACTTAATTCTGAGTAATTTCCACATATCTATTATCCTGCTTTTGAGGCTTTGGATTTATACTGTTGCAATCAATTTTTCTAATTACCTACCGAATATTTTTTAGGTTGACTACATGTTATGGCCCTGGGCAGAACGAGCGGGCGCTTTCCCTATAAAATACGGCAAAGAGCTACCATTCCAAAATGACCAGATTCCTCATCTTCGCAAATGGAAGAAGGCTATGCTTAAGGATCCGGCCGCTGCGGAAATTTACATTACTCCAGAAAATCATTGGAAATTGGTGCAGGGCAGGCTTAAAGGGGTCGAACCCGATTACGACAATATCGTTTAATCTGTTACAAATAAGTTATATAAAGCAGTTAATTTATGTTTAAGTGGACTTGATTCGTGTCCCTGTCTGATAATAATTATTATAATATTAAGTAAGTAGCGCTTAAGAATAAAAAATTAAATATTCCCAGTTAATAAATGTTATGTTCAATTTAGTAATATTTTTAATAGTAGTAATGTTCAATTTAGTAATTAAGTTAGAAGTCCTGTACTGTATAGTGTATAGTCCAGTAGATTTATAAAGCTTTCGGCAACAAAAGATTCCTTCGCAATTTGGGAGTAAATCAATTTTTTTTTGCCAATGTCAGTAAAACAGTAAAACCCATTTTTTTAGCAAATAACTGTCTAGAATCGATTCAAATTTTCAGTTTTTTTTTAATTCACAATTTTTTTAAATATTTGATTTAAATAAATACACATTTGGTTAAATTGGAAAAAAGTTGCGTACTTACTTAAATGACTAACAAATGACGACAAATATTATTTTTCGTTATTATTGGAAAAACTGAATTTTCGGATTTTGAGTTCTATTTTTTTTCTCGTGTAAAGTAAAGTAAGTAAAGTTAGAGCGAAACTGAAAAAAATTTTTGTAGCAATTTTTAATGAACTTATTATTGCGTTACCAAATATTTTATTCGATGTTTTGTCTTCAAGCAACCATCATCAACTTAATTTTTTTAAATACAGTCTTGATTTTCCGATATCAACTTTTTAAAGTCCTTTTTATGGTTTAATACAGTTAGACTTTTTGATATCCACGCATTTATTCATACTGTGCATATGAACAAATTTTGACTTACCTTGCTTACTGATGCATTAAAAAAAATTGTGAAAAAAAGGAGATAATGCTTTTACAAAGTATATACACAGGCTAAAACTACAGCCGATTGAAATCGTTACAAAAAAAAGACCACTGGCTACATTTTAAAATTAGTTTGAAATATATAGGGTCATTCATGCGCTATACAGGGTGTCTCACTTATCGTGCTCAATGGGTATCTTGGAAACGGTAAGAGATACAAGGTAGGTTAAATGACACCAAATATAGAGCTTATCAAAGGTTTCTATATGTGCAAAAATATTTTAGTAAAATCAACTCGTTTTTGTTTCATAGGCAAAGAACTGATATTTATCATTTTAATTTTTCCAGCTTTTTTATTTATGAAAATATTTTAATGTGTTTCTTTTTTCTTTCTTGGAGCACTTTTTGCTGTAAATTTAAAAAAAATTATAATATTTTTGCTAACTGTTTTAGATTTTGAGTTAACACCTACTTTCATTTTTCAAATGTACAACCCAATTTTTATTATCTTTAAAATGATATATACCTATCACAATAAAACTTTGTTTTTAGAAATAATGGAGTTTATCGCCAAACGTTGTTTGAAAAGTTAATGGTGATTGGTTATGTTGAAAATGTTATATAATTTGTTTTAATAATTCATATATTTTGTTTTGTTTCTTGATTTACTTCATTTATTGATTTATTATAAGGGTTTATAAAATGACGCTTTTGTTTCGACGTATTCATAAAGTGAAAATAACTCAAAAATTAGTAAACCGATTAAACAATAAATGTATATATTTTTAATCAGATTCCTCCTGATTGGAGGAATTGAAATTTGTCAAGATATACAGGGTATTCTTAAAAAAAACCTAACTTTTTTGCGTACCCTGTATATTTAAAATGCTACTGCCAATCCGTTAGCAGGAGTGGAATCTACATAAAAAACCGTGAAAGGCAGGTTTTCTAATTTTTGGAATCGGTCAAAAATAAAAATAAAAATGGGGGGTTTACATTAATAAATAAATTAACCCTGTATGTACTTTGTTCATTTATAATCTCATTGCAAATTTTTTTCATTTTTTGTTTACCCATTATTTTTAAACAAAAACTTGTTTTATCTTCATAAAATGCACCCCTAATGAGATATTTACATTTTGGAAAATCCTGCGCACCAATAATTTTAAACAAACATCCTGATTATTTAAAAGGTAAGTGCTAAAAATGTTTACCAAAGTGTGCTATGGAAATAGTGAAACATACTGACATATTAGATGTAAAAAATAAATTAACATTACTGAATTATAAGAAAAATATTACCCGTTCCTTATGAATCACCCTGTATACAGTAAGGCGCTAAGCACTAAGCGGATAGGAAAATCCTATGCACTTATGTACATGTGCAATATGGCTCAGAATAGCGCCATATAAATAGTGGGGTGACTATCGAGTGTGAAGAAAGATCAACTACACCCCACAGAGCTCAATAAATGACTAAATCGAAACGAAACAAGTGGGCAAAGACCATCTAGTTGGCATGCACTATTTAATTATAACCGCGCTATTCTGAACCTTATGCACATGTACATAAATACATAGGATTTTCCTATTCGCTTAGTGCTCAGACTTACTGTATAGAGTTTTCCATTAAAACAAATTGACATCTATATAGCGCCCCGCTTTCATAAGTCACCCTGTATATTTCAAACTAATTTAAGATGTAGATTTCGATCTCCTATAACTCTATACAAAATTTTTATTTGTATTATCTCACCGGCCGTTATTGACTCACCCGATATACAGGGTGGTCCAGATTTTAATACATTAATTTTGAGAGGCGATATAGAATCGAAAAATAAGGGGACTTTTCTTAATAAACATATCTCGAAAAATGCACCACAACTTAGATACAGGGTGTTGAAGTTTCATTAAAAAAAACTTAATAATATAATTTAATATCTAAGGAAAGACAAAAGCCATCTTTTTAAAATTTGGCACACCGCCTTTCTTTGTAAATCTGCATCTACCATTCAAGTCAAAAATAGTAACAGAAAGCCATTGGCGCAGATATGGGGGTTACATATCCCCTTTTTATTAGAAATATATAGTGCGCCACTGGATATTTTTGAAAAAATTATTAAACTGCTAAATTGCTCATGAAATTCGGAAGGAAAATGTGTTCTTATAAAATTTTGATAGAACAAGCCGTTTCCGATTTATTCGTCAAGCTTGCCATCAATTACGCGAAAATCGACCTCAAATATTGGCGGCCATCAACTCCATTTCCAGAAAATGTCAAAAGTGTATTGAAGCCGAAAGATGGCACTTTGAAAATTTATATGTGAATGTCTTTCGTTCTGTTTTTTGTTAATTTTTTATTAAATATCAATAAAACATATTTTTTAATCATATTTGGAGGGCTATTATCTCCTTTATTATGCCTGCACAAAAGTATTTAACTGTAAATAAGTCGGAAACGGCTGGTTCTATCAAAATTTTACAAGAACACGTTTTTCTTCAGAATACAATAGGCAATTTAGTAATTTAATAATTTTTTCAAAAATATCCAGTGGCGCACTATATATTTCTAAAAAGGGGATATGTAACCCCCATATTTGCGCCAATGGATTTCTGTTACTATTTTTGACTTGAATGGTAGATGCAGATTTACATAGAAAGGCGGTGTGCCAAATTTGAAAAAAATAGCTTTTGTCTTTCCTTAGATATTAAATTATAAAGTTTTTTTTAATGAAACTTCAACACCCTGTATCTAAGTTATGGTGCATTTTTCGAGGTATGTTTATTAAGAAAAGTCCCATTATTTTTCGATTCTCTATCGCCTCTCAAAATTAATGTATTAAAATCTGGACCACCCTGTATATTTAATTACTATTGTACATACTGTATACGACGCAGCGCAGCGTCTGGCACTTTATTAACTCCGAGTTTGGTATATTTATTTAGCGAACAATCCTAATTAACATATTTTTATAGTAAACTAAATAAATTAATACGCGGGGAAAGCGGATTTGGTTACTTACATAATAATATATTTAGATATCGATTGCGTTCCCCTCCTTTTATATCGCCAAATAACTGGTTTTGGAGTATTCCGCCGAAGCGCCGAACTATGTTAACTCCATAATATCCATTATATATCGGCAAAAAAGATAAGATAAGCATATTGTTATTGTTTATTCAGCGGTACAATTTTTGTTCTATTTTTTTTGGTTAGCGACTAAAACAATTGAAAGTTAGTTGGTTTCCAATATTCCAATTAGTAAATTTTAAGTGCTGTCAACGTCAGGCATGTCGTCTCTGCATTTAACAACAGGTAAAATTGTAATAACTAATGGTTTAATTGACGTGATTTAATGCAGCATTTTTTTCCCAGGCTCCGAAGAGCCGCCAAGGGTTGAGGGGCTGTTGAGGCTTTATTCTATGAAATATTGCCCGTACGCTCAAAGAGCTAGGTTAGTTTTGAAGACTAAAGAAATTCCACACGACATCGTCAACATCAATTTGATCAATAAACCGGAATGGTATTCTAAAGTTCATCCAGAAGGTAAGTTTGAGCGAATTGTATCGAATTATTTGTTATTTAAGACAAGAAGAAAATGGTTTTTATCATGTTTACGCGTATCCGCCAAGATTTATATAAATTCTTGCCACGTACCTTTCTCTTTGTCGGCTGATTAAATTCCTCTATCCTTGTCGAAATTCGTTGAATTCTGAAATCTGAGTGCATTAAACTGGGCTTTTCCTATTTACACAGAAACGTGCAGAATGCAAAAATTTCATTGCATTCTTATTACACAACTGCGGTATTCCCGTTTGATACAGAGATGTATACCTATTAATATTTTAAATTACTTTGTATTAATTTGAAACTCGAGTATTTTTGTTTTGAACGGAACTGCGCACGCACAGCAGTATGAAAAGTGAAGTAGGCAACCAATCCGTCTAACTTAAGAAGAAGCAGAATAGTTTTTGCTCTGTAACAGTGGCGTGCATTTTAGGAAGGTTTTAATATTATAATAATAAAATAAATAAATGAGAGATGGTATAAATATAAAAATTTAGTATCAACAACTTACGAATAAAAGGCCAAATGTACGTATACCGACTAACGAGATATAAAATAATCTTATCATCACAGTAGATGATTGTTTAGATCAGAGATTCCCAAATTTACCTGGCCTACTGCCCCTTTTCGGAATAGAGTTGGTCAACGCTACAGAGACTTTATAAGGACAGTGTCGACAATATAGAGTCAAAGTCACGCCCACCCACCATTATGAGGCTAAATTTATCAGGACTAACATAACCTTAAATTTTTAGTTTTGCAAATTTATTTTCAATTTTCATTTTGATTTTAGTAGTTTTAACTTGGATCCAATGTAACATTTAAAAACTCTCTCAGACAGTAGATTTATAAAGTTTCAATATCGTAGATTATTTAAAATAGACTGCTAATTATAGGTTAGAATTCTAACCAACAAAAAGCATTTTGGCTTGGTTTTCTTTTGTTGACTATTGAAACACTCGTATTATGATTCTATAATAATTATGTATTAGTCTCATTTAATGAAAGTCTAGAATATTATGCAAAAAAAACTTAAATTGAACACTAGCCAATAATACAATGAATTTATATTTTCTACAATTTTTAAAACAGCTTTTTCCTAGATTTTTTCAATTAAATAACAAATGGATCGAGTAAACAGTCGAATGGCCAACAATTAGGCATGACGAGAAATAAAAAACTAACACTTATGAATACAAAAATTATTAAATAAGTCTAGTTCTTTTCACAATACACTAATCACAAATAGTTTTTATATGTTTAATAAGTCGCAATAAAATATAAATTGTTAAAGATGCCCAAGTATACATAGTATAATATGACCGCTTAAACAATTTTAGCGTTTTTAGCCTTTTAATGGCGGTATATACCACATGAATCCATCTACCAATCAAAATGCTGACAACCTTTTGTCGCCACTGTCCCTATAAAGTCTCTGTAGTCAGTACCACCCAGGATGGAAAGTCTATCTTTAAATCAACATAAAAGATGCTGTCACTGCATTTTGAGGTTACTGGACCGCCTCCCAGGCTGCGTTACCCTATTTCACTTGCTTTCCACACTATCAATTAAAGTCTTCTTTAATGCATTATTATATTGATGAATTTGTCGGAATTTGTAATAAAATAAGATATCTTTTGTTGGTTGGAATTCTAACCTATAATTCTCAGACTATTTTTAATAATCTACAATATTGAAACATTATATGTATTATGTACTTTTAGAGAAAGTTTTTAAATGTTACAATGAATCCAAGCTAAAAATTAAAGAACTGAAACTAAAATTCAAGATGAGCTTAAAAACTAAAAATCTAAGGTTATGTGTTATGAGAATTATAGCATATGCCCTAGTTAAACAGAAATATTCTGATTGTAACCAAGTGAATATCGTCCGAACATCTACACAGATATTTAAAACTGACCAATAACATCGGAGTACGTGTGCATGATATCTAATTAACATAACCTTAAATTTTCAGTTTTGGCAAATTTATTTCCAATTTTAATTTTAATTTTTGTAGTTTTAGCTTGGATCCATTATTACAACATTTAAAACTCTCTCAGACAGTATAAAGTTTCAGTATTGTAGATTATTAAAAATAGACTGCTAATCATAGGTTAGAATTCCAACCAACAAGAAGCATCTTATTTTATTAGATCAAGGCAATTAAAACTTCATTAATAATTCACTGAACAAGATTTTAGTTGATAGTAGAAGAACTAAGCAGAAATTTTGATAAAATCGACAAGATATTCGAGAATTTAAGAAAATACATATGTTTGAGGTTAGTTGTGACGTCACGTGCGCGTCAACCTACTAGTATGTCGAAACAAGTAAATGTATCGAAACTCCTTTGTAATTTTAAACAAGTTGCCGTCTCCACTTTGATTTTCAGAATCATATTAAACGTCAAATAATGTTAACTGAAAAGTGTATATGTTTCTTAAAAATATACAAAAAAATCTTTTCTTACCTATTATACCTATTATTCATATTTCTCACGTAGAATTCGATTTTTGTAGTAACTTAACATCTATATCCTAAATAAAGGGCACTGTTAAACATTTTGATGTCCTCTGGGATTCGAAGAACCAATCAAAATTCAGAATCTTTCTAACCAGCCAATCAGAATGCTGTAATGTTTGCCGCTCAAAATTTAAAACATGATATAATCGTTCTATTTTACCAATAACTAATCCCATTTTTATTTTACTTTATCATATTTATTTTTCATATAATATACATACTCACACACGCTTCTTATTTTCTACTTTTTCTTTCCGTCTTTATTTCCTAGTCTTATTTCATCACGTTGTTATGCAACCAATTATACAATATAGAAACATTAGTAGAATAAATTCTGTAACTATCTTTTTAAATCAAGGATGAAGAGGTTACTATATATTATTTTTTAGGAAAAGTACCAGCTCTGCTGGATGGCGAGAAAGTTATAGTTGAAAGTCTCGATATATGCAACTATCTTGAAGAAAAGTTCCCCGAGAATCCTTTATATCCCGCTGAACCAGAGGCGAAAAGACAAGATGAAGAATTGATTCAGAAAATCGGACCTATCACTGCCGTTTTCGGCAGATGTTGTTTTACCCCAGAAGTAAAAACCGCAGAGGAGTGGTTAAAAGAATTTCTAGACCCGCTTCAAATATTTGAAGATGAACTGGCAAAGAGAGGAACTACTTTCTTTGGTGGTGAAAAACCCGGAATGGTAAGTCTAATACTTTTGTTTCATACATATTTTTATTTACTTTATTGTAAAAATATAACTGTATATTTTAGGTCGATTATATGTTTTGGCCTTGGGCGGAACGAGCAGGTGTTGTATCGTTGAAGTTACACGCCAAGTTACCAGTCCAAGACGATCAAATCCCTAATCTTCGTAAATGGAGGAAGGCTATGCGCAACGATGCAGTGTGCGCAGAAATATACAATGGCCCAGAACCATTTTGGAAAGTCGTTCAATTTAAAACCAAAGACATCGAACCTGACTACGATAATGTTAATTAAACTGCCTGCTGCGAATAAATTTTTATGAACCCACAAGTTGTTATTGCTTAATTATGTTATTGTGTAGAAATTTTTATAAGTTGCATTTCCCGAAAAGAAACTGTTACATCAATTAAAATAAGAAGGCTTTGTTTTATTGGGCGCTACGTTTTAATTGATTAAGGTTCAGATTCTAATTATTATTAGGTGACGAGACTTCCATACTATTATATTCGTTGTTAGTGCTACTATTTGGGGGCTTTTAACTTTAATGCGTAATCTTGTACGGTGCATAGTTTTCTTTTACATACTAGTAATTTCCTTGCGGTGTGGTTTTAAAAGCGTGTTTACTATAGAGGAAGCTGGAATCAGTCTGCAAATTGTAAGTTAGATGAATATGTGGCCGTTACACTATATTATTTTTTTTAGTTTCCACCGCATTGGCTATAATCAAAAAATAGTGATCTAATCTAAAAATATTTCCCAGCAACTTATGAAAATTTCGTCAAATGCCTTGCTTTAATTATGCACTTAGAAAATCAATAAATATCTGCAATTTTTTTACTGCATAGTGTTTATTTAATTCGAATATAAAATTTTAACTAATTTCCTTACCTTTAAATAAAACCTGTAATCAACCTAAATCGTTCCACGTTAAAGTGCTGCAAACATATAAATTTTTTTAAATTTAAAACCCCACTTTGAGGGTTTACAATACTTGATATACCTGCACAGGTATGTTGCGTTAAATCATATCATATTTTGACTTCCCCTGCACGCACCTGCTCAATGTCGGTATATTTATGAATATTTCCAGTCCAGTTCACTGTAAATTCTTTTTAAATGCGTAATGCCTATTTTTATTTATAGCAACGAAAAAATAATCTCTAAACAAATTCGTGTAGCAAAGATACAAGATACCTATGATAAAATGATAACAAATCCGTGAATTGTGATTTGAAATCCGGGCGCAACTGACTCGGCGCATGCGCACTGCAGACGAGCGTCACGACGAGTAAGCGTGCGTACTACAATTTCCGCCATATCTCCACAAAACTCATTCATTATTCTTTCACCCATGGATTAGTAAAGTGTGTATTGTTTTTATTCCGTCAAACGCAGCCTGGGCATTATGGGGTTCTAGCCACTTAGGTTTTGCACACGCAAGTGTGCCGTCAACTGCTAAATATGGAGTGAGTACCAATTTTTTTCTTATTTTTGCAATTTGAGCAGGTGTTTGCTTTCTGCGAACGAGTTAATTCTGTACCTACGACAGCCATGTCGCGGTCCCCGTACCATATTGGATAACCAGGCTTATTGACTGGTCCCTTAAGCTTGTCGTCTGCTATTGAATCCGAGTGCCCAATAATTTTTTTAGCGAGTTTTACACCAAAAATCAGCAACCGAAAAGTAAATATTTTTCTATTACCTATGTAAAAACGACGGCCGCAGGATCATGCTAGACGCTCGTGTGAAAGTTGCTGCAAATTTTATTGACCCAGAGGCCCCAAAATGCGTGTTCCCGCTTTATTTGTGTGTAGTGTAAAATAATAAATAACTCTTGGCACGGGGTAAGAATGTGACCCATGCGATATGTTTGTTTATGTAAATATTTATTCTCGTTATTACATATCGGATTACAGTATGAGAATTTCTCATACCTTGCTCCATATTCTTGGCGGTATTGGCTAATAATAGCGAAAAATACTGCGTAATATTTTCAAATTTGAGGTTAGGAAGCTATTAATGAATCAAATTCAAAAATGATATTTTTTTCACAAGGAAGTAGAAGGCGGCTTCGGTACTGGGTTTCAAGTTGTCTGTATGTTGGACTTCTTTTTTGTGTTTGGTCAAAATTTGTAATCTAAGTTTATCAGTTCCTTATCAGTTTTAAGTGTGTCGAATAGAATATTCAACACACTTTTGTAATAAAATCAAGCTTGTGTTTAATAAACAAATACATACCTATATATTTGTACGAATCACTTAAAACTGTAGTAAAAACCAGCGAAATTATTAAAAAAGCAAATATTTAGATGTACTCTGCTATTTGACGAGATATTTAGACCATTTTCTTCGGCGGTTTTTCATTGTTTTTATTGTCACTAATGCTTATTTCAACACTTTATTTCCGTGAACTCACTTGGGTCACTTTATTTATTTGTAGGTATTTAATATACATAAATCATAAATCGTTAGTTCATACCGCACATCACAGTTTTTCGTAGCAGAAACGAAACTAGGGATATTTTATTTTTATTTTGTTAAGTTGGCGATTCTTAGACCGGGTGGCAGAATTGCCAATTTAACAAGGTGAAAATCCCTAGCCTTTGTTACGAAAAACGCTGGGTGATGTGTGTTATGAATTAATTGACAGGGTTTTTCGGAATGTGTCCTAAATAGTTTATGGTAGTAATGATCCACCTGAATTTTTATTTTTTTTAAACGAAATGGCTAAATAGTCTAAAACAGCATTTTTTATTTCAATTTTTAAATTTCGCGCGAAAATGCTGTCCGCCATGATTTGTTTGGGCGTGACGTCATTATTATAGTCAACAAACGCAGACAGATACGCTTTATATGGTATTATAATAATTAGTTTTCTGTTTAAATTGCCTAATAATGAGTTATATACTCACTACTCCAAGTGCAACATTTTGGCATATCTTTATGATTTCAACCTTCAATGTTATCAATAAAACAATTCAGCCAAAAGTAAAGTGACAGCAACAATCAAATAAATCTGACACTTCAACATCTTGTCAATAACGGACAACCCTGAGACAACCTAAGAAAAACATATAGCCTACTCCAATTTAAATAAAGTGTGAATGACATATACAGGGTAGGGTGTCTCAGAAAGCCTAGGTCAAAATTAGCAGGTGAATTCTACATAAAGAACAAGATTATTTTGAATAAATATGTGTCCTAAAGTAAGTCACTGATTCTTTTTTGAAAATATGACGGCGGATTTCTGTTCTTCTTTAAATAACACATTAAAAAGTGTCTTGTACATTTTTGATAAAATGCGCCGTTCCAAAGTTATTTAGCTTCAAGAATTTCACATATTTATCTGTTAGTAAGCAAATCAGTGAAATAATTATTGTAGTAGGCTGAAAACCAAACGTCAGTAAACGCTGTCACAAAACCAGTTATAATCGTTTCCTGCATTGCTGCCAACCATATTTTTTCCCGTGAAAATTAAACACCCTGTAACTCTGAAACGAAGCCTCGATTTTCTGAGACACCCTGTACATATGCAAATATTTTAGAGATGTTTGAACGTAAAATGTGAGTATCGAAGTTTATTTATCGTGGTAGAATAATATAATATTTAAATATTTAAAACTGATAATTAAAAAAATTGACCTTTCATCTGGTGTGTGTTTTTGTTTTTGTTATATACTTTCAGTTATTCCCGAGGTTATTCCTTATTTAAGGTTGCGATTTACTCCTCTGATATTAACCGCTATTTCTTTAGGAGTAAATTTTGCAGAAACTAATACACGGATTTTGAAAATTAATGTATCTAATTTTGCAGAAAAAAGTGTAAATGGCCGTGAGGTATTGAAATTACCATTCTTATCTATAATTGAAAAGGAAAAAATAAGACTGTACATATTGGCAATACGTAGGCAACTCATTCAATCGCTTGTATTTACAATTTTGTATTTTTTTTTGTAAAAAGAAATTAGCTTACGGCCGAGTACAAAGTGTTACTTAAAAGCTCACCAAATATTGTCGCTCAAATTAACGTATCTTTCGTGAAATTGACCCTCAAAGGAGAATTTTCACATTTTTAGGTCAAGTAGTCATTTGCATTGCTGAAATGGCGCCCGAAAATAGGCAAATTACAGAACAATATTGCATTACAACTTGGTCTATCACTCTGGAGATGTCAGCATGTAGTAGTAGTAGCACTAGTAGTACTTTATTAGTCCAAAAGAGCACAAATACAGGCTATAAGCATTGAATAAAGGAATATATTCCTTTATTCAATGCTATAAGACAAGTCGTACAACAAACATAGTGGTATAATAAAAAATATTATAAACACGTTGCCGTGCCGGTATCTGACGGCGAGTAGCGTGAACCCTCAAAACAAAACAAAAATTTGTTATCTGCATTGTCTTCCAGGCCGGACCAGCCAGTGATCGTCTACCCGCGTTAGGCAACCATACAAAGCATATTAGACTATTAAATCCTAGCCTTAAGCGTCGCTAAAAATGAAAAGTATTTGAAAATTTAATTGTATCATTAATGCACTTGGTACATCTTTTCTGTTTTTATCCAACCAAGAAAATCCGGTTTGAGAGTCAAAGACTGAAGTATTTTTAAAAATTCGAAATTTGGCAAATGTGAATGAAGCACTATAAAGAACTCCAACGACTATATAGCCATATTTTAAATAACTTGTGTTTGATTCCTAACTCTAACTACCATAACAGTATGTCCCGAGAATCACCCTGTATAGTTTCAAGCAGTTATAAAGGGTTTCAATTTAAGTATGTTGACCTGTGGTGGAAATACAAACGTTTTGTTATTTATATACTACAATTGCACTTATTTCACAATAAATAATAACATGCTTGCCAAACCTTGACACTAAAAGCATTTAAAACACGATATAGTTTGTTTACTATTATGAAAAAGATACAAATTATTACCTACGAATGTCACGATCCGTAAAATCCAAGCTGAATTAAATCAAAACTGTCTTTGAATGTCAGCACATACATAAATAACAACTAACTATGGAATAAGATTTTAGAAATCTATTTAAAAAAGTTACAACGATTTCATTTCATTTCATATTTATAGGAACTTTTGTCTTATTTTGACGTCTAGAATACTTCTTTAAAGTAGTTCCCTTTCCTTCCGAAACACCCTGTATAAAAAAAAGAAATTATGAAAAATAAATTTTATAACCCCACTCTCCCAAACAATGCTAAGGCAGTACCGGCTCCAGATTAAATTATCTGCTTAAAATAATTTTGCTTATCCGAATTAGGCCATTTTTTCTTTCAACTAAAAATTTTACGCTGCTCAAAATGTCTCTCACCCACACATGCAGCACATACAGGAGTTCCAATAAAAACGGCCAGGCTTTGCGCTACAAAAAATTATTCGATGAAAGAATTTTGAAATGAAGTGTATGCCAAAGAGCTTCAATTTCAGTCGGATATCGTTAATCGAAAAAACGTCGCGAATTCAACCGTTTTGAGTTTAAATATTGTAATTTTTGTAAAACTAAAATCATAATTTTTTTTGATAAAATTTAGAAGATACGACATTTGGAACTGCGTTGAAGTTAAAACGAGTCGTGGTATAATAAAATGTTTTGGGAACTTAAATTAAACCGAAAATGACCTTTATTTTAGATTTTTAAATGGGACACCCTGTATTTTTATCACAAAATGTTGGAAGAAAATGTAATTATATTTCATAAGCAAAATCCAATGAGATGCCTTAGATGCCTTTGGACTTTGGAATTCTTTGAATGTCAAACGCCGTACGTTTAACTGATGTTTTACTAACATCTTTGTGAAAACAATTGAAATAATAGTAAAACAAACGTAAATACTTAATATCGCAGCCTACTAAGCTAAAAGTGCTCCGACTTTATTTGATTTACTATTAAATTGGACGCTACGTCAGAGATGTGAAAATCTGATCGCATTTACAATCGTTGGCGTCATGAATTTCGTCAGCAATGACTCAGCAAGATATTTATACAAATACTGTAATTAATAGGGGAAATCGGGAAATCCATATTTGAAACTACATACATACTTATTACTAACTGTTTCCAGATAATTGTTTTTATTGGTACCTACAGAAGATATGAATACTACCAAAAACGTATCGGTTTATACAGTGTGTCCCCGGTTGGACTAATGAATATGTGGAGGCCCAGACCTGAGAAAAAATATTTTCAGTATATTTTTAAATTTTTTTATTTATGCTTATTATTTCTGAAAATAAGCGGTTTAGGCCAGATGTTTATAAATAAGTCTACTGTCTGTTGATTAATTGAGATTATTAAACATGCTATGTAAGTATGAATATGTATGTAAATTGAAGAGAGCTGCTAATAAAAACCACCAATGAATTTAAGCTGACGAAAAATCGATAAAGTTGACTAGCTTATAAATAGTTATTTTACTTTATTGATTACTGCATAGTTTGTAAACGGGGTTTTAAATACAATTCTGTCCATTTGTGTGAATTTATCAGATGGGCACTAGCAAAACCACGATAGATGCAAAGTTTCAAGGTCATTTGAAGATCAACTGGTTTTTACTATACAAGGTGTTTCTAAATTGACTACCATAAATGTAAGAGCTTGTAGAGAAAGTTAAAATAAAACTAAAACCTCTATACAGTTTCGTCGAAAAACGCTTCGTTTTCAAAATACAGGGTGTTATAGTGTGGACTGGCAGATCAGTTATTTAGCTATATCTCTAAACAGAGTAGGCAGAGGAATCTAAATTTTTGTGAGTGAGTGTTACTGAAGACTACCGATGACTGTATGATATTTTAAATCTGATATCACCATTCAGTGGCGTAGAAAAAGGGGTAGCCTAACACTTTTTTGTTAATAAAAAATTTTCTGTCAGATATTTTGAAAATATCGTCCCATTTTCAAATTCCCCAATCAAAATGCTATAATAAAGATGCTCTTGTTAAATATCTCCAGAGGCGTTCGTTTTCGAGATATTCTCGGTTTTATCTGGCAATACTCATGTGTTTAATAAAATTTTTTTAATGTACTTAGTCAATAAAATAGCAAAGCAGAGGTAGAATATTTTAATAATGTACAAGATAAATAAAAACTTCCGCACATGTGTAATTTACCATTTTACTACTTTTTATAAAATATTGCTACTGAACGATTAATCAAAAAAAGGTCATTTTCAATATTAATTTGTTAAGAAGTGCACCTTTGAGATTAAAATGTAATTTCTTGACAGTTAAGCAGGTGTGAGTTGCATTTGTTTTTGTTTTTATCTACCTTTTGATGATTACCCCTTTTTAATGTTTTTCGCAAATTAAGTAGGTACCACATAAAACCGTGAATATCTCGAAAACGAACGCCTCTGGAGATATTTAACAAGAGCATCTTTATTATAGCATTTTGATTGGGGAATTTGAAAATGGGACGATATTTTCAAAATATCTGACAGCAAATTTTTTATTAACAAAAAAGTGTTAGGCTACCCCTTTTTCTACGCCACTGAATGGTGGTATCAGATTTAAAATATTATACAGTCATCGGTAGTCTTAAATAACACTCGCTCAGAAAAATTTAGATTCCTCTGACTACTCTGTTTAGAGTTATAGCTAAATAACTGATCTGCCAGTCAACACTATAACACCCTGTATTTTGAAAACGAAGCGTTTTTCGACGAAACTGTATAGAGGTTTTAGTTTTATTTTAACGTTCTCTTCAAGCTCTGAAATTTATGGTAGTCAATTTAGAAACACCTTGTATAGTGAGGCCGTTGGTGACCCACCTATAACAAATATACTGTGATTGTTTGCAATTAATTATTATACAGGGTGATTTACACCAACATGCCAAAAATAGAACGGTGTACTAGTCTTCCATGTCGGAAAGCCCTGCAAAAGTTTAGAGCAATTCGAGGCAATTTATTATATATTTTTCGCATCGAAACCTGCAAAGATACGCCACTGATAGCATAAGCAGCACCAACGCCGACGGTCCACTCTTATTCTCAGAGGAGCTAAATTGTTCATGCGCCGCCCTAAGTGTTCCGCCGTGACCTCCGAGAAGTTACAGGCCGTGAAACACTGGTATGTCACGTGACCTGACGTCACAATAGTCGTTAAACTTATGCGCAACTGTTGTAGCATCAGAAAGTTTTATTGGGTGAAAATAATAATTTAGAAGTGTAGATATCCTTGTTATATTGAAAAATTGGAAAATAAAATCCGAACACTCCTGAGCCCCCCTGGAAAGTCTGAAATTTTATACATTCGATTTTTTTTTAAATAGAACTTTTAATAATAATTCTAAGACAAGGTTTTTTTGCTTTTGAAAAAAATATTTATTTTTGGAAAAGTTGCCAGCATACGCCTACTGATGACGTTCCGTATCTCATAATATTTCAAACAATATCGCCACAATAAAATTCAAGAATGTTCATTAATAAAATGACATGATTCCATTATCTTTGATCAGTTTCGTAAGACAATTTCTCGCAAAAAAAGACAAGACATATTAGTTTCACACCAATCCGTTAAACATGAGATAAGATTTGTATGGGCGTACATCTGACTTTTCATAAAGACGATGTACCTAAGATCAAGTAAAAGAAGCCGAATTTGTATGCACCACCCTAAATCTACTGTTAGAAGAAATTTATTTCTTCAGCCAAATTGTGCTCGATTTCAAATCCAAAGCCACGCCTTTTGAGGAGGCCAAACATTGGAAGAAAAGTAGACGCGGATCCATCTCCAACGAAACTACCAATTTCGGATGTGGAGGTCGAACACAGTCCACGGTAGGCAGTGTGATCAGGCATACTCACCACCAGAAATAATATTGTATTATGATGGTTTCTTACAAAATATAACATATTTCGTATGAATCTTTCGCCCCCGTCTTGTACGCCCAAGGATTGTCGTTCGAGGAATCATCCGACTTGACCAGGATTAACCATTATCACATATTTACGAATTTATAATTAACTCAATGTGGTGCAATTAGCTGGTATAAACATGAGTTGTCGAATTTTTTACCGTCAGTTTTGAAAACGGCATTTACCGAAGAGTTTAAGTTCACGAAAGAATCAAGTACCACCGTGTAATGGTTTAATTCGTGTAAGTGAATTAGTTTGTTTTACTTTGAGTGTTCAACCATTGTCAGCGAGCTCGTAGGTGCTTTGGGGTACAGAGACTTTATAGGGACAATAGAGTAAAAGTCACGCCCACCCGCCATTATCAGGCTAAATTTATCAGGATTAACATAACCTTAAATTTTTAGTTTGCAAATTTATTATTAATCTTCGTTTTAATTTTTGTAGCTTTAGCTTGGATCCGTTGTAACATTTAAAAACTCTCTCAGACAGTAGATTTATAAAGTTTCAATATTGTAGATTATTTAAAATAGACTGCTAATTATAGGTTAGAATTCTAACCAACAAAAAGAATTTTGGCTTGGCTTTCTTTAGTTGACTATTGAAACGCTGGTATTATGAGCTTTGGAAGTCCACGCATTATTTTTGCGCAGAGTGCGACGGCCATTTTCTCAGGAATAAATCTGTCATTTATATTTACTGTCAATTGTTCTGTGGTGTTTAGTTGACAGTTTATTACAGTGTTTTGTAAATAATTTGTTTTATCTTGACCTTTATTATTATTTGCTGACTATGCTCCATTTATCGAATAGAAATAGTTAAACTCCTACCCAATGTATGTAATAACCAGTTTTATACGTTATTATTTAATATGAATCGATGAAACTTCTAACCTCAAAAAGAAAATGTAGTTGTGACATTTGACCAATATTAATTATTTTCACTTTAATATACACAAATTTACACCAAAGTTTTGAAAAACACTATTTTATTAGAGGAATGGGAATAACGGAAAATAAAAACAACGAATAACTAAACAGTAATCATTTACAAAACAGTCAAAAAGTCTTAATTTAATAAAATAAGATACTTTTTGTTGGTTGGTATTCTAACCTATAATTCTCAGTCTATTTTTAATAATCTACAATATTAAAACTATAAATCTACTGTCTGAGATAGTTTTATTATAAGCTAAAACTACAAAAATTAAATTGAAAATAAATTTTCAAAAACTAAAAATTTAAGGTTATGTTAGTCATATGATGCACATGATCTATATACAAAGATCAAAGAAGTCGGTTCTGATTGTTTAGTATTCTGTGGTTTAGTCACGACAAACGGCGACCATAAAAATAATAATAATAATAATAATAATATTGGTTGCCACCTCTCACATTGATCGCAATGACCGGCAACCTATTTTTAAGACGTGCAATGACAGCTGTCAGAATATCGGAAGCTGGAGTTGCGATGAATGAAAGTTTTGTTTTTTTTTTAACTGTCAAACTGGCTTTTGAAAACGCAAGTTGACTTGATATTATTAAGAAATTATATTTTAACGTTTCTCATAATATTATTAGCAGTAACAGTATGAATTTTAATTTATTATCTGACTGGAAAAACTACATCAGAATTTACCTAATACCTACCTAATAAACGTATCTTTTGTTTCAGAGCCAAAATGGCGCTTTTTACGCTCGCCGTATCACTTTCGGCACAACAACAAACTTACTTAACAAATCTTTCCTTGATTTTACCTGTCTCGAGCAGCACCCAACATGAGTTCAGTGCTGCTTTGGAAGGAGGAGCCCGTGTCGCCTCTCGGGTATGATGAGGCGACCCTGCTCGACACCACGTTCTATCAAACGCCTTTGGAGGAATACGACATTAAATTCGAATCGGACTTACTACCATGCGAGTCCAAGGCAGAAGTTGCTTCTCAGATTCTCGAGAACCTCGAGAACTTGATGGATTTGGATGACCTCATCAAAGAAGGTAAATATGTGAAATATTTGATTATTTTAGCAATAAGTTTGTGGTTTTCGCAAACCAAAAGTTGTGATAATATGTCGGAAACACAAGAGTTTTGTTGGATTCAATCAAAATGGAATACGTTAAAATATAAAACAAAATAGCATCGGAAAGTAGAGAAAGAGACAACACTTGAAATTATAAGAAATTATATGAAAAAAAAAGCGAATGAGCTTTTAGGAGATGAAATTAGTGCCTTACCATCATAAATATAGAAATTGTGAAAAAATTAAGTCAGTTACTATGGTTTAAAAGCAAAATAAATCCACATATTAAACTAGGATTCAAATTACTCACAGCATCAATAGCCAACGAGTAAATATTACTTAAATAATACAACATAGGCAACCACCAATACATAAACTGCGTATTGCCATTGCCTAGAATCGACCAAGATATATTTAATACACTGCTGGACAAAATTCCGGACATTTGCAATTTTTGTGAATGTGTATAAATTATGGGTTCAAATTCCGGGAAGAAATTAATCCAAATAATAAAACTTGATTGTATAGAACAGGAGAAAATAAAATGTATTTTTTTAAAATTAAAATGTATGTTAGACAAAACGAGTAAATGTTTTTCTTAATAATTTTCTTCACGCTACACTTATTGGCGATATAACCTGCTTAGCAGGCATACTCTGAGTAAACTTGGCAACAACGTCTTGGCCCAATAGCTCCTGCTCGTTCTGAATAGCACGTCACAGCTCTTCAATTGTTTCTTGAACGTTTTTACCATGCCTGTTAAGCCGCTTTCATTGATCCCAGACATGCTCTGGTGGATTTGGGTCTGGACTTTCTGGTGGCCCATTCAGACGAGTTATTCCAACTGCACCAGTAATGTGTCCCCTCTTTCCATTGTGTATCGTTTTTAACCAGATCCCGCCTTCAGCTGCAGAAACTTTCATTAGAGAGCGTCGTTGATAGTACTTCTTGCTAAATTTAACGACCTGGCAGTATATCGTCGTTACGAAGCGCCACTGCTTTTACTACTTAAAATACACTTCTAATTGAAGGAAAAATTGGCAGTTATCGTGAATACAGGGAGAAATTTTTTAGATTGAAAAAAATTGCATAAAACCGATTTTGAAATTACTAGATTCGAACAATTGGACATAAAATGTGAAGATAGATGCAATAAGGAAGGTTTAATTGCTCAACGTTTACCTGTAATGTAGTCCGTATGTGATTAGAATTCTGATAACAAAAATTGATGTCTGGATTTTTTCGTCAAGTAGTGTATTATATTATAAATAGTGTAATTATTAGTACAGTAACTTCTATAGGTTCAGGCAGAATATTTTTCAAGCGCCAATTTTGTCAAGCATGTTCGCGTCTGCAGGCACAAGTATTTACACGGATTTGTATTTCTGGTTGCATAACTTTGGTTCAATCAATAAAATTATCTTGCATATGAATTTCATTATGGACTGGATTAAACCTCAAAACAAAAGTATTGAACCACAAGTTATATTTAAATATTTGATTGAATCGTCTGGCTTTTAATTGTCAGCCAGTTTAATGTAAAATTGTTATTTTGTTTATCGAATGTTTTTTAAATAATGTAACAAGGCAAGCTGTTTGCTTTAATAATACTTATAAAATAACAATATTATTTGCTAGGATGTAAAAAATTATTGAACATTTAATAAAAATTCATGGCCAAACTACCTACCTGCGCATTTTTTTTTTTTTTAATTTAAAAAGCAGATAAATCGTAGGCTACTTTTGAGTTTTCGCTTATTTTCTAATTAGAGCTATTCCCACCATGCTTCAGTTAGTCCCGTTTTTCTTGAAAGCCATACAGTTTATGTGTCGGTTCATTTTAATCACCATGTATATTATTTTTTGAAATTAAGAGCCAGCGCTGCAGCTCTTATTAAGAAACCGCTACTCATATTCTGTCAGTGTTATACAAAATTAGCTTTTTTAAGTTGTCGGAAATGTCCACCGTCCTTTGTGTTGCACTAGTAAAATGCAGATTGATTTAATTTAAAAAAAAATCACGATTGTTTCAACAATTTAGAGCAGCCACACCCTTCGACATAACATAATACATAGTAATAACATAATAACGATATAAAAAAAATATATAAAAAAAGAAAACGGTTTCTGTTGTGACCGACCAACCTCGTAATACTGTTACGGAAATTTACTCAGATTATTTCCGGGTTCTTAATAATTAATGCACAGCAGTGTAAGCGATTTCTAGTATTGATTTGGAAAATTGATATTTTATGTGAAGTCTGAATTAATAATAATAATAATAATAAAAATATGTTACAAGTTCGTTACATGCGCCAATTGCAGCTTAAATCTTAAATCACAACTTAAAATCGGATCGACACAACAGAAACAATACTCTCACGTAGGGGGGTAATATCAACGTTTAATAACTAAACTAATTTGTTAAGGCTGTGTCAACGTTAGTTAACCATTCGTTATAACCAGTGATAGTGGGAGGGAACGACCGATATTCGTATTAAGTCAATTAATCGCTATCACCATATCTGATTTAACTCTTGGCCGTTGAATTCAACGCAGGTCGTGGCAAACCCTTAATATATCGAAGTCTCGAAATCGATAGATTAACGGCAACTGTCGACAATGAATGCTTCCTCGTATACAGGCTTCGCAACGTCCTGAACTAAAGATACAACACTAGCTAAACACTTTGCACAATACACAATTCACTTCTGACACCTGCCCAGACAGGTCTTGCTCGTTACTCTTCTTTGGCTCAGCCGAATGGTCAAACCGACGCAATTGCGAGGGTCGTTAGCTATGGGGTCAACACAGATACTAGACTAATACTAGAACGCAATAAGAAGACATGGATAATAAATAAGGGTATATATTAAACAATCATCATAGTACATATAGAGCCTCACCTAGCAAGGTCTGCCACATAACCACGATACCCCCACAAGGGGTCAGCGACCGCGACGGCCGCGCTTAAAGACGAGTCATCGATTGCCGAAAGAGAATTATTACATGGACGTGACTGGCAATTTAGTGAGTGGGTTTTATAGATTTACTGTTAGAATTATAGACTAAAAATTTAAGGTAATATTCTCCAAAAGGGGTATATGCCGTTAGACGTCTGTGGATATTTCAGAAAGGGGAAATCTCTTCGAATGCTATCTCACAAGGCGGTCACCTGGTAATAATGGGGAAGTGCCCCGGTACCCGTGCGTACCGCAATGAGGCTTATCCTGGCTGGATTTAATCAAAAATACCCCAATTCCATTTTGCGAGATCATTGGGAGGTCTCCCACTATAGATATGGAAAAGACCCGAGACCACTTCACATCGCCACGTGGCGTCGCAAAATTCCGCTATTTCCTATTTTTATTCAGTTCCTAAAATTTCAAAATGGTGCTATCAGACACGATCCCGGTAGAGACGATGACCAATGGGTAGGCGAGGCCAGCTCAACCATCCTTGGAAGCCGTAAGTCACGGACTCACTAGGAATTCCAGAACGCGAGGGTAGAGTGAACCTATGGGTCCGTAGATCAGTGCGACCACGAAGGTGGATCAGTCTATGATAGATCAGATCAAGAGCTACCGATCTACGGTAGATTCACTCTCGCGCCTTTGTGGAGTATTCCTGTGATCCGTTAGACCGGCTTATGACAATGATCATCTGCGCTATGATCATTGTAGTGGCGCAGTCCGTCCTTCGAGGAATCGGTACTGGCTGAGGACAATGCATGTCCTTGGTCGTCTCTACATGCTGCATCGTGCCTGGATGCGTTTGTTCAAACATGAGATATGGGCCGAAAAAGATAAAGGGAATTTTGGAAACTGTACTGAAAATCGTCTTAAAAATTTTATAAAAAATCCTGATATGCACGGAATCGTGCATATCAGGCAAAAAGAAGGAATTTTGGGTTTAGGAACTGAATTGAAATTCGACATATTTTTGATAAAAAAAAAAAAAAAAAAAAAATGGTGTACATGGAACAGATGTTCCACATACATGTCTAATTGGGATCTTTTACTTAAAACTACTTTCACAGCATCTCCTGGGTTCGATAACAGTAACACCCAATGGACTTTGGACCTTGCTATGCTATGCTTTTATTGTAGGGAAGACATCAACATGATAAACACGTTCGAGAACACTCGGTGTATTGCTCGCTCGTTGATAACATTGAGAAAAAGCATTATTTGCAAAATTTTAACAATTAATAAATCATTATCGAATTATAATCGCCTGACAAGCATTTAATAACGCTGGCCGGTTTTTCGGTCCCCTATCAATGACATAGTGTCATTGTTAATATTAATTGCAATAATTGTAATCATTTAATGCTTGTAAAATGTTTGTTTGTTTTTTATTAATAATGAGAAATGATACTCGGCGAATTTATGGAAATAGATGCTGGAATTAGAAGTTACCATCAAATTGTTACTTGGTGCAATTCTTGCAGATTTATTTTATATTCTGGCAAAAATATTTATAGTTGTACAGGGTGTTCCATTTAGGCTGGGCAGTAACCATCTTTGTTAAGTTAAATGGAACACCCTATATATTATTCAAAATTTGATTAGAGCATGTCAAGAGCTTTCCAGTGAACTATCATAACATGTACTTTTTTGAGCGGTTTTTGAAATAATCAAAATTTTGTCGGAATTTTGACGGAAGTGGAACCGAAAGAGAAATGCCATATTTTTCAAATTAAAAATAATTTTAAACTTTTTATTGTCTCGGCTGATGCTAGATGCTAGATACGAACTTTCAAATGATGTATTAGAATGTACGCTTTCGTCTACAGGGTGTTTATAATTTAATTTCGAATATGTAAATTTAATAACATGAATAACTTTCTTATTTTAAATGGAACACCCTGTATATTATTTCATGATTAATTTGTTTCCAGACGATCCCTTCGTTCAAAATATTTGTTTAACAAAAAATGGCAGTTTTTGAAAATCTGTCCATAGTATACAGGGTGAATACCAATAACTCATTTTAATTTTAAGACGGGGTTTCTGTTGATATTTATAACACAAATTACCAAAAAAAAAATATAAAAAAGAAAGTTGAAAAACTGACCTACCCTACGTAAAATTCTGGTAAACCTTTGAGTACCGCTTCGTCGCTCGACTACTGACCCACTTATGGGGTGAACAACATGCCTTGTATCCAAGTCACAGACTCCCAAGTTCTAACGTAAAAAACGTGACAAAAACCGTCTAATAAAGTTAAGCCGCCGTTCGACGGTCTTTCATATTCGACCACCTGCAACATTACACAGGGAAAAAAATCATAAATGCAACACAGGCCGACACTGTTCTGTTATAAATTTGCTGGTCGGAGACAAGTTAATTGACAGTGACAGCAAAAACTAGTGAATTTATGATTGCAAAAAACAAGGTGAATGCCAGAGGCAAAGACCTATCCTGATTTAGTTTCTGTTGAGATAGGTAAGTTAGGAAGTTCTGAAAATGTTGACGTATTTTAATTTATTTTCTTTCTCGAAAACTACGGGGTATATATTTTTTATTTTTGGTATATGGCCTTACCATTAAGGGACCTACCATCCCTTAAAATTAAATTGAGTTATTGGTATTCACCCTGTATACGGTACAAAATTGCTGTTTCGAATTTATTAATACTCGTCAGTGCATTTGTTTGTATATTGATCTCAGAATAGTCTGAGTATTATAAAAATGACTACTTTCTGTATCAGTTTTGAGAATAGAACATCACACGCTCTATTGATGCGTTTCATTTGAATGTAAAATCCATAAAATAACTTTTATGGCCTGATATAAGAAATGCATGTATCTACCAAACATAATATCCCACTAATTGGGTTGGTGTTTTTTTGAGATAGCAGCGTTGCGATTATAACCAGACATCAATAACAAGAGAGCAGTGGCGGACTGGTACATTTTTCTTAGGGCTTGCGCTTATAATTATTCAAGCACTTGCTAGTAAATTTAAACATTTGCGGAAGCGAAACAGGTTTATTCGACAAAAAACATCCTGTGCGTGACGGTTCAATAATTGGAATCGAATCCGTAACGAATTGTTTCTTATGGTTTTTTTTCTTAGAAATTGAACAGAGAATTCAGAATGTAAAGTAACAACGAGAAGGGATTTTTTACTTCCTTTACGTCCCCTTCGAAGGATAGCATATCAACTACACAACTCTCGCCTAACGTTGCATAGCTTCCGCGAATATAGTAATATACAAGCCGCTGGAACGGGGAACGAGGTCGTTGTGCTTCTCTACCCTCTACCCCTGTATAACCGGAGCGCTTAAAACCAGTTAAGCTTTTAATAACAGCTATAATATGTGCCTTCGGTGTGATACTGGTGATAGCTGATTAAGAGATATTATTTTTTTAATTGAACAATAAATTATATATAATAAAAAAAGGGAACGACCTTTTTGTTTATTAAGTGTAATTTATTTTTTCCTGGAAATTTACATATATTATTATGTAGGTGTTATCAAATCCTTATCGAAAATTGACCTTTAAACTCCGGAATAAATACACTGTATTTAATAATAACATTCAGTAATATTTTTTTAATACTAATTGTTATTAAATTTGATTGCTCGATGTATGTTGTGTATCTATGGGTTATTTATGAATTATGACTTAATATTTTATTCTGTTTTTTTAATATAAGCTACTATACATACATATACATACTTATATGAACTGATTTACGTATTCACTTTCACATGCTTTTTCAATTTTTAACCTGTTTCGTGGAATTTTTCTAAAATCCGTTTGTTCACAATCGTTCCTACGAAAATTTTGGTTACAATACCCGTGTTCTCTCGATAACTAAAAGATTTTTCTGTTTCGCAAATAAAATAAAAAATAGTGTCGTTTGTTTTTTTTTTTTTTTGTAAAATTAGAAATAGAAATGTTGGGGTCCGATAGACCCCATTCCAGAGGACCGATTTATGAACGCAATCTTTTCCTTGATCTCTAGAATGTGTGTACCAAATTTGAAAGCTTTATCTCAAAAACTGTAGCTGCTATTGCGATACATATACACAGACAGAAATTTATTTTTGTCTGAACTTTTGTGTATCGTCATAATTCGTCGAGATTCGTCCAGAAATGCAATAAAAATTTTCAAAAATTTTTTCACGAATATGTACAGGGTGATTCCTATAACGTTCTCAAAATTTCAACAACAAAACAATAGAAAATCAAATAAAATAATAAATAAAAATAAGGCAAGGTTTTTTAAATGGAACACCCTGTGTATTTTTACAATTTTGAAAAAACATTTAAGTTCTCTTTCCAAAAACATACCATATACATTTTCCTTCATATTTAGTTAAATACTGATAATAATTGAAATAATTTACCAAGTTGGCTTAGAATGTTTTTTGAGCTCAGTACTTTACTAAATATGAAGGTAAATATATATAAGTATTATGTAATATTTTTGGAAAGAGAATTTAAATTTTTTTTCGTAAAAATATATTTTAAAAAACATTGCTTCGTTTTTTTAACACTTTTATTTGACTTTCAATTTATTTTTTTTTGTTGAAATTTTCGAAATCCTTAGAAAAAAGTTACGTTAAATATTTTTATTTTATTTTCAAGGACAAACTAAAAAATAGGGGTGAGAAAGTTATAGGAATCACCCTATACATACCTTCCTTATGTTTGGTGAGAAAGTAACAGAATATTCCACTCACTGGTGATGACCAAAAACAAAAATAATTGTGAAATTGAACAATTGAAATAACAAGTATATTATTTACCTCTTTTGCGGTATTCGTCATTTTAGTGCATGTTTATTCAACAGTATTTCTTTATTTTTTATATACAGGGTGTTTGATTGATCGTTCTACAGCCTGAAACTTCTAAACGAATTGTTTTTAGTTTAGCGAAAAGTGTAAAAGGAAAACAATCTATATCGTCTAACAATTTCAGAAAAATTAAAAAACCGAATTAAAAAATATTAATTTGAGGAAAAAATTTTAATGCGATTTGAAAAAAAAATGTATTGACAAATTGAGATTATTTGGGCGCCGATTTCAAATTAATTTTTTCCTCAAATTATTATTTTTTAACTAGGTTTTTTTAGTTTTCTATAATTGTTAGACGTTACAAAAATGTAGCTCACACAATATAGAATTTTTCTTCCCTCTACACTTTTCCGCTAAAACAATTCGTTTAAAAGGTACAGGCTATAGAATGATAAATCAAACACCCTGTATTTCTGAAAATAATGCAAATCGCTGTTTTACAAATTATTGTATATATGTTTATACGTTTTTAGATTTCTTATGAATTAACAAAAAAGGGAAATAACCAAGAAGATTCGAGGAAAAGTTGTTGTATAAATTTTCGGTGAAATACATTTTTACAACAAATACTTATCCTTCGAATTTTAATATATCGCCATAATTGTGGCATTTTAATTTTTATTTTTTAATCTAAGTCTGCTATGATATAAGATTATTTAGATTTATTACACACGGCCCATGTAAGGTTAGAAAAATCGACATCACTGCGAAAATATTCAATTAAGATTTATGAAAGAAACTGAATTTTTCAAATCAAACCAAATTGGTACCGCGATACCATAATACTATAATAAGGAATTTTCTGGCATGCCTGAACAACACTGAAACAACAACTGAAATTACAGTACATCAAAAAATTAAACTATCTAATTTTGTTTTACCTAATTAAATTGTACGAAATAATAACTATGGTGGCTTTAAAAACAATGGAATATTCAGCTTGTCAAATTTTCGCAATCTGAAAAAAAAAAACGCTCTTTTCAAAAATACTACAAAACAAACAACTGAAATTCTCTTCGTTTTCAAGATATTCAAAATTCAATTTGCAAAAGCAAAAAAATTCAGGCAATTTTCTTTATGTCATTTTATTTGAAGTAGCTTATTTACAATACAGAATAGTGCAGTGGGTTGCATATCCTCTGATACTAAGTTCCACAGAGACTTTATAGGGACAGAGACGACAATAGAGCCAAAGTCACGCCCACCCGCCATTATGAGGCTAAATTTATCTGGACTAACATAACCTTAAATTTTTAGTTTTGCAAATTTATTTTCAATCTTTGTTTTAATTTTTGTAGTTTTAGCTTGGATCCATTGTAACTTGTAACATTTAAAAACTCTCTCAAATAGTAGATTTATAAAGTTCCAATATTGTAGATTATTTAAAATAGACTGCTAATTATTGTTTGTTGGTTAGGATCCTAACCAACAAAAAGCATTTTGGCTTGGGTTCCTTTAGTTGACTATTGGAACACTCGTATTATGAAACAATAATAATTATTAGTGTAATTTAATGAAAGTCTAGAATATGTTTGTTATGTATGATGCAAAAATGTATGTACAGGGTGATCATTTTAAGTGCCTCACTCGATTTTCCTGCTTTATTCTTCACCTAGGAAAAAAATTCAAAAACCATACTTGTGTACTTTTTTCCGAGGAATTCGATTCCGAAAAGATAAAAACAATTGAATGTCAAAGAAAAAAGTTATGGCCGAAAAACCGAAAAAGAAAAAAATATACACCCTGTATATTAATGCGGAAATGAATATGTGACATTTCACTGATTGTAAATGTGTATCAGATACATATTTTTCACTTCCGGTTTGACCGGAAATTGCTTTAATTTTTTTATTTGAGGTGATACACCCTGTATATTGAGCTCAGTTTAAAGAACATTTCTTGAATTCAGCAATATATAACATATCATCATTATCTTTCATATTTTAATAAGATATTGGGGTTTAAATTTAAAATAACTCATATGTATATGTTATGAAATAAAGTCATCCATGAAAACAAACAAAAGCATTTAAATTATTTATTTATTTCAAAAACAAAAGAAGATATAGCATAATAACTTGTATTCTTTAGTTTTTGAAATAAATAAAAAATAATTTAAATGCTTTTGTTTGTTTTCATGGATGACTTTATTTCATAACATATATTTGTGTTATTTTAAATTAAAACCCCAATATCTTATTAAATATGAAAGACAATGATGATATGTTATATATTGCTGAATTCAGAAAGAAAAGTTCTTTAAACTGAGCTCAATATACAGGGTGTATCACCTAAAATAAAAAAATTAGAGCAATTTCCGGTCAAACCGGAAGTGAAAAATATGTATCTGATACGCATATACAATCAGTGAAATGTCACATATTCATTTCCGCATTAATATACAGGGTGTATATTTTTTTCTTTTTCAGTTTTTCGGACATAACTTTTTTCTTTGACATTCAATTGTTTTTATCTTTTCGGAATCGGATTCCTCGGAAAATAGTACACAAGTATGGTTTTTGAATTTTTTTCCTAGGTGAAGAATAAAGCAGGAAATCGAGTGAGGCACTTAAAATGATCACGCTGTACATCCCCCCATTTTTATTTTTGACCGATTCAAAAAATTTAAAAACTGGCCTTACACGTTTTTTTTTCGTAGATTCCACTTCTGCTAACGGATTGACAGTAGCGTTTTAAATATACAGGGTACGCAAAAAGTTAGGTTTTTTTAAATGGAACACTCTGTATATTTTGTCAAATTTCGATTCCAGTCATTCTGATTACAAATATATGCACATCTTGTATAATCGCTTTACTGTTTTTTTTTACATTACATCACTTTTCATCAATTTTTGTGACTAATTTCCCCCCCACAAAAGTGACGCGAATTCCTGTTCGCATTGCGCGTCGCTCTTTCGAATCCAGCTGCCGACGAGGACCAATTTTGGGTGAAAATATCGCAACAAAACGTATATTGCGTGATACAATTTTAGCAAGGTCAGATTATTTTTTAGCGTTAACGCCGGCGCGCGGAGGTATGACGCCAGCTTCTCTACAAATTTACAATAAAATTGTACGCACACCTCGTGATGTAACTACTTTATTCATGAATGAATGCTAAAAATTGCAGCGCCGACAGCGAGGCGAAACTCCCGCCGACGCCGACCTCCGAAATTTTGCGCATAATTTATTTCGCGTAAGGCCAAGGAAACGTCCAGGTCCAGATATAACCACCTAGTAGAAAGAATACGCAAAAAACTTTCAGACCTTCCCTGTACCCGCCGTTGTTATTGAATATTAATGCTTCCATGGCTTTGATTTGTTTCCATTTCAATTCAATACAACAGAGTTGTTTATCTGTTTGTTATGCGATCACATGGAATACAATCTATTTGGTGGGGAAAGCACTTGGGGGACGACCAGTCGAGCTCCGCGTTCACGTAGGAGAAGTTCGCAACCGTCCGCGTGTCGTAGTCGCGTTCCCCGAGAAACCCAAACGCAAAACGCATCGCCTTGCAATTCTGCCATATTGCTCGTCGCTCTGTCCGTGGCAAGTGTGTCAGCTCGGTCGCGGGACTTCTTTTGATACCTACCGTTACAAAAGCATAAGAGTGTCGATAAATTTGCGATAGGATCCTGATGGTTGTCCGTACAAATGGTTATTTCGGTCATCGTGTATAGTATGAAGTGCTGCTACCATTACACGTGGAACAGGGAAATTGTGTTCAATTCACAGAAACTCGTCAAACGACGT
Source organism: Rhagium mordax (assembly GCA_963680705.1). Taxonomy (NCBI): domain Eukaryota; kingdom Metazoa; phylum Arthropoda; class Insecta; order Coleoptera; family Cerambycidae; genus Rhagium; species Rhagium mordax. Next base: position 130,621,505 of record OY796656.1, on the reverse strand, counting down.
TGAACGGTGCCCAGAAACGCCGCCCAAGCCACCCTTTACGCCGCCCTCTGCATACTGCCATATATATCTTGATATAAGGACTATTGACTTTGTTGTGTTTGATTTAGTTGGTGACCCCCGCCAATCAACATAATGGCTGTTTGTTATGGTAGGTTTGCGATATCTTGACAACTTGTTGATCGACCTGTCGATAAATAAAATGAAAAACATCGTGTCCGAGCCGGCCCAGCCTACGTCCGTACCAAGGCTGCGCCGCCGATATTCTGATTTATGCAAGGCGAAACTTGCCTTTCTTGTTTCGGCCACCAGCTCCTAGCTCTAGCACGATAAGCTGATAATTTAGTTAAGTCACAAATGCAACGCTATCAGGCGTATAAATAAATGTAGAAGCGACACCAACAAAACAATTATTTAATTGTTTGCCACATTTACTTATACAAAGTCAAATGTTAATGAACCTTGCTGGCTCCAATTGAACGGCATGCGCTCTGTTAATGTTTTAAACGGTTTACTATCGGTGGCATCATGTCGAGGCTACGTTGTAGATAGATAATGGAGTCTATTTATTGTCTGTCGAATATACAGTGTGTGGGAACCGTACAGATTCCGATATAGCATGGGTTAATACGGGTCATTATTGGAAAAAAAAAACGATAATGAACAATGCGTGGATTTACTTTAGATACTACAATTAAACAAAAGCGCATCACTAGTAGATAAAATAACAGATACAGCTACTATTTTGTGTATTTTATTAAATAAATAGTAAATAAACTAATGAGATTAGGCGATTGGAGTTTGATGATCTGGAAACGTGTGAACCCAGGATTAGACTCATTGTTTTCATTGGCACTTTATACCGACCGTATCTTTGTTTAGTCGTTATTGTAGTCGGGACTTAACGCAAGAACTTTGTGATGGCATTTCTTCAGTATCTTGGTTGGTAAAAGAAACAATGAATCTTCTCTGGATACGACGCATTCCTAATTTTTAGTTTTAGATCCTCTTATCCGTTGGTGCTACTTCGTAAACACACAGGGTGAAACTTTAAGTGGGAGTCTTATTTATAGGGGCGACACCTTTCACCTATAGGAACACGAAACCAAATTTTTTTTTAACCCTTTTTATTTTAATTTGGGCCGGTGGAATGCGCTAATGAGAGTAATGGCTAATAACCAGGGGATCGCGCGCGTCTTGTGCGATTCCTGAACTGTGTGTTGTTGCCAAACTTCACGGTTCAAATCAAATACGGGGAATTTATTAATGAAACAAATTTATTTTCAAAAAAAAAATACAAAACAAAATGTACATAGGACTATCTAAACAGTAATGAAAAAACTATTCTCCTTAAATGTAACGATAAAAAAGCAACAACTAAAAAAACTTTAATATTGAACAGGAAATTATTTTTCTAATAACAATAAATCCTTTCTTACCTTGGATTTCTCATATACCGGGTGTAAACGAATAGTGGGCCACCCCTGTAACTTCCTTGTTTTTAAAGATATCTGGATAAAATTTTGTATGGTGAAATTAGGTAAGATTTTCAACTTTTTGAGACCTATCCGCCATATTTGTCACTTCCGGTTTCACCGAAAATGGTCCCAATAGTCGTTTCTAAATGGACCACCCTGTATGTTTTTACATTTTTGAAATAAAGATCACATTTTGGATACATTTATACTATTTTGAACAATTTATACAGGGTTGCACGAAAACGTCAATATGTCCAATAATACATCATACAGAGTGCTCTAAACTCATTAAAATCACATTTTTTAAAATAACTCTTTTCTTTTAACTATTATGATATGGGCCACCCAGATATTCAGAAAGCTCTATTTAGTAGGGGTTAAACGGTACCAAAAGTTCCGTAATGTGTGATCGTTACCGGCACGAATGACAATTTTTCTTAAGAAATTTATGATTTATTATCGAAGTTCAATTAAATTTTGATCAACCCTGTATATTTGTGTTAATCAGAATGGGCCTCTGGCTCATTCTTATTGCATATCATAAAATATTAACACAAATATACAGGGTTGATCAAAATTTAATTGAAGTTAGATATAAATCATAAATTTCTTAAGAAAAATTGTCATTCGTGCCGGTAACGATTACACATTACGGAACTTTTGATACCGTTTAACCCCTACTAAATAGAGCTTTCTGAATATCCGGGTGGCCCATATCAAAATGTTTTTAAAAAAGGAGTTATTTTGAAAAATGTGATATTAATGAGTTTAGAGCACCCGGTATAATGTATTATTGGACATATTGACGTTTTCGTATTTTTTATATGAATTACATTGGAACAAAAATAATTTTAACATATTCGCAGCCATCTAGATTGACAACTAAAATTCGAATTATTTTTCGTGCAACCCTGTATAAATTGTTCAAAACAGGATAAATGTATCCGAAATGTGATCTTTATTTCAAAAATGTAAAAACATAAAGGGTGGTCCATTTAGACACGACTATTGGGGCCATTTCCGGTGAAACCGGAAATGACAAATATGGCGGATAGGTCTCAAAAAGTTGTAAATCTTATCTAATTTCACGATACAAAATTTTATCCTGATATCTTTAAAAATGAGGAAGTTACAGGGGTGGCCCACTATTCGTTTACACCCGGTATAATGGATTTTCTCATAGCAGGTGTTGAAAGTGTCCTCCGTTATTCACTAAAAGCAAACTATTAATATCATACACAGTCACAATAGGTACCTATTGCAAATCCACGCGCGGCTTTTGTCTTCCAGGAGAACCTAAATAACAAAAACTAGAAACGTCTAGTCGGTACCCCAACATCGATCCCGAACTGGCAACGTCCGGCTCCCGAATCACCATCCTTTGTTCTTTCGCGCTATTTTTTGTTAACGCACACCTGTATTTGAAAACTAGCTCAGCAGTAAAGCTGAAAAGCCAACAGCTGACAAATTTTCATATGCATTACCGTTTTCATTATGAAAGTTAAAACTGCATATTTCAATAAGCCTGTTTATGCAATTAAATTAATTTTTCATTTTCGCTACCGTTATCCTCTTCTGTTGATTAGGTGTCTCTGAATTGTTAATAAATAGACTGCATAAATCCACCTTAAGTGAAGCCTTTTATATTTTATTTGATTACATGCATCGCATTGGTGTTATCATCTAAGCTTTAATTAAAATGGCAACACTGTCTACCGCTCAGACGTAAGTGCACCAAAAGCTTGTCCAGCGGCGCCGGGATTATATTTGAACCGCGAATTAAAAAAAAACTTAAAACTCGGCGATTTTACAACTTTACAAAAAAAAATTCGGGATTCATATTCTTGACGACTAACACTATCACCCATAAAAATATGACCCCCACTTAAAGAATCACCCTGTACAATCCCACAGAAAAAATTTATATACAGAGTGTTTCATCACGAACTGTACATACTTCTAAGGATGACTATTCACGGATGGGTATAGAAATTTGTCCGTTGCGCTTAATTACTGAGATACAGGGTGATAAACTACTTATGGTCAGTATTTCTTTTGGCCACAACTTCCTTATTATTTAACACAATTTGTTCAAATTTTATACAATTTGTGTACTTATCACAGTTGATACAATGCCGGTTTTAATATTTAAAAATTCCAGGACCGGACTTTTTTAATTCAAGTTTTTTATTTTTGTATTGAAAATCACCCTGTATAATATTTTTTTCAAATTATATGAGTAACTATAAAACTCCATACATCAGTAAACAAAAGCATGTGAACAGATTTTTTGTCGCACCCTCGGTCGCACCCATATTGATTTTTTTACAAGCGATTGAATTGAAATGTGGAAATGAAAGATACAAAATTATACTTATAATAATTAGTGGACCGTTTTGGCATTTATACGCCTGCAGAGATACCTTCTAGAACAGTCCAGGTGCTCTCTAGATGATTCTGCATTCCACAATCTTCTAATTTGTTCCCGTACCACCGGCGCCATCTCTTGGACGACTGCAGAATAACTGTGCGTCGGCAATGTTTATGTAGCAAACGCATTTTTTTCGATGTTCTATCGTTCCCCGAAGTTTTCGCACCATCCTGTATATCTGCGCTGTGAATAAATAACGAAAAATGCTTTCAAAGTTTTTAAATAATTATTTGCTTTGAATTAATATGTTTGGCGATAAAATAAATTGGGTGCCATTGTTACTAACTAAGTTTGTTGTAATTTTTACAATTTATTAGTTATTTACAACGTTCGTGTAACATTTTAATAATATGCAACATAGAACGTGTTGGTAAGCACCGCTTAGGAACGAAGGAGAACCATAGCGCTCAGATAAAAGATTGACCTATGAAGTCAGGGTTGTGGTTTAATTATCTGTGTAAAGTAAGCATATTTTCATAAAATAACCAAAAAAAAAACTGCTATAACGATATTAATTTTGTATGCATTATCTCCAGTTAAATGCAGTTGCTTATATATTCTATAACCTTGTTGAAAAAGCTTCAGTTTGTTTTTACAATGTTTTTATTTAAATTGCAATTATTGTCGAATCCGTTTTGAAACAACTACTTTTCATAAGTATGTTATAAAACATTGAAGTACATCTAGAGCATCTAAAAAAGCAACAAAAATATTGAATTCGCTTTAAAACGCAATTATTGACGAATCCGTTAAAACAACTACTTTTATCCGTTTACCTAGTCTATATAGCTGGCTTATCTAGCGCAATCCCGGTTGCATTACTGCACAATTTGTTGTATTTTTAGACAACTTAACTGCACGAATATATTAGTTTTTCTGTTTCCGTCACTTGCAAGGGAACGTCAAAAATGCGTGGCAATAATTTTTGCACTCTTAAAGTTGCTTCGTTTATTATCATTATCAATATTTCTTCTGAAATTACAATGTCGTTGACAACGGGTGTAGATTAAATAATTTATAGCGGTCAGATCATTTACTATTTTTATATTAAATATAAAACATGGTACAAAGTGATGTAGGATTAACGACGATATCTCCCGTTTTTAATATCTGTTTACGGACGAAATTTGGTTTACTTATATTAATTATATTTTTCCAAATTAAACCGCGTTTTCCAGCGTTGTCAAATTTGCTTCTGATTAGGCTAGCGACTCCTGGTGGCAATAAACGAAACCATTACCAACATTAATATAGTTTTCCCGAAATTAATATTGAAAATCACCGAGTCGAGAATGTTCAACCGCATTACAAATTAACTGAATGTAGTAAATTTTTTTATGTCGTAAGGCGTGAATGTTCCTAATAAGAGAAATAAATATACGTGTCTAATCGAGCGCAAGGACGAATATTATAGAGTAGTGAGCTTAGAAAACAGAAGTGTTCCATTTTTAGTTTAAACTTGGCAAACAAAACATACAGGGTGTCCCATTTGAAGTGTGTTCGCATTAGTCAGTGGTGTACGCTTCCGAGGGGTTTAATCGGAAATACAGGCGTCGGTACTTGTTAAACCGGAAGTGCACCAAAGTTGAATTTTTTATAAAAAAAAATTACATTTCAGTTCTATATTAAGCTCTCGAAATTTCTTATCTTAAATTGGTAGACCCCAATTTTCTCTTAGGTTTTAGATATTTTTAAAATGTATAAACAACGCAAAATGGAACGCAATTTGCACTTGCCCAGTCTCGAAGTCATAAATATCTAGTGTTGACAGATTTAGTTTATTCGCACATTAGCAGAATTGTAATGACCCCAAATTTTGTAGAATCCAATTTTAGTTGATTAAAATGCAATAAAATTTTTTTTTAAACCTTTCGTTAAGAAACTATTTTTAGTTCATTTGTTTTTTTCAGGTATCAAAAACGTAAAAAGAGTAGGATTTTACAAAATTAAAGTTGTTTGCATGTTAAATAAAATAATTTGGCAACACTGTACGTTTATGCATATTTTGAAAGATCTCTTTTTTCTGATTCCAAAAATATATAATATGTTGTCATTTGCTCTAACCGTTCTGAATATATGCAAAACAGTACCGAAGGAACATAGGTTGCCATGAAAAAAAAAATGACAAAATATTTCTGATAATTACTGACAGTGTACTTTCTGATGTTCCTTTGTTTTGTTTCAAAATTAAATCAAAATCTGCAACTTTTGTATTTACATTTTTTTCAGATTCCTATAAATTCTCCAAGTAGGCGTCAAAATAGATGAATGACTAATAAAATTGTTTTTCCACATCTAAATAACCTATTTTAAAGTACATATTTGGGATTTTGCATAAAAATCTAGTGGTAAACTGTCAGAAATATTTTGTCGGTTTTTTTTCATGGCAACCTATATTCTACGCGACCTGTTTTACACAAAGAGGCATAGCGTTTTACAAACAACCCGAGCACTACATCTTATATATTTTTGGAATCAGTTAAAAATTATCTTTCAAAATATACAGGGTGTTCCATTTAAAAATACATGAGTTGTACCTCTTTCTCTACTTTCCGATGCTATCTATTGTTATAATCGTAGATAAATATAGAATTCAACTCGTGGTAATGGTAAATAACTCACTTGATGAATTACAGCACTCGCCTGCGGCTCGTGCTTCAATATTCTTCTGAGTTATTTACTACATTACCGCTCGTCAAATAATACACCATTTTCTTAGTTGTCTCTTTTGCTGTTAGTTCTAGCATAAATCAGGAAATAGAAACGCTTTGAAATTTGCGAAAATAAGTTGAAAAAGTAGCGTACCCACCCAGATTATTTTTTTAAATATTGGCAAAATATGTGTAATAGTATGTTATTTGACGAGTGGCAATGTAGTAAATAACTCACGCAGATGAATTTTGTAGCACGAGCCGCAGGCGAGTGCTGTAATTCATCAAGTGAGTTATTTACCGTTACCACGAGTTGAATACTATACTTTATCTATGAAACAATAGATACTAACCTTTGCAAGTCCGATTTGTTCAAAAGCAGTTCATTAATCAATATATAACCTAATAAGAGTAGATAAAACATTTTTCCTTTCGCTTTTAGGCGGAACAATCGACAGTTTTCAAATTTGTTGAAAAAATATGGTTTTTTTTTATAAACTTACAAACTTTTGAAATTTCATTTTAGATTTATTTTTTATTGTCAAATTTCAACATGATGTGGTTTTATAAAAGAGCAATATTTTTTACCGAAATTCGAAACTTGTCTAGAAATCTTCCTCCTGAATCTGGAAAAAAATATTTTACAAATCTTTTTAAAAAATAATTTGAGTGGGCAGTGGGCTCGCTATTTTCAACTCGTGGTAATGGTAAATAACTCACTTGATGAATTACAGCACTCGCCTGCGGCTCGTGCTGCAAAATTCATCTGGGTTATTTACTACATTACCGCTCGTCAAATAATACACTATTTTCTTAATTGTCTTTTTTCCTGTTAGTTCTAGAATAATCGGGAATAAAAACGCTTTGAAATTTGCGAAAATAAAAATAAGTTGAAAAAATGGCGTACCCACCCAGATTATTTTTGAAAATATTAGCAAAATATGTGTAATAATATATTATTTAACGAGTGGTAATGTAGTAAATAACCCGCGCGGATGAATTTTGCCACACGAGCCGCAGGCGAGTGCTGTAATTCATCAAGTGAGTTATTTACCGTTACCACGAGTTGAATACTACACTTTATCTATGATTATAACAATAGATATTAACCTTTGCAAGTCCGATTTGTTCAAAAACAGTTCATTAATTAATATACAGGGTGTTTCATTTTTAAATGTCGTCCTTTAAGGAGGTGATAGAGCATCGAAAAATAAGTCGACCTGCCCAAAAAAAAATATATCCAGTGGCGTGGGAAATAGGGTGAGAAATAGAGGGCGTCACCCCAGTATCTACGCCACTGGTGATTTTTGACATGAGTTATTCTTATAGGATTGTAGGTATGTAGTTCAGTACTGCCTGTGCAAAATTTGGTTAAAATCGGTCGTATGGTCTAGAAGTTATGACAAAAAAACGATTTTTTTATTCCAACTTTGAAGGCCTGTAACTTCGTTATTATGCATTTTTGATATAGGTTTTTTGGGCAGGTCGATTTATTTTTCGATGCTCTATCACCTCCTTAAAGGACGACATTTAAAAATGAAACACCCTGTATAACCTAATAAGAGTAGATAAAACATTTTTCCTTTCGCTTTTAGGCGGAACAATCGACAGTTTTCAAATTTGTTGAAAAAATATGTTATTTTTTTATAAACTTACAAATTTTTCAAATTTCATTTTAGATTTATTTTTTATTGTCAAATTTCAACATGATGTGGTTTTATAAAAAAGAAATATTTTTTAACGAAATTCGAAACTTCGAATCTTCCTCCTGAATCTGGAAAAAAAAATATTTTACAAATATTTTAAAAAAATAATTTGAGTGGGCAGTGGGCTCGCTATTTTCAACTCGTGGTAATGGTAAATAAATCACTTGATGAATTACAGCACTCGCCTGGAGTTATTTACTACATTACCACTCGTCAAATAATATACTATTTTCTCAATTGTCTCTTTTCCTGTTAGTTCTAGCATAAAATCAGGAAGTAAAAACGCTTTGAAATTTGCGAAAATGATTTTTGAAAATATTAGCAAAATATGTGTAATAGTATATTATTTAACGAGTGGTAATGTAGTAAATAACTCACGCAGATGAATTTTGCAGCACGAGCCGCAGGCGAGTGCTGTAATTCATCAAGTGAGTTATTTACCGTTACCACGAGGTGAATACATACTTTATCTATGATTATAATAATAGATACTAACCTTTGCAAGTCCGAATTGTTCAAAAACAGTTTATTAATTAATATATAACCTTGTATCGCCAGTTTTCAAATCTGGTGAACAAATATAGTTGTTTTTTTTTATATGCCCCATACTCCAATACCTTCAAAATTTCACAAGCCGCCACTGCGATTTCCCATTTTCCTTTGTTATCGTATGCATAGCTTGCTTTGGTAATAAATTAATACTAATATTAGTTTATTCGTGGCCTACTTCGGATATCTTAATGACATTTCATCTGTTAATTACCCTTAAACCTCTTGAACCAATTTAGTTTGGAATCTGAATATACAGTGTTTCGTAAATAAGCGGACATCCTCTCGTATGTCTTAACTATTTTTGGCGATTACGGGCCTAAAATCTACCCAAAAGCATGTGCCCAGGACTTTGGATACAATATTAGTCCGTTTAAGGAAATATCGATTCCACAGGGTCATTTCCTTGCGGGAGCTCATGCATGGCGTAATGGAACTAATTTTTAATTAATTTCTTTGGCGAAATCATTAGCTTGTCTGAATGCAAAAACAGATTGTTCATAGTGAATTAATGAGGCTTGCTGGTATCTCCACAGCTCTATAATAGGATAAAACTATACATTTTTCTTTTTTGCGATGTGAAGCACCTTAAGTTACTTCACATAAATTGAGCACTAGACATATTGGTTGTTTTTTCTCTATCTGGTCTAGAAGTCAGCGAAACAGCCTAAATTATTCAAAGAGTACCTCAAGGCACCGCTTTAGACCTCTTCTTGTTTTCCACACGTATACACATTTCCTATTTCAACTAGTTGCTGTTTTGTTGGCAACCCAACGACAATTTCTTTCGCAGAGCTCAGTCCAAAAGCCTTTATTCTATTGATGCATAATTTTGCGTTTAATTTTCGACCAAGTGCTTATCTGATGAATCCGATTTTATTTATTGCAAACGCAAGTGTTTTAGCTGTTTATATTATGCTTGCAGTTATTATCTTCAAAACATTTTCAACAAATCGTTAACACATTTCATAAACATAATTGGCCTACAAAATATTGGGTTTGTGACCCAAGAATATTTCCATCATTAATTGACAAAGTTCGTGTTTTACTTGAAAAAAAAGCAGCTTTATCGTAAGTTTGTTTACTGCGTTAGACATTATAAAGGACACTTGTTAATTTATTATAAGTCCAAGGAAATGCGTCTCTATGAGCTCACGTATTTTTTAACCCCTCGAGTTGTTGATAACTCGTCCTTAATAATTATCTTATCAACAAGGCGCGCGAGTCAAAGGCGACATTTACTTAAATAATCCTTAATTTTTTATAAACTGTTATTATTGCCAACAAACGAACCACTTGACTCTTGGCTTATCTGTTAGTGTCTATAGTACAAGATGAGGCTTGAGGCACAGTTATCGATTACCACCAATATAGTCCAATGACAATACAATAGGTCAAACCCACAGCTGCGACCTATACACTTGCAGAGCAGTAGTAAGCGAAAAAAACAGGAATTTTCGTATTTGATAAACGGAAAAACACCGGCGTTTTTTGTACCGTCTGATCAAGACCTGTTTCAAACTGGTATTGCTCAAATTCGTGTCTTGTATTACTGGTTTTGATCCCAGCCGTGGATAATTAAATCTCTTATACCAAATGATTTAAATTAAATGAAAAAATGGCGTACCCACCCAAATTATTTTTGAAAATATTAGCAAAATATGTGTAATAGTATATTATTTAACGAGTGGTAATGTAGTAAATAACTCACGCAGATGAATTTTGCCACACGAGCCGCAGGCGAGTGTTGTAATTCATCAAGTGAGTTATTTACCGTTACCACAAGTTACTACTAGTATGTAGAGCAAAAAGAGGATTTTCTTATATACAGTCTGTCCCAAATTGGGGGTGCATATATTGCTATCTCGGTTATTATTGGAGTTAGAGAAACGGTTAACTAGAGGAAAAATTTTAAAGAATTTTACAACCATTTCGATGACGTTTGTAAATTTGACCAAGCGTCTCTGTTTTCGAGATATTTAAAAAAAAACTGAAAAGATTGATTTTAGATCTGCCTAATTTGATGACATTTTTGAGTTGCTTTCGTTGGCATTACCAGAAAATCTCTATCTTCATTTGTTTTTAAGTTAATGCCATAACTCGTTTTTGTTATTGGCGCCATATTGGATTTTTATGCTTCAGTAGAGCTCTTTATTCCCTTTTCAACGATGTTTCACACTCTCAGAAAAAATTACTTATTAGTGTAAAATATAAAAAAAAATTCCAAGTCGGCTGTGAAGAAAATTTAATTAAAATATCCCATTTGAGAATAAAAATACATAATAAATTATCTTGGTTTCATTCGTTTTTAGCTAGCAGGCCAATAATAGCACTATAATGAAATTTTGTGGAATTTGAGCCATTTTTTTGAGGTTAGAAAAAAACTGACGCGATAAAGCCATTTAATAATTATCAGATTCGGTTTCAGCGACTCATACATCATAAGAATAACATGCTCTCATTCCCAGTACGCAGGCTAGCAACACAAAAAAAATGATTTTTTTAACTATTTTTGAGGTTAGAAGATATCAGATTTTGACTCGGCGACCCAACATACATAATAGCATTGTTTATAATATTACTTTATAAACAATGATAATAGTATCATGCTATTCGGTTTCAGACCAACTAACCATGCAGGCCAATAACATCAGCCATTTAATAACCGTCAGATCCGGTTTCAGCGACTCATAGTCCATAACAACATGCTCCCATTCCCTCTCGGTAAGCAGGCTACTAGCACCTTTAAAAAGTGAAATATTGATTTTTTCTAAAACTATTTTTGAGGTTAGAAGAAACTGTCATGATCAGATTTTGTCTCAGCCGCTCAAGATACATAATTGTATCATGATTTCATTCGTGTTCAGCTAATAGGTCAATAACATCACGATAATAATGGAACTTTGTGGAATTTGTGCAATTTGAGGTTAGAAACATACTGGCACGATAAAGCCTGTTAGATTCGATTTTAGCGACTCTTGACACATAGGAATACATGCTCTCATTCCCCCTCGTTAGACAGGCCAATAATAACTTTAAAAAATGGATGTGTCATTCGTTTTCAGCTAACAGGGTAATCATATCACCAAAATGGAATTTTATGGAATTTGAGCCATTTTTGAGGTTAGAAAAAACTGTAGCACGGCAAAGCCATTTAATAACCGTCTGAATTAGTTTCAACGACTCATGATACACAAGAATAACATGCTCTCATTCCCGTTTAGTAAGCAGACCAGTAACACCTTTAAAAATATGGAATATTTATTTTTTTCACTATTTTTGATGTTGGAAAAACTGCGACATGAACAGATTTTGTCTCTGCGGCTCAAAATACATAATGGCATCATACTATTCGGTTTCAGGCCAATAACATCACCATAATGGAATTTTGTGGAATATAAGCAATTTTTTTGAGGTTAGAAAAAAATTGGCACGATAAATAACCGTTAGAATCGGTTTCGGCGACTTATAATAATACATAAGAATAACGTGCTCTCATTCCCGCTCAGTAAGCAGTCCAATAATACTTAAAAAAATGGACTTATGTTTTTTTTACTATTTTTGAGGTTAGAAGAAACTGTGACATTTCGCCTCAGCGTCTCAAAATACATAATAGTATCATGCTTTCATTCGTTTTCGGGCCAATAACATCACTATAATGGAATTTTGTGGAATTTCAGCAATTTTTTGAGGTTAGAAGAAAACCGGCACGATAAAGCTATTTAATAACCGTCAGATTCGGTTTGAGCGACCCATAATACATGAGAATTACATACTCTCATTCCCTTTTAGTAAGCAAGCTACTAACGCCTTTAAAAAATGGAAATTGATTTTTTTTTAATTAATTTGGAGGTTAAAAGAAACTGTGACATGATCAGATTTGGAGTTAAAAGAAAGCTGTGATATAATAAAAACCATTTAACCGTCAGTTCCGCTTGCCTTCCAGTAGCAAGCCAACAATGCCTTAAAAAAAAAATGGAATATTGATTTTTTTTAATTATTTTTGAGGTTAGACGAAACTGCGACATGAACATATTTTTGTCTCAAAATACATACTAGTATCATGCTGTCATTCATTTTCAAGCCAATAACATCAGCTTGCAGGCCAATTAATGGAATTTTATGGATATTGAGCAATTTTTTTGAGGTTAGAAAAAACCGACACAATAAAACCAATAATAACCGTCAGAATCAGTTTCAGCGCCTCATAATACGTAAGAATAACTTACTCTCATTGTCTCTCAGTAAGCAGGACAATAATACCTTAAAAAAATATCTGTTTTTTACTATTTTTGAGGTTAGAAGAAACTCGGTAGCTTAAAATGCATAATAGTATCACACTTTTATTTGTTTTCAGGCCAATAACTCACTATAATGAAATTTTGTGGAATTTCAGCGATTTTTTTGAGGTTAGAAAAAAACCGGCACGATAAAGCCATTTAATAACCGTTAGATTCGGTTTCAGCGACTCATAATAATACATGAGCATTACACGATCTCTTTCCCTCTCAGTAAGCAGGCTACTAACACCTTTAAAAAGTGGAATATTCATTTTCGTGTACTATTTTTGAGGTTAGAAGAAACTATGACGTGATCAGATTTTGTCTCTGCGACTCAAAATACATAATATTATTATGGTTTCGTTCATTTTCAGCTGACAGGCCAATAATAATAATATTATATATAATGGAATTTTGTGGAATTTGAGCCATTTTTTTGAGGTTAGAAAAAATAATATAGCTATTTAATGACGCCATAATACATGAGAATTACAAGCTCTCGTTCCCTCTCAGTAGCAAGCCAATAATACCTTAAACAAATGGAATATAGACTTTTTTACTATTTTTGAGGTTAGAAGAAACTGCGACATGTCTCGGCAGCTCAAAATGCATAATAGTGTCATGCTTTCATTCGGTTTCAGGCCAATAACATAGCTATAATGGAATTTTATGGAATTTCAGCAATTTTTTTGAGGTTAGAAAAAAAAACCGGCGCGATAAAGCCATTTAAAAACTATCAGATTCGCTTACAGCGACTCATAATACATGAGAATTACAAGCTCTCGTTCCCTCTCAGTAGCAAGCCAATAATACCTTAAAAAAATGGAATATAGACTTTTTTACTATTTTTGAGGTTAAAAGAAACTGCGACACGTCTCGGCAGCTCAAAATGCATAATAGTGTCATGCTTTCATTCGGTTTCAGGCCAATAACATAGCTATAATGAAATTTTATGGAATTTCAGCAATTTTTTTGAGGTTAGAAAAAAAAACCGGCGCGATAAAGCCATTTAAAAACTGTCAGATTCGGTTACAACGACTCATAATACATGAGAATTACATGCTCTCATTCCCTCATTCATTTTTTTTTTACTATTTTTGAGGTTAGAAGAAACTGACGTGATCAGATTTTGTCTCGGCGGCTCAAAATACATAATAAGTATTATGGTTTCGTTAATTTTCAGCTAACAGGCCAGTAATAATATTATTATAATAAATTATTATAATTTTGTGGAATTTGAGCCATTTTTTTTAGGTTAGAAAAAAACTGTGGCATAATAAAGCTATTTAATGACCGCCAGAATCGATTTCGGCGACTCATAATACATAATAATTACATGCTCTCATTCTCTCTCCGTAACACCTTTAAAAAATTAAATATTGATTTTTTTTAAATTATTTTTGAGGTTAGAGGAAACTGTAAGATCAGATCTGGTCTCAGCGGCTCAAAGTACATAATAGTGTCATGGTTTTCAGCTATAACAGTCCAATAACATCACCATAATATGGATTTTTGTGGAATTCGAACCAATTTTTTTAATTAAAAAACTGGCACAGCAAAAAAAAATGTTGGCTTTTTGTATGCGAAAATGATGCCCATTATTTTAAGTTCATTGAAAATAAATTAAGTTCCTTTGTGACTTCTGCTGATTAATTATACCAAGGTTGTTACATTTTATTACTAAATAACACGTTTTGTCGATACGCCATAACATAGACCTACCAAAAACTTTCAAATTGTTCAATTAGTGTTCTGAAAACTGGGATTGTATAAAAAAAGCTGTGTGCAGTCTATTCCCACCGACTGAAAGCAGAAATATTTGTTTACGATCTAGGTAGCTACAATAATTATTGTTGTTATCTGGAAAACAACTTGGACTTTTAAAATTAGTAAAATACCTAACTTGTTATGCTTGGGCAAATCGAGGTGATCAAGTTAATCTTTATTATGTGATAAATTTATTTGTATTAGATTAATATTATAGAATTAATTAATAGATTTAGCAAACATGTGAATATTAGCATAAATATTGCATAAATAAAAATACCACTGGTCATTAAAAGTAGTTCATGCGGTGTAACTTTCTAAAATCTCTACGAAAAAGCAGTTGTCAATCAAAACAAAGGATAAGGTTTTATTTCAGCACGTCGCCGGATAAAAACTGTTTACGTGATCTAAACCAAGTATCTCTAATAATATAATAGACAGTAAAGTTGTTTCCAAACTTGTACCAAAAAATTAGTTGAATAGACCGCATTCCGTCGTACGTCGTCATCCAAAGAGCTATTTTTATAAAGGTGAAGATTTAGCCAAAATTAGATCTAAAACTTGTTCTTTGGATTTATTTTTAACCAGCCTCAAAAGTTATGATTAGTATGTTTTTTTTTGTTTCACTTGTTACTCAGGATTAGCTTAATTATTTATTGCTCGGGGTAAGGCATAGATCGAAAACCAAGTTTACTGTTCACATCTTTTAGATATAGGAATGTAAAAATCAAATTGAGCCTCCGGTAATAAGAGGCCGCGAGCGCGCAGGAATCAGTGACGTCACAATAGCCGGCTGTCCAGTGTCCATGGTAACTTATTTATAATAGGCCGTGGATAAAGATACGAATTCGTGCCGTTAATACATTCTTGCTATGAACTGACGTCTGATATATACAGGGTGTTTCAATTAACATTCCCACAACCGATATCTCGGGAATTAAAAAATATATTTTTATTCTGTAAACGGTAATAGGTGTATATTGTTAATGCCTTCTTCAGAAAGTACAATTTACTATTATAATATTATCACCAGAGATGGCGCTGCAATTTAAAAATATTTTTCGGTCAAGGAAGCTTTGAAAAATAGGTATGCCATTCGATTAAGAACTAAATTTTAAGCAAAATTTTTCTTATAAAGTCTGTGTCATATCTATTCAGCACATAAAAAGAGCCGGCTTGTTTGAAGTTTTTATGGGCATCAAACAAGCCGCCGGTTTTTTATGTGTCTTACAAAACTGAAATCGACCATACGAAAAAATCAGATCTGCAGTAGTTTTTAAGGTATTTTATTTTTGTTTAAATATTTATTGTCTAAATTTTTTCTGTTGTATTTTTTTTACATTGCTGTAACTTTTTTAATATTGGTTTTAGGATGTAGGTTCTTGGTAACCTTTTTGACAGCTATAAGATAATTAAGTACTGGTATTTTTTTAATATCACTTCCGTTTTTACCGGAAATTACTTAAAACTGAGAAATAAATACAGGTACACGTATATGACGTTTTAAATGACAATTGTCATAATTTTTTGTTTCCACGGCAATCTTTGTTAGAGTGTACAATTTAAAAAGTTAATTTCTGGATAGACTATTGCAAAAATTTTGAAAATAATCAAAATTCGCATATTTGAATGAAATATAATAAATATAAATAATTTAACTCGGTATCTAGGGGTGTTTTTTAGCGGTAAGTAAAATATAGAAAAATTTCATTTTTGAGTGGACAATTTTTGAAAATTATGAAAAGTTGCACCTTGTAGAGTTTTATTGCTGAGAAAAACTTGAAATCTATCTATCGAATAATAAAAAAATTGCGGTGTCTTATAATAATAATAATAATAATAATAATTCTTTAACCAGTACAAGAAAATAGTACAGAAGAGTCGTCAAAAAGAGAAATATATAAAACGCCAACCTAGTTTGTGTTCAAAATGTTTAGGTATATTAAAAACCAGATTACATATTACATTGTTTATCTGCGTTATTGTACGATATCACTCTGATGTAAGATAAAAAAAATAAATAATTCGCACATGCTAAACACGATTACTTAAATTTCGCCAATTTTTCATCACGCACCTAAGTGGCCGACTAGAAAGTCGTGAAAGTCATACTTGATAGTTATTTTTAACTTGTTTATTTGTAACAAAAATAAAGTGGCTTAATTAAGTTCAAAGCAGCGTTATGTTTTAGCGGAATATATTTATTTGTTTCTATTAATATTTCAATCGCAGTTGTGGAGGAACGATTAATTATATCGAGACTGGATAATGTCAAATGTGAAGGCGACGTCTATTTCGGGAATGTAAGGCCAGTCAACAGACTGAGAGGGGTCAGTTTTGTATTATTTTTTTATTTATTTTTTTTAATATGGTTCAAGTTAGAAATTTTAATAACTTAAGTAAAATAGATAACCGGAAATTATTTTTGAATACATAACCTTCCACTTCCTAAGACAACTGACGTGAATACAGAGAAAGTGTGGTTATGTTTCTGTCACAGCTTCCTCCAACAGCATAGGCGTAGACAATAGTAAAATAATCAAGTATTTATGTAAAATTAATTATTGAAAATCGTACAGTATGTACTAAATTCGATAAAATTACTGAATATTCTTCCACGCCTATTACAATTTAAATATTAAATAAACATATCTTAACACACCATGAGCAGTTGGCAGTTGTCATTATTTTATTACGTACTGACAACTGAAGAAAGCGATTGTCGATTGCCTTGAAATTGACTGTCTCTGTTCTTTTAGAAATACTTCAGTTTGCAGACATTATGAACAATAAAAATGAGCGCCAGCTTAATCCTCCGATCTCTACGATGGTAGTTGTGGAAAACTTACCTATATGTTAGCCTTAATAAATTTAAATCAAACTAGACAGGTTGCTGAGGACAATTTTGAAGTATATCAAGATAAAAATAGAATGACAAGGTTTCAGTTGCTTGAGGAAACGTGCGTTTCGTCGCAACTCGAAACGTGGGCGATTAATTACATATTCAAAATAACACCACACCTTTTCATGTAAGCGTTATTATTGTGATCTAGAATAATTAATAAATAACCTGGATACGGCTACCGATATTACTTTGTATGTGTGTGTGTGTGTGTCTGCTCCCGTAGAATAATAATAATTTATTCAACTTGCTAATCGAATCGTGCATGTGGTATGCCGAACTAATTAATTGTTATTATGAAATTGTAATTTATAATTGAAGGCGATTTAATACTATAATCCAGTTTTTGTTGAGAGTGTAATTATTCAGTATGAATAATGCAATTAGATTTAATTTAAGTAAATGTCAACTGAACTGAAGCTAAACACTTTAGGTAATAGTATATTATTCGACAGGTGGTAATATACTAAATAACTCACGCCGAAGAATTTTGCAGCGCGAGCCGAAGGCGAGTGCTGTAATTCATCAAGTGAGTTATTTAGTATTACCACGAGTTGAATACTATACTTTATCTACGATTATAACAATAAATACTAACCTTTGCAAGTCTGAATTAATCATTTTTACACAATTATTACTTAACTTAATTAAACGTCAAAACTATTCAAATGTCAAATCGCTTTCCTCCCCTCAATAATAATAGAGCATTCTATTTCACCGTATCGGAAAAGAATTTCTATTAGACAGGCTAGGCATGAAGTTAAAGGAGATTGGTGTAAACAAAGATTGCATTGGCCTAGGACTAGGTTTTGGTGATTCCTTTAATTTTATATGCATACTTGGTACTATTTTACTACGCCTATGGTGTTGGAGGAAGTTTTGACAGAAACATAACCACACTTTTTCTGAATTCACAGCATTCTGTAGGTAGCAATTGCTATATCCACCTTGTTTATATATCCATGATTTAAACTGTGCAACAAAAAAAGTAGGTCGGGGTTCCCAAGGTCAAAAGAATACCTCGAATATTTGAGGGAGAGCGAAATATAAGTTATTATTACAGATACTTTATAGAGTCAAAGACAGTAGACCCAAAGTCACGCCCACCCGCCTTTATGAGGCTAACTATATCAGGACTAACATAACCTTAAAATTTTTGTTTTGCAAATTTATTTTCAATCATCATTTTAATGTTTGTAGTTCTAGCTTGCCATTGGAATATTTAAAAACTCTCTGGGACAGTAGATTTATAAAGTTTCAATATTGTAGATTATTTAAAATAGACCGCTAATTATAGGTTAGAATTCTAACCAACAAAAATCATTTTGGCCTGGTTTTCTTCAGCTGACTATTGAATCACTCGTATACTATACTATAATTATTAGCGTAATTTAATGAAGGTCTAGAGTATTTTAGATTTGTATTATGTAAAAATGTATGTACAGGGTGATCGTTTAAAAATTATACTTTTTAAACCCTTGTATTTTCCTTAAAAATATAGCTAGAAAAAAGAATAAAAAATAAAGTTTAAGTTTTTGTATATGTTATGAGTCTGCATCTATCTTAATGAATATACAGGGTGCGCCACATAGTCACATGTTTTTAAACGGAACACCCTGTATATTTTTAGATATTTGGTTAGCCTTTTTATCCCCTTTGTAAATATATATAATTGTTATATATTTCACCCACAAATAACTGAGTTATTCGAAGAAAAAATCTGGAAAAAATGTAACCTTCAGAAACTTTACATTCAACGTTGATAAAAATCAGCTCAGCCCTGTATTATACGCACATTTTTACGTTTCCTGCCCGGAACTTGTGGTTTTACGCATACTACGCAGATACGTAGCTGAAGATTGAACGATTAACAATCACCAGCCGATGTAAATTTGCGATCTAATCATTTCCTACGTTATGTATTATTTGTCCTAAATTACAATGCACAAGGACGACCACGCCAAAACGCTTTCACTCGTGCCCAATGCTGAATAAAAAGTGTGAATTATGCATTTAATATCCTTATTTTTTTTTATTAACTTATTAGCTGTTTGCATAGACACCTAATTAAATAACTGCCGAGTTGTAACTTACTTGAATGTTTTTCTGTGCCCCCAACAATAATAATTCATATTATCTTCTACGTAATTACAATAAAATTAAATTATGCAGCAGTTTTAAATTACACATCGTCAGTTTTTATTTGCATATTGTAATCATAAATAAATGAGTTTCAAGTAATTTCTTAGTGTCCCCCCCCCTTTTTTTTTGTAAGAAAACAAACAAACGCTTTATTTTTTAAAGGAAATTTAAACGATACACTTTATTTTATTTCTACATTTCATTGAGGTGTATTCGCAAATTGCGGCCTGATAAGATATTGGTCTTCCTCGTATCAAGTTAATTGATAAAATTGAAAGATAATTCAGTCTGTCATCCAGTATCGTAGTACGGTATTTAATTTTAATATTAGGCAATTTGGAAAACGCCCCCTCAGTCTTAGCTTGTCTTAGCTTTAATAAAGTTCAACGCCCTGTATCTCTCTTAGGAGGCTAGATAGAAAAAAACTCCTAAAGAGGTACGTCACGAATTTACCTAAATAGTACCGCAACTTAAAACTGGCCCACCCTGTATAACCGCTCCAACACTGTTTATACACCGTTTTTATTGCCGAGAACAAGAGCCCTAATATTTACTTATGTACAATTTTTAATGCCGTATTTAGATAAGAAGCAAAATAATGTGACGGTTTATGTCATACAATTAAAATTTTATAAATATTTGTCTTTTTATCGCGTTATATTTAATCGATGTTTTTTATCTTATAGGAAACAAGCGACGGATACCGTGTAGACAAGCGTTACATTACAATTTTTGTTATTACCTTATACAGTTTGCGTGTAAAAAAGTGAGGGCGTTATGATTTTAATTAGTTATTATTATTAATTGCCGTTTAAGTATGCAATATTTTGGTCGGATAGAAATAACTTGGTATTTTCTCATTAGTTACCTAGTAGGTCAGTTGTCAGCTTTAATGTACCTAACGGGGCAATAGAAAGGTTTATTTATTTATAATAAAACTATTTTAATTTTATTGTTCGACGCGAGGTCAGAATTATTAAAAAGAATCTGTAGGCTAGATATAAATTGTCGTTATCGCTATTAATGGCAAAAAATGTGTCTTAAGAAGTAGATACTTGTCTATTATATCTAGTAGGCTAGATAATTACTGAATAACATAACATACGCGCTATATCGGTATCAGAGTACTAGATCCTAAAAAATTGACGCAAAACTGAAAAATGTTAGGTTAGATGTCAACTGTCAAATTTACTTTATGACTTCTTGACAATATTTAGGATATAACCTCGGATATAGCTGTTGGCTAAATGATCTTGAAATATCGACCCTCAGACTATAATGTCTTATAAACAATTTCTCTGCATTCGTAAACGTAAAAAAGTATATTTTCAGTAAACAATAAATCAACTGACGTCTGTCAATTTTGACATCTGTCGCGATTGTCACGAATTTCTTTAAACAATGTGGAATCAGCGTACATACATATAAGAACAAGTATGGACGAAGTTTAAAAAACCTTTGTTGTGAAAAATTCACGGCGAATGACCTTCAAAAGTGCAGGCGTCGTCTTGTTTGGCCGGTCGTTCGGCTACTCGTCAATAGAGGTCGCCGGAAAAAATTAAATTTTTGAAATAATGGGTGACTCGCACGTGACGGCACAACTAACCTCAAAAATAGGCGTTTTTTAAAATTTTCGAATATTATGTCAGTTTTATCAAAATTTCTACCTGGTTCTTGTACTATTAAATAAAATCTTGTTCTGTGTATTATCCTTGTATACATATATACAAGGGTATTATTAATAAAGTTTTAAATCTAATAAAATAAGATGCTTTTTGTTGGTTGGAATTCCAACCTATAATTAGCAGTCTATTTTTAGTCTATCTACAATATTGAAATTTTATAAATTTACTTACTCTCCGAGAGAGTTTTTAAATGTTACAATGAACCCATAATCTACAATATTGAAACTTTATAAATTACTGTCTGAAAAGAGTTTTTAAATATTACAATAGACCCAAGTTAAAACTACAAATATGAAGTTGAAAATAAATTTGCAAAAACTAAGAATTTGAGGTTATGTTAGTCATATGATGCGCATGATCATATTGATTGTTAGGACCTCTATAGGTATTACATATTAGTCAATTTGGAATATGTAAATTGACACTTTGTCCGTACTTGTTCTTATATGTACGCTGGTGGAATTGGCAATTTCAAAAAATTTATACTCCCCCTACCGGAAAAAATATCAAACAATTAAACGAGTAATTCTTTATTTGTTTACGACTAGAAATCGTCATCCTTGTTAACCTATAACCTAATACACCATATTTTAGAAAAACATCTACCCAGCATGCCGCCATTTTAAAACAAGTACAGTACAAGGCGGGAAGTTCAAACGTTGATATAGAAATAAATGTTCATAAAACGTTTTAAAAGTTGCATAAGAAAAGAAAAATCGAGTTAGTTGTTTTGAGTGAAATTGTTGGTGCTGCATAAAAACCTTTGATTTTAAAATTTGCAATTTCATTATACAAACCGATGCAGTTATAACCTCAAACGTTTTAATTCTGATCCTTACTGAATTTAATTCACGTTTTCTCAGACTTTTTTTATTAGAATCTTTGAAGTTTCTGCGAAATATCAATGTTGATCGTAGAATTTGAACAGTCAGACACATATTATATGTTTGCAATTTACAGAATAAGCACAAACATATTTGGCAGGTAGATTCGTTGACAAAAATTAAGAATAGTTTTTCATATAAACTTTTTTTAAATTATTCCTCCCCGAGGAGATGCACTTCCCTAAAAGGATGCATCGATAACTCCTTTTAATTATTTTTGTCAAATTTGAAGAAACTTAAAACAATGCGATTTGTTATTTACACGTTACCTTTTTGTAAAATCAAAAAATGTTTTGATTAAAAAAATTAAATATAATGCAATTGTACAGAAAAAGGCTAAAAACAATTATTATTTTGTTACAGAACCATTCCTTCTCGATGAGAAGATGTTACCTATACTGGAAGAAGTGGAACCACCGCGTGCCATACCTGTTCCCGTACAAAACATGAAATCTGAATACATTAAGACTCCCGATACTCAATACCTTCTCAAAGAATTCGAAACAGTGTATGACGTGGTGGAATTTACCCATGGTACTTTAACGCCACCACAAAGTCCACCGAGTGAGCGGCCAATGCTCACCGTTTTGGAACCACTTCTCGCTCCAGTGCCTTACTCCATCATTCCGGATAACAAAACAGCTATTTACTCCGTACCTGAAAAGCAACTACTGTCAGATGAGTGCCAACGCATATCCTTTGATGGTGACATTGTCGAAATTAATTATCCTCCTGTCGTTACTCCTCAACCAGACATCGCCCATGAGCTCGCAGTGGTTGATGAACTAGTGCGCACTCGTGTGGAAGATATGCAGTGGAGCAGCGGTAGCAGCAGCCCAGGATCGCCCGGAAGCAGCAGCAGCAGCAATTTTGGGGATTGCTCTTCCGACGATCCCGAGTGGATGCCAGAAACCATAGAAGGCCAAGAAAACAACGAAGCTGCTACTACAAAACCTTCCCGTAAGAGATCCAAGCCATACTCTCGTGGTGCTCCCGAAGAGAAGAAAGTTCGTAAGAAGGAACAGAACAAAAACGCTGCCACTAGATACCGTCTCAAGAAGAAGGCAGAAGTTGAGGGGATATTGACAGTGGAAAAGGGACTCTTGGACAAAAACACAGATTTGCAGAACAACATTACCGACATGCAACGCGAAATTAAGTACTTAAAAGGTCTTATGCGTGATCTCTTCAAAGCCAAGGGTCTTATCAACTAACAAACACAATATCATTTATTTTTTATGTATTATATGTGCTTTATTCTATAAGTTTTATGTTGTATATCGCTACAAGCCGTTTGATAGAATATAGGTAGGTGTGTTAGGAAAGATTTTTAAGATATTAAAGTAATTTTAGTTTCTGCGGACGAGCAAATACTTGGATTCCTTTGAATCCAAGTATCTGACTTGGCACCGCATTATTTTTAACGATTTATTATATGCTTCAACAATTTATACTTTCTTTTAACATAGTTTTAAATCATATACTAATAAAGGATGATTTTAGGTGGGATTACTTTTTTTATTATATATTTTACAGGCCTGATGGCCAGCATGGAATAAATAATGGTTAGTGTCAAGGAAAAATTATTCATTGTTAAATTGAAGTCAGAAAAAGTAGATTATCAAAGTTGGCTCCGCATAAAAATAATAAGTCAACGACGAATTAGAGAATTTACGAGGTCCAGTCTTTTACCTTCTGCTAAATTTCCCAAAAATAATTGTATTCCAAGATAATTAT
The DNA here is from genome assembly GCA_963680705.1 of Rhagium mordax. Classification (NCBI taxonomy): domain Eukaryota; kingdom Metazoa; phylum Arthropoda; class Insecta; order Coleoptera; family Cerambycidae; genus Rhagium; species Rhagium mordax. Next base: position 130,597,296 of record OY796656.1, on the reverse strand, counting down.
CTACATACTATTACTGAAGGAACAGTGATGGCGTTTCCCAGTTTGACTATTGTACACATATTCATAACATATCGATCTATCTATCATTAGAGGTTATGACTCTAACCTTTAAATAAGTTGGATAAAAATATAATTATTTCAATTTGTATATCCGTTGGTTCTTTAATAAACTGATTTTATGTAGCATGTAAGTGATTGATTTCTATCACTGCAAATATTGCAATCTGAGGAATAATCTTTAAACCTAAACATTATTTCGAAATACTGACGACTGCAAAGGAGATTGTGGAGATAAATGATTTTAGTCTACACACAATCAGTTACTTCCCTATACATCTAATTGGCACTTTAAAAGTACAATTTTCCCAGATAAGAGATGGGCAACTAGATATAAATAAATAAATATATATATTGATTTGATCTTTAAAACTTGTTTCAGTTCGTATCACTGCTCTCGTTCATATCATACATATAACCAATTATTATAGGGGCAACCTGTATTGCAATGATCATATTTAAATATTTTATATTGCTTGTGCTTTACTTGCTCTAATTGGGGATTATCTGCCTATTTCCGCTACTTAGGCCAGGTGATTAACTATGAGGCATGATAATATGGTTAACGTTAACTCTGTTTTTTAGATTACTATTATAACGGTTTTGATATAAAAAATGGTCGAGTTGCTTTATTCACCGGTTGATCCATCAGATATGTTGTATCTCGTTCTATCTCCAAGGTTAGATAAAGATAAAACACATCTGATGGATCAACCGGTGAATAAAGCAACTCGCCCATAGTTTTAGGTATTTTGTTTGGTCAAAAACACATTTCTAGTTTGATCCTATTTTTATTTCAAAATTACCCAAACTTGCTTTCAGCCAAGTTACCCACAAATCGTCAACAATTTTGCTGAACGTAACTTCCTGAAATACATCGCTTCTACTTATTTCTTCGAAACCCATGTTTTTGAACATACTTATGCTAATCGTATTAATATATGAAATCTTTACTACATACTGTTTAACATCTAGGTAGTTTATACCATACATAAACATGTGTAACACAGCCTCCCATCCACATTTTCTTCCCCTGGCCCACATTTCTGCTATCATAATTTCTGCCTCGGCACATATCCGATCATCAGCGTTGGCAAAAAATAAGTTTGTATCCCCAATCATTGCTTCTAAAATAATTATAAATTTTAGAATTCATTGCTTTCTGTTTTTAACTTAATAGCATACCCACTTCGTTTCCTGTCTGCTCGTACTTTTCTTTATCCAATACAATAAACGTGCACTCTGAAACAGATGCTGTAAAAATAATAATTCAAAAATGAAATATATACTGAACTGTTTTCATCCATCAGCCATGATCTCTGCATTTCATACTCCTCTTCCAAAGAAAGAGGCTCCGAGGCCGTCAACAACTGCAACTCTTTCGATTTCATCCATTCATGGTATCTAAAAACAGATATTGTTAAAAAAGATATTAGGCCAAAAATTGGATACTTACTTTAACACGTGCTCCTTCTTATATGGTATCAAAACAACATTTTTACCAATGATTTTTGTGTCTTTATTTATATACATTCTTATTATTATACCTGAGCATAAAGTTAGGTTAGGTTAGACAAGACAGATGAGACATTAGGCATAGATCTAAAATAAAAACTATACGTCGTTTATTTAATCTACCACACATCTTAACTACGATTTTGAAAATCGTGTGAAGCTAGCCCACAGCCCACGGTGTGATATCAATTTACATTTCATAGTTTACTTATTGAATAACAGGTGGCAAGTGGAATACGAACAGCAATGTTTTTAAATTTTTACCTATTGCATTGCAAAGTTCCACATTTCAAAAACTTTTATTATACTATTAACAATAATTTGCAGATGAGTGGCTAATATCAATATCCAAAGAAAAGAAGAAAATAGTATATCAATCGCAAATAGTTATAAAAAACATGAATGTACAATTTCTCTCTCTTTCTTTGTTTCGTGACAAGAGCCAACGAAGGTTAAAGCGCGATCTGTATTGTGTTCTGTGGCTCTTAGTGGAATTTCGTTTTATTCTGTCACCGGTTAGTTAGTTCTATGGTTTTAGACGTTCTGTGTTCTGTGATTGTGAAGGGAAGTGCGAGTTTGGTTAATTTACAAACTTAAATGATAATAAACACAATATTATATTGTTTTAACTAGATTACAATAAAAGGCAAAATGGGCCGAAGATCCATAAACACCACTAAAAGTGGTAAATATATGAATCCGACAGACCAAGCAAGTAAGTTTTACCTAAATTATAAGTTTGGTTATATTACAGCTATTTATATTTGCAGGAAAAGAAGCAAGGAAACAAGAACTAAAAAAGAATAAGAAGCAGAGGCAAATGGTAAGGGCTGCCGTCCTAAAAGGAAAAGACCCTCAACAGATCTTGGAAGAAATGGAGAAAATTGATCAAATGGGTTAGTATATTGACGTCGTTACGTCTGCTACTACATTACTGTCAGCAGTTTAATAAAGGACTGCCCTATCAAGTCGCGTTGATTATAGGATAGTTATATATTTTTTTCAGAATACAATGTGAATCAGCCATCCCCATTAAATGAGAAAGTTTTAAAAGATAAACGAAAAAAGTTGAGAGACACTTTGGAAAGGGTTCTAATTATGTATGTAAGTATCACATTTTTTTAATGAACTGTTACAAGCGTTTAGTTTCCTCGGAATATTTATAATTTGTACCTTTTTAGTATAAAGATGATCCAGAAAAATGGTCAGATTTAAAACGAAGGCAGACAGAATACGAGCAAAAGCGCAACCAGCTTGTTGCATTTTACGAATCTGTAAAGAGTGCACAGCAGGTGACTGTAGATGAAATCCCACTTCCCCAGTTACCACAACAACCGCTGCCTTCGAATACAGCCTCGCAGATTCCTTTACCTACAACCGAGAGAAAACAAGAACATACCATATATTCGATAGCAACAGCTTTAAAACTTCAAGCGTTGGTAAGTTCTCAACAATAAACTTGGATCTACAAAAACGTGCAGTAAAAACCACCTCAAACGCATATTTTCTTCAAATTCTACCTTGAAATTTTTCATTTATCAGGGACAACCAGTAAGAGAACCTCCTGGATGTCCACCAGGCCCTCCTCCTGACATCAATGACGATGGCGAAGTAGAGGAATTTGCAACCAGAACCGCGGAAGATGAAAAAGAATTTGAAGCAGACGAAACAAGTGATACAGAAGTCACAACTGTTAAACCCACCTCGTTGCAACAGAAGATGGTTGCATTGTCAGGACAGAATGTGGACGACTTCATGAAAGAAATGGAAACAGTTCAGAAGAAATTAGAGATTAGCAGAGAAGAAGAAAACAGAGCGAAACTCACTGTGCATATAGAACCCTTGATGCCTCCGGGTACCTCCGATTCTATACCGACCCTCCCGTCTCACACACCAAATCCTCCTGCTCCACCGACACATTTGTTCCCGCCGAGTGCTGGTATCAGGCTACCGCCCGGGCCACCACCAGGAAGGCCTTTGATGCCTCCTGGACCACCGCCAGGCCTACCACCTCGATTACCTCTAAGAATGCCGCAGGTTACCCCAAGAATGATCCGCCTCCCTGGACCCCCTCCAAGCCTAAGTGGCCCTCAAGGCGTGCAGTTGATACAACCCAACGTTCTGTCTGCTGCACCTCAGCTAATTAACCGCTCGGAGTCTAGTAAGCACGGCGCTACTATATCAGCGAAACCGCAAATCAGAAATCTTAGCGCTGATGTCACGAGGTTCGTACCGTCTGCGCTTAGGGTTAAGAGGGAAGACAAGAAGCCCAAGCAAAACCCAAGCGCGTTGGTGCGTGAACTGAAGCAAAAAGAGTATAACATGCACCAAAATGCTATTTCTGGACACCACACCAAAGATGATGCGTATAAGCAGTTTATGCAAGAAATGGAACAGTTGTTGTAGATTGTGAAATATTTACTCCTATTGATACAAACTTTTCATCTTTAAACGATAGGCATCTAATATTAAAGAGAATATATTTATTATGTAAGTCGATAAATAATGAAGTAATTGAGTTTTTATAAGCGCGGGTATGATAAATTTAAGAAATGCCATCGAGCAATATTTGCCCAAATTTGAAATTGTGCTTTATATTTCTGTAAATAAATCTTTACTTCTAATAAAATTATTTATAATTTGCGTGATTGTTGCCTCGTTATTCAACACCAAGAATCGGGATGAACTATTTATTAGTTTTAGAAAAACGACTATCATCCTGGAAAACTATATTATAATTTGCGTTGTAATGAATCAATTTTATAATTAAGAAACCACTGTAAATAGCTGAATAAATATTTCGCTTCATTACTGTTTTGATTTTACTTCGACAATATTGCGGAAAAGGCCCGTAGCGTAGGACTAGAGATGGAAATAAAATAAAAATTTGTGGTATATAGATTTTATTGTTGATACATATACATAATGTGTAGGATATGAAGAAATACACAGTATATATAATAAAAGTAAATTACATGATTATATTGTAATTAGATTATTGCTTGATTTCATAGAAATAAATCGAAAACAAATAATAAAGTTGAGATCAATGTAGATTTACCAAGAAGAGAGCCGCAGTATGCTATTGATCTTAACAATATTTGCTGCATCCTGTATTTTATTTAAAAAATATTCTCGAGTTATTAAGAAAGTCTGAAGTATTTAGATTTTCTTCTGCGCAAAATTAAAATTTTGGAATCGATTTTGCTAAGATTTAATTTGAAACGGTTCTTTTGTCTAAATGGAAATATTTTCTCTAGTCAAACAATCCACGATATATATTTAAATCGTCTTTAATTCTCGTGTAAAATTCATTGCGTATTGAGGTTTCAAACGAGCTAAAAAAAATTTTCTACGTAAATAAAAATACAACTATTGTCAAGATCAATTATATACTGTCCAATTACAACTGGATCCAAAATTGTGCTAGAAATACAAATTTGCATAGACCAAATAGATTTTCTGTTCGCATTGATCAAAATATCAGTTTTGCCAATTCACCATGTCTTAATAAAAACTCGAGAATTAGCATTACGCAAAATCGCAATTAATATTTAACTAAATTGATTTTTATCAAACGATTCTTTAACAATAAGTTTCGGACACTACCAAGAGTTATATAGACATATATCTCCACAATTTATTGTTTCTTTAATTCATTTACAGTTGGCAATTTCTATCGCAAGTAATTTTATTGCTAGTAGTTATTGCGATTTAGTTTTATTCTTAATTTTAGCAAACAGTAAATTAACAGATTTTTGGCGTGTTGCAACGTTTTCTTTAAGGACAAAAATAACGAAGGCATCACTGCCACAAATCGGCAATTTTTATTACCAGCAATAGAAACTGCTAACTGTAACGTCTGCTTTAAATACTTCGACTACGATAGTATGAATATACGTAATATGTAAAAACGATTCGTAGACTTCAGTCCCTATAAAAAATTTACTAAGAAACTACCCACTTATCGCAGACACTACTTAAAAAAACTAAAAAAAAAAGAGAAACACCGCCTGAACCTCGTGACTATGGAATGTTAAGTTTTAGTAAAAAATCATTTAGAAACAAAAAACTTCAATTATTAATACACATCTTCAGAATATTTATATAAATAACATCAATAATGAACTTAGCTGTATAGTCGAAGTAATTTTACCCACAGAAGAAACTACATGTTTAGAATAGCAAAAAATTCAATGGTTTCCGAACATGCCTGAACGTATACGGTATTTGTTATTCTGCAAGTTATTATACTGTAAAGTAGTCAGCAGTATTAAATGGTCAGTTTATATTGCTACGTTAAAAACAAGAACGTATATAATAAAACATACCCTAGAGTAACTTAAATAACATATAAAACGTTTCTATTGTTTCAAAAAAATGATTCGCTTGACATTGTACATTTCCGAATAAAAAAATGCAAGAAAATGCTAAAAAAATAATGTGTTTCGATTCAAGTACTTTCTCTGAAGAGCAAACTGGTTTAGAAATTACTTCTGTGCGCTTCTCACATTTCCACAAACTAGTTACTACAATAAAACAATCAAATAATATGATCAAATTATTATTCTGTCAATAATTTGGTTCGAAATGATACAATATAAAATATAAATAAAATACGACACACAATTCTGGATCACCACACAAAGAAACTGGAAATCAAAGTAATATAAGTTTCTCTACCACGAAACTATTATCTTATTGTACAGTCATTGTCACTCTATACATGCTTAAGGGGATTACATATAACCAGACTCCACCGTATTAGATATATATTTTTGGAAAATGCCCCAACACTTAATTAGGTAATTAGGGCGTCTCTGCAGGCACCTAGATGCAACATAATCGCAAACCTTATTACTAGAATTAGCTCCATTTAATCAGAAAATTGATATTTCTGCGACATTACGAGACTATAAAACGGGCGGACGGGCTGCAACAACTTCAACATGAAAAACCTATTTCGTTCTTCTTAAGCAAGAAGAGAGTGATAACGGCATGTTTATTCTGTATTTTTGTTCTTTTGAGTATTAATGGACATGACAAAGATGAGCATGATTAATGATTTTTGCAATATATAATAAATATAGGACTAGGCATGATGATAATGATGATATTGGTTGATTTGCTGTTACTACCTCGGAGAAAATATATTTATTGAATTTGTATTAGTCCGCTTCCTTATTAATCGTCCGCTAACTGAAACAAAACATATGAGTAATGACGGTTCATTCTATTATTTCATGTTGTTTAGTTGATGACTTGCGTACTTATATACAGGGTGTCCCGCTTATCGTGTATCTTGGAAACGGTAAGAGATACAAGGTAGATTAAATGACACCAATCAGAATTTTATGACGAACAAATGCAAAAATATGTGCAAAAAACGGTAAGCCTCACTTTTGGTTAGACCAGAAGTAGTACATCCTCCAAATTTCAGAACACTATTTTTCATAACAACCGAGTCACTCCTCAGATAAGTATTACGGTCGTGGCCACCTGGTATTATGCATTGTAAATTGTTTAAATAAATATCCCCCCTAGTCCTAGTATAATAATAGAAATAAATACGTACTTGCGGAATCTTGCGGCGAAAGAGGTCTGTCGATCACCCTCTCGATAACCTCAATCCAGTGATCCCTATCGTGTTCAGTCTGAGCTGACAAATTGTATGTCCTGTCCGGGGTCGTTAGAGAAAAAGAAAATCCTTGATCTTTTACGCCGGCAGATACACCTATTCGTATACTATAGCCATCCAAGGCGTGCCCTGCAATTAAACCGAAAACAACGTTACCGTAACTCAAAACATCACACTAATAATTACTATTGTTAGAAAATTACCTATAAATATTTCGCCCTTAGGATAAGCGTCGAGAGGTTCATCGTGGTACATTAGTTTCCTGTTATCTAACGTAAACCAACGTTTTTTAAACCCATCGCTAATTCTAGGTCCAGTCTTCCATAGCCACCCTTCTTTAGCAAAATCTTCAGTCAAAAAATTTACCAAGTCGCATTCGCTAGCCGAAGGATACGCCACTTGCAGCCTGTGCAACTTTGCGCACCTTACAGCCATGTACCAGTTGTTGATTATCTCCCCTTCTTCATGATGAACGTATATATGCCGAGTGGTTCCGTCTTTGAGAAATGTCAACTGCAAGGAATTTGGGTGCGCTATTTTTTCAGGGGCAAACACTACATTTAACTCGGAAATCCGAAGTATGGCTTTTGGTTCTTTGTTTTCCCTAACGAAATATTTTAACGTGTCCTCTGCTTCGGAGAGAACGAATTTTCTCGCTTGGTACTTACTATCCTCCTTGCCTCGTTTCATTAGGAAACCCTGCATGTAGCCGCTCGTATAAGTCTGTCTTTCTGGATAGCAGAATTCCTCTCTTTGGTACTTTGCCCTGATCCACTGCTCCACCAGAACCCTGAATAAATTAAAATTAGTGAAAACCGGACTGTTGCAAAAATATTCGTTTCAATCTATTTTTGCATTTACTTACTGTGGATCATCGTCTTTGGGTCTTCTGTAACAAGGTGGCACTCTTTCTTCGTATTTTAATTTGGCTTTCGTATTGCCCACCTCTTTCATCCTCTCAACCTGCGAGTCCTCCCATCTATCTAGTTTTAAGTGCTTCACCTTGCTGATGTGGACGCCCATACTCCGGTGAACACCCGAACAACGCGTACATATAAAAATTCCAATGTTGTAGGATGCCCATTCTGGATCTGAAACAACGGAAAAATATACGTCTAAAATGCTGAAGCTGTTGACAAAAAATACAATACTAATTACAGGGTTGAGTTGATTTAAATTATTTGGTTAAAATTGTGATTAAAATCATGATTTTAATCAAGCGATTTTTATTTAAAAAATTGCGGTTTTTTCTTTTCAAGTTTAAATTGTATAAAGAAAAAATACAAACTTAATTAAAAACTTTTATTTGCAAAAATAAAACTTTAAAAGCCTTCAATTACAGGCTTAAAACGTGAACGTAACAAACATATGAACATATAAAAATAAAAATATATATTTTACAAAACGGTACAAAACAAAACATATTAAGTATAATGTTTAAAGAGATCTACCAATAAATGTTTTTTCATTGTCCAATCTATTCCTAATATCTGAATGAATAAGTCCATATGAAGAAAATATTCTTTCCACATCTGTAGAAGAAGCAACGGCACACAGAAAGGGTATTACAAAATAAACTTATCATTTACTAGATATTCTGATCAAAATTGCAGGGTGACTGGCCACGCTTATGACCGTTAAACAAATAAGCTTGCACTCGTATCGATCAGACAATTAACATTTATTTTTAAACAATAACCACTACCACTACTACACTACTCCAACTTTCTACAACTAGTACATTTATTTTCATAATATTCAGTTCGTTAAGACTTCTACTAGAAACTCCTAACCAAAACAACAATTTTGCAGGCAAGAAAATGTGTAATAACAAAGTAATGTTTAAAAACAAGATTAATAGAACGACGAAAATAAAACACTTAAAGTCACGAAGGGAGCAGAAACAGAAATCCAGCAACACATAACGTGATAATCAGGCCGATTATGAAATTATCTACGTGTATACAGCTTTGTTTACTTCCATAGGAGCATGGGTGGCATGCTTTTTAAACGGATACAATTAAGTAATTTCCAGATACTTACTTCTTGCTCCACAGTCGGCACATACGCTGTTTCCAGAATATTTTAACAATTCACTCAGACACTTCTCGTTTCTATCAACCATTTTACACTTCTATTAAATAATTCCGTATAAAATGATATTTCAACTTTCAACACAAACAACATCCACCATTTTTAAAGACGATTTGAGTTAGTTAGTTGTGACGAAGATGCCGACACGAAATATGTTTGTTGTGTCACAGTGCACGGCGTTCGAAAATCCCTAAAACCAAGGAAGTGTGCCAATTTCATTTTAGCACCATGGAACGAAAAGCGTTCAACGTTATTAATTTATTACAGTACTACAGAAAATGGAGTATTATTTTTTAAACACAATTATTCTATTAGAGTATGTATTTCCCATCTTATGGATTTTAGAGCACAGTCTCTTCTATTCTATTCTGCGAGTAGGAGTAGCTCTTTTAAGAATTATGTGAGAGTAGCGACAGAAGAACTTTGACAGAAGAACTATGATCGCTTCTGTGTCTTTTAGATGTTCTGTGATTTCGTGAACCGAAGTCGAAGTGTCAAGTGTCATTTCATCACCTGTTTGTGAGACTAAAAATTAAAAAAATCGGTTGTTAATTTTGCTAAAATGAATTCGGTATTTCGTCCCACACTGGCTAGAACGTTTTGCTCCGTAGCAAAAAAATCAGTTGGAGTTGCAGCAGTTAGCCATACCTCTTTTAAAGTCCAGGATGATAAAGATTTTCTGGAAAAAGTTGAAAATAGTAAAGATCCCATAATAGTGGATTTTTTCGCTACGTAAGTTCTATGTAAAACATTAATTGGTAAATGTGATTAAAACTGTATTATTTTTAGCTGGTGTGGTCCATGTAAGGCGTTAGAGCCTAGGCTCGAGAATGTTCTTGCGCAACGTAAAGTCAAAATAAATTTGGCTAAAGTTGACATTGATGATTTAGGAGAACTAGCTGCCAGATATGAGGTAATTACTGGATAGTTGTTTGACTCAACTTAGTTATATCGAGAATTATATACCTTAGTTAAGGTGGCCAGATCTGTATGGAAAGAAATCAGAACGTTATCATCACCAAGGATTATAATCTGTGCACACACACAAGTGGAGAGCAGGTTCAAGGTCATTGTGATCTTGCCCCCCTTCCCCCCTCTTGGATCCACTGTTCCTCTTTCACTAGTCCTTTACAAATTCATGATGTCATCGACAAAATGAGAAATTTTACCAACTGAAATAAGTTAGTCTTGTGAATTTGCGACAAACAAATTTACTACGGCTCTTGGTTAGTTTAACTAAACCAGAACAGTTACGTTACAGAATACTGAATCGGAAAGAGTTTGCTTACAATGCTATATACCTAATAAGTCTATCGTAAAGCCGTAATTCTGTAATACGCTGATATCGGCATATGGAGTGGATTCATTTTTTGTTCATCAATTTTATTGCTTTTTGTATTGGGTAGAATATGGCGCAAAATTTGTTTTAATGGCTGTCCATCGCTTATATTGATATAAATTATTTATTGTAGGTTAGTACAATTCCTGCCCTGGTAATATTTCAAAACGGAAAGGCGATGGAGAGATTAGTTGGTTTACAAGATGAAGATAAATTGACCCTATGGATTGATAGCGCATTAAAGAAATAAGTTGCTTAAGCATTAATAGAAGATACTTCATATATTGTTTTTAAACTGTAAATAGATAGTTTGGAAAAACCAGTAATTTATTGTATTCTTAATAGTGTTGTACACAAGAATGATGTGATATAATAAACGAATAATGTAAGCCATATCGTGTTCTTCATTGTCGATACTTAATTTTGTCTAAGGATACATTGGGAACTGAAGTAATGCCTATTATAGATTATAGGTCAAATAAATAAATAGGTACTTTTACTTCATGTAATTTGTTTATCTGTATTTCTTTATAATGTTAAATTTATTCTGCATTTTGCGGGTGCAGGAAAATATATAAACCATTGTTTTGCAACGGCATTTGCCTAGTTAAATTTTATGTAAATACTTAATGTTTTTTACTACCATCTACGCCTATGTTGTTGGAGGAAGTTTTGTTTTGACAGAAACATAACCACAATTTCTCTAAATTTACAGATAAGTTGCCTCCAAGATGTTTAGAGAAAGAGAGGTGGCCTATTAAAAATTCAAGGTCGTTGGAATCTACCATGATACATGTGTTGTTGTATCATGGTATCATTGTTTATACTTTATAAACAATGATGGTATGAATTTAAAGTATCATCCAATGAAAACCACTAGTTATAACCACAGAACAGTTTGTTCTGTGACTATTCCACCTAGTCGGTGTCGGTACTACCTCAAATATCTGTCGGTATGTCGGTAACTTAATCGAAAAGTCCTGCAACTATTAAACCAAGATTTTGAGGTTATGTCAATTATGTTATATTTTGCGTCAGAGAAAAATATTGATTTTAATTTCAATAAATAATTGTTTTTTGAATAGCAACATTAAGTTTATTGTATGAAAATGTCTGAATCGGAGGAAGAAACATTTTGTTATTATGGTAAACCTTTGAGTCCCTACGATGAAGGTAATCCTAAATAACTACATACATATTTATACTGTTCTACTATTATTACAATTATCAATTAACTATTCATATTTCATAGATGCATTTCCAAAGAAGAAACCGATATCAGTTGAAGAACAAATAGCCACAGATGCACAGGGACGACGAAGATTTCATGGTGCATTTACCGGAGGATTTTCCGCTGGCTTTTACAATACAGTCGGATCACTTGAAGGGTGGACTCCAAGCGAATTCAAAAGTACCCGGCAGGAAAAGGCTAAAAATGTCACACAGAAGCCTGAGGATTTTATGGACGAAGAGGATATTGGAGAACACGGAATTGCACACCAAACCGTTAGAGCTACAAAGGAGTTTTCTACAGCCAAAAAAAGGAAAAGACAGGTGAGTAGTTTTATTATAATGTGAATGTTGTAATGTTAGTTATAAAAAATCGTACAAGCGAGAATTTAGTTCAGCGAATTTGCATAATTGATTTCTTGTTTGCTTTGAAGGTTCTACTGGATGAAATATGATACTGCAACTGAATAGAATTATGAAATTTGAATTTAGTAGTGCACAAGTTGATTAAATAATTAATTATTTCACAGATTTTTGCCGAGGGGCCAATCCCGGGAGACCCGGTTCTGCAAACATTATTAACCGGTGGTAACGAAACGGTGGGCTATTTACTTCTAAAAAATATAGGAATTCAAGATAAAATTAGTAAACAAGAGGAAGAAATAAATTCTCCGGAGACCAGAGTTTACGGTTGCCAAATGCCAACTCAGTATAAAGTACCAAAGAATGTGGAAGATAAACAGTACCAAATACCAGCGATCTATAAGGAATTTTTGGAAACGCCAAAAAGTAATACGTTCGGTTTGGCCTATCAGGGTCTGGATAAGAGCCATATTAATTTATTTCAAAGTTCCAATTTAGTTATGAAGGATAGGAATAATAAGAAAGTATCGATTAGTGGGCAGGCTTTTGGAGTTGGAGCTTTTGAAGATGAGGATGATGATATATATATGAAAGAAGATATGAGCAAATACGATTTCGAACTAACAAAGGAAAAGAAATCTAATAAGCAGGAATCTAATACCGGTAATTTATTATTCGGCATGTTCAAGCATTCAAAAGTACCGTTGATTTTTACAAAATTATATCCCACTCCGAAGATCCCACATAGCTTTACTGGTAAACATAAAATAAGAAAGTCTAGATTCGAACCGATTGTTGAGGAACCGGTTGATAGAGCAGAAGTCAACCCGGCAATAAGAGCACGATATTTAGGAGAAAACACGGAAAAAACCTATACAGCCTCTAAACCAATAATAGAACGCACACTCGAAAACAGTGAAAATAAAAATAAAAACGAAAAACAAAAAGATGATTCGCCAAAAAAAGATTTTGATATTTCTTCAGCGTTCATATCAGATAAATTTGTATCTGCGACCCAGAAAGAAGATATCACCAATATATTGGAGCCAGTACAGAAAAGTGAGACGTTGCACGGTTCCTTGGAGATGAGGGAAGCTGCACGAATGAAAATGTTCGGCCCCCTTACAAGAATCACAATCGAGTGGCATCCCAGTGCTATTCTCTGCAAGAGGTTCAATGTACCGGAGCCCTTTTTGGAGTAAGTACCTTAAAATCTTACCAAAAAAAAAAAAAGAGTTAACTCTGCTTTAATGTAATTCTAAAGCAGCGTTACAACCAGCAGTAATTTTTTTCTCTATAAATACCTTCAAAATATGTTTTAGTATGTGTATAGGTATTAATTTTTTTTGTGGTTCTTCGAGCCGACCAGTCCCGGTTTAATTTTATATTGTGTATTTTAATTAAAAAACACACACTAATTAATATTTTGTTTTTTCTTTCAGTCGTCCCGATGAGAAAAACAAAAAGAGGACAAAAAACCTCATCTTTGAATATCAGAAACATGCAGAAGCAGACGGCCTTCTAAAACCGGGGCTTTCTATCCAGTCTAAAGAGGAAGAACTGGAGACATCTGATAGAGGGGAAAAGGTGGATGTTACATCTGATGCAACAGGCAGTCATCCTGTGGTGGACTTAAAACAAGAAAATGAACAAATCGATACCCAATCTGTTGTAAAAGAAACCGCAGTGGTGCTGGAAAGTTTGCCCAAGGATATAACGGAAAAAGTAAACGTGGCTGAAAAACTGGATCTCTTTAAGGCGGTGTTTTTAAGCAGTAGTGAATCTGAGGACGAAGCGGATGATGTTAAGGAGGAAAAGGATGAACCTGACAGAACCGAGGAGTTCAAGTCAAACATTTTGTCGGACCAGTTGTTACCAAAAATAAAGCCCCTCAAGGACGGTATACTGTCAAATGTTAATTTTCATGAATTTATGAAACCGAAGAAAACTGTAGAAGAAACCGTTAATATTCCAGAGCAGAATAATTTGGAAGTCGAGCAAGTTAATTCTCCTGATGTCATCGAAGACGTGACCTCGTATGGTCCCAGACTTCCAGTTGCAAAGGTGGACATAAAAAGTATGTCAAAAGTTACTGTGCTTTCTAGTGACAGTGAAGATGAATGGGTGGAGAAATGTAATACTGATAAAAAGAAAAAATCGAAAAATAAAAGGAAGCATAAAAAAGAGAAGCATAAGAAACACAAACATGATAAAAAGAGTAAAAATTGAGAGGAAATGTGTTTATAAATGAATTAACAATTTTACACGGCTGTGATAATAATTATTAAGATTATAATAAAACTTAAATAAAGCAGTTACTCATTATTTTTATATTGCAAGCGAAACATCTTACAACACTATATTACAGTCATATTTTTTTATTATCTAAATAGATGGGTTTATAATTGTTGCCTATTTCCAGTTTTTATGAAGTCTTAATTGACATATTTTAGAATGAATAATTACTTACTAAGGGTAAGGTCGGATTCGTAAGAACAACCTGTATTAATGTATTGATGGTGGAAGAAAAATCAAAACAGATTCCAGTCAAGTTATGCTTGTTTCGAGGTTTGTTTCCAACCGAATCCAAAAAGGCTGTTTTTTCAAATAAAATGTGCATATTCAATAGCTTGAGTGGCTTTTTAAATATTTAGTAACATGTTCTCTAAAAGAAAAATACTGCCAAATTTCCCTCTGGGGCCCATTTAAATTTTTAGCCACCCTGTATTTTTTTTTCATATCTAAATAAGCCTCAGATTCTCAGAATGACTTTAAACAAGCTAAAGCAAAAGGTCAACAGAAAATGTAATTCTGGTTTTATTTAGGCCACTTGCTGCACATTAATTGGTGTAACGTAACAAAATTAATAGGTAATAGAATAAACGAGTTTGGACAATTTGTCAACTTTTTAATTAATATTATGCACTTTATTAATAATATTTAATATGCTAAACAATGCAAATTTTGTATGCTTTTACAAGTTTAGCGCATAATTTCACAGAAATAATTAATTTAATAATTTAAAAGTTAAATGCCAAACGATGAAGGACAACTATATAAATCAGGATTTATATATAAATACATAGCTGAGTATTAATATCTGTCTCGATGGATTAAGAGTTGCACAAATTAATAGGGTAGGTATTTAAAATGGGTTTATACGAGGCGTGGCTACCCACAATTATCTAATCAAGTATGTGAAATCGGAATCTGTATTATGTACCTTTTTATTGTCTTTTTGTAGGTAGGTATTTAAACTGATTTTAGTTTAAAATTAAAAAACATTAAATATTTGGAAAACATCTCTTAACTGATTTAAATGAAAAACTTGATGAATTTTGTGGTGCATACCGCATACATCGTGTTCCTTTAAACTAATAAATATTTTTTTAAACATAACTTGGTACAAGTCATAGAGAGAAGAAAATAAATTATAACAGGGTTGCATAGAGATAAAAGTGAATTTGTAGGACTATTCTTATACTTTTTATAAAGCTTGAAGAATTACTTATTTGAGGGAGGTATTTATTTTTTTATTAACTGAGCTCACCAAAGAAACTTCTCCCACATCTCAAGCGTCCATACTTAATGTATATTAAAACTATTTGTGATTGTAGTAGAAAATCTACGATTTATGTGGATTAAATTGGAATTTTTTTCTACTCCTCTGGGAAAAAAATTTCACGGCGCCAATGAACTCTTGAGGCTAACCTACAATTCATTTGAACTAATTTCAGTGAACTGAGGTTCAATTTTTTCGTTGTTTTAATTTGGCTAACCTGTTCAAATACAAAAATTATACAGAAATATACTGCGTTTTCGCGTAGCAAGCAAAAAACTGGCATACTACAAACAATAATTTATTGCTAAATATTTACGTAGTCGTCCGGTTTTTAATCCACAGGCATAGACAGACATACGAATATAGAAGCGACACTCTCTGATATTTCGTAGACAAATCTGGATGACCTTCGCCAATTTTAGTAGGGCTAATGCGCGGAAAATTTGAAAATTCACATGCCTATGAATTTTGTTCATTTTTAAAATAACTCGATTAAAAATTATGACCAGAAAAATGACTGACAACGTGCTTTTGATGGGTTTTAGAAATAGAAATAGATATGGAAATAATGTGTTGATGTTACGAACTTTATCAAAAGCTAGGAACGTCAAAAAATTAGTTGAAGGCTGAAAGAAATACCTACAAAAAAATGGCGGCTTTCGCGCATGCGCAAAGAAATTAAATTTCGGCGAAAGGGGTGTTTCTGTTTAAGTTAAAAGCGATAAAAATAGTTAGAAAATATGGAAGAGTTGTGAGTGTGAGAGGTGAAATTTTCTTATAAAGAAATGCAACAGTCAAATGTAAGGTAAACCAGATAAACTTTTAATTGATTCTGAAGAAGTATTCACGCAAAATGCCATTTGAAGTAGGCGAGTTATGGCCTCCTTTCACTTATGCCCTAAGGCGATAAAACTATAATAATAAATGAAATTATTAATAAATATTAATAAATGAAATTATTATTATAGTTTTGATCGAAGCTTATCCCCTGATGGTCGCAAGACATGAATTTATATTTTCTTATTATACCGACTATATAAAATCGAAAATATCTAAAGAAAGAAGGTCTCTTGAGATATCCAATAAAAGTACCTTCGCCGATATTTTCAAAATTCCTAACCTCAAATTTTATATTAAGCACTAAGTTCACAGTATTGAGACGTAAAATATAAGAATATCTCGAAAACGAAGGCCTCTACAAAACAGATAAGAGTACCTCTATTGTAGCATTTTAATTGGAGAATTTTCAAAATACCTAACCTCAAAGCTTTTCCAAGGTCACTGTAGCATTTTAATTGGAGAATTTTCAAAATACCTAACCTCAAAGCTATTCCAAGGTCACAGTATTGCCACGTAAAATCGAAAATATCTCGAGAAGACTTCTGAAGCTATTTAATAAGAGTATACTTTATTGTTTATAATAATTGGGTATTTTCAGAAACACCTAACCTCAATTTTTTTTAAAGCAATATCCTAGTTCACAATTTAGCCACATAAAATCGAGAATATCTCGAGAACGAAAGCCTCTGGAGATAATTAATAAGAGTAGGTACCTTCATCGTACCATTTTAATTGAAGAGCCTGAAAATGAGGAAGCATTTTCTAACCTCAAATTTTTTATTAATAAAACCGCGTATTGCGACCTCTTTTCCTACTCCATCAAATCGTTGTCTCAGCATACGTATACGGACAAATAAGTGCTAATTTACATATTTCAAGTTGAGTGCGCATGCGCGAGTTTGGATGACTAACATAACCTTAAATTTTTAATTTTTGCAAATTTATTTTTAATTTTAATTTTTCTAGTTTTAGCTTGGATCCGTTATAACATTTAGAAACTCTCGTAGACAGAAGATATATAAAATTTCATTATTGTAGATTATTAAAAATAGACTGCTAATTATAGGTTGGAATTCCAACCAACAAAAAGCATCTTATTTTTCTATTAGATTATGGCAATTAAAACTTTATATTAATACACTAAACAAGATTTTAGTTGAAGAACCAAACAGAAATATTAAAAAAATTTAGAAAACGCATTTTTTGAGGTTAGTTGTGACGTCACGTGCGCGTCACCCATTTTAATTTAACCTTTTCTGGCGACCTCTGTTGACAAGTGGTCGAACGACCGAGCAAAACGCGGCGCGCGCACTTTTGAAGGTCATTCATGGTGAATTTTTCGCAACAAGAGATTTTTAAACTTTTGTTCTTACTTGTAGACCCGGTAGTGTATCGATGAGTAAGTTCGCCTCGTTTGAATCGTCACTGTGGGGCGTGGAAACCGTAGACGCGTAATAAATAAGTCAGTGTGGCATCTGAGGAGGCGCCCCTTCTCTATTTATTATAAATAAAAATAGGTTTTTTCTCGTCTTACGCGTTATAAATACTTTCGAAATTCTATACCGGCCAGCTGTGTATATACATAAGTACTATAAAAAATGTTGTAGGTGTTCGATTAGACTAATATTTATTTCGTCCAGTTTCATTTAGCTTGTTACTACAAATTATATTAATTTATCAACTATCAAGGCGTGTAAATTTGATTCGAAATATGCAAAGTATTTTAGATGAGGTGGGGCGGCGTGCGATGACTTAGATCTCGGAACTAATTATAAGACCAAATAAAGGTATTATTGACCCTGCAACATATTTATTATATAATTTAAAAACCGGTAAAAGTTATCGTTTTATAAAGAATGCCTAACAATTATTAATAAATAGCTATAAATTAAATATTATTGTTTTGTTTTCTAATTTTTAGCCAGGTGGATAAAAAAAATACAGCACCACTTGAACAATGCTTTTAATAATTACCCTGTGTACTCATCTTAAACACTTCAGGTGCTAGCATCTAGAAGTTAAAAAGAAGCATGCGATTTAATTAAAAACTCACATATTGACTAACTCGTTAGAGTTTTATTAAGCAAATGTTTATTTTTCCAATCCAGACATATGGTTAGGTCAATATTACGATAATTTATTTCAGGGAATTTGGAGACACTAAAATGGCGAGCTTATGGATGTCAAGTTCAAGGCGAATATATAGGACATTGTTATTATGTTTGCAAAAGTTCTTATTTCCCAGGGAACTCGTTCGTTATGGTAAACTAAAATTTAGATTTTCAAACGTTTCGATGGCAAAAACTGACATTATCTGTATTTAAAAAAATTTTAATACGACACTGTTTTTAAAACATTATTTTTTCAACATAATAATAAAATACATACTTATCTGAATTTATGAAACTGTGGAAAAACTATAATAAAAGCGAATAAAAAGTAATTATGATAATAGGTAACTAAAAATTTTTATTTATTTCCAAATCCTAAATGAGTAAATATGATTTAAAAAAAAATAGGATAACTAAATATTATAAACAATCTGCGAAGACATTTTTGTTAAAAAAAAACCTCCAGTATTATTATGTATTCCGAAAATGTTAATAAATTATTACTTTATGGTTTGCGTCATGTTTATATCGTGTATGAACGAAACAAAATCTTAATAATAGGGATTACTTATTCAAGGACAATATAAAACGCAGACAATAATTATTGTGAGATGTTGCTTTGCATTATGCAATAAAAATATAATCAATGTCTTCTTACACACGTTCTTATTCCCCATTTTACCATGAATTTTAATTTTTCTTTGTAATATGAAACCTGTTTTGTAAGTTTTCATCATTGAAATGATCTTTCCTTGTTTGTTGTTTATCGCAAGAGAAAATATTATCGGTGCGGGTATAAAACGAGCCAAGTCCTATTAAGAAATATGGAATGAAAAATGAGTTAGTTTTTGCTCTGTATAAAAAAAACTATAGATTGTAAAATCATAATTTTTGGCTTATCTGTCTCGTTATATAGTCTACTTTAATTGCTCTTACAAGTAACATTGCCGTCCGATGTGACAAAAAGTTATTACAGGGAGAGACACGACGGAAACACAACTTGAGATATTGCAAATTCATCTTTGACGCTCTATATAAAAAAAACTATAGATTGTAAAATCATAATTTTTGTCTTATCTGTCTCGTTATATAGTCTACTTTAATTCCTCTTACAAGTAACATTGCCGTCCGATGTGACAAAAAGTTATTACAGGGAGAGACACGACGGAAACACATCTTGAGATATTGCAAATTCATCTTTGACGCTCTGTATAAAAAAAACTATAGATTGTAAAATCATAATTTTTGGCTTATCTGTCTCGTTATATAGTCAGTCTACTTTAATTGCTTTTACAAGTAACATTGCCGTCCGATGTGACAAAAAGATATTACAGGGAGAGACACGACGGAACCATATCATGTTATTTTTCTTTAATTTCAAGCTTTCTGTGTGAATTTTTAGAAAAGTAATATAGAATTATGTATGTAGCTTATTTTATTACTTTATCGCATTTTGTTACCAATTTCTCGAAAACTACTGAAGATAATGTGTTATATTTTTGAAATCAGGAGAATTGCTACTCGCTTTTACTAAATTGAATCAACATGGCCAATTTGATGCGAAGATGATAGCAATCATCCTCAGTTTCCAACCAAAATAGTTCTGGTCGACGTAATGTAATATTCCTGGAACCTGTCACCTATGAATGGACCCGGCGAAAAAAACGCGTAAAACTATCGACAAGTGGGAAGCGGTCTCAACTTAACTATCTCCGTCAAACATCGATTTCCTCAAATCAAATCGCCGACATGCGACGTGTATCGAAACGAAATAATACTTCACAGATTGCCAGTTGACCTTGCTTGGGTAATTAATTGATTGATTCATATATCCCAAGGCCTATAGCAGCTGGTTCAAAGATCTTCAACATATATTTTTTGTAAACATTCATCATGTAAACTTAGAGCAATGACCAACTCGCCCAATTCGACACCCAGGATAAAATAGTGCCGAGGATAACAACACATCGCATAATATTTATGTGTTTATACGAGGCGACTTTGCAATGTTCTTAACTTTGATAACCAAGATACAGGTGTACTCTGTGTCCTCAACAAACGTTCACCACCTCCCGCTTAAAGAGGAAAAAAATCTCCAAATGAAGCGCGATGCATACCTAATATCTAACAATTATTTTTCAGGTAAATAGCATATAAATTATTTCAAGTAGTTCTGTAACTTATTATTGGGCTAAAATGGAAAACCAAAATCTATTCTCATGTATTATTTATGAGGAATCCGATTATAAGGGCGAATAAGCGATAGAACCACTAATATACGAGTTATTGTCAAAAAACTGATTTTCCAAATTTCTTCCACCCTGTATATTATTACGGAAATCGAAATGGCGTATTATTATGGTTATAAAAGCATATGCCATTCATACATCTACTTTCCGGTCTAGCCGGAAATAGCTAACATCCGACAAAATGTTTTTGAAATCAGGAAATTGACTATTTTTCAATTATTCCATAATATACAGGTTGTCGTTAAAGTTTTGTTGGATGTTAGCTATTTCCGGCTAAACCGGAAGTTAGATGTATAAATGGCATATATTCACTTATAACCACAATAATATACCATATCGATTTGCGTAATAATATAAGGCGTGAAAAAAATTTGGAAAATTGTTATCTTAACAATACCTCGTATATTAGAGGTTCTATCGTTTATTCGACCTTATGAACGTATTCCTCATATAAAAATACATGAGAATAGATTTTGCTTTTTTATTTTAGCCCAATAATAAAGCCAGGAAATCGACTGAGGCTCTTACGTGGGACACCTACATTATTATAAACCAATTCCTAACAATATTCCTAAGAAATACCAGAATATTTTTTGTTTTTTGAATTTATTATTTCATGTCTTAGTTTTTTTTAAATAAATATATCCTATATATAAAATACCCGTATTTTTATTTAAATTAAGTATTTGGTGAATGCGCCAGTAGCACCCGGTTGTCTTTTAATTTTATATTTAAAAATTGGCAACCCTAGAGGTCCAAGAAAATGGGATCTGCTTTTTAGCAGACACGATAGATACAGAGATAATACCTAATAGTTTTTTCAACGCCATTTTGTTATGTTTATTATTTATTATAATGTATTGGTCCCTGGTTGGCATTTATAACAGCTCAATGGGCTGACACCCCGTCAGGTTAAATAAAGTCATTTTTATTTTATTTTATTTTATTTTATTTTATTTTATTTTATTTTATTTTATTTTATTTTATTTTATTTTATTTTATTTTATTTTATTTTATTTTATTTTATTTTATTTTATTTTATTTTATTTTATTTTATTTTATTTTATTTTATTTTATTTTATTTTATTTTATTTATTTATTTTATTTTATTTTATTTTATTTTATTTTATTTTATTTTATTTTATTTTATTTTATTTTATTTTATTTTATTTTATTTTATTTTATTTTATATTATATTATATTATATTATATTATATTATATTATATTATATTATATTATATTATATTATATTATATTATATTATATTATATTATATTATATTATATTATATTATATTATATTATATTATATTATATTATATTATATTATATTATATTATATTATATTATATTATATTATATTATATTATATTATATTATATTATATTTTATTTTATTTTATTTTATTTTATTTTATTTTATTTTATTTTATTTTATTTTATTTTATTTTATTTTATTTTATTTTATTTTATTTTATTTTATTTTATTTTATTTTATTTTATTTTATTTTATTTTATTTTATTTTATTTTATTTTATTTTATTTTATTTTATTTTATTTTATTTTATTTTATTTTATTTTATTTTATTTATTTTATTTTATTTTATTTTATTTTATTTTATTTATCTATTTATCTATTTATCTATTTATCTATTTATCTATTTATCTATTTATCTATTTATCTATTTATCTATTTATCTATTTTATCTATTTTATCTGTTTTATCTGTTTTATCTGTTTTATCTGTTTTATCTGTTTTATCTGTTTTATCTGTTTTATCTGTTTTATCTGTTTTATCTGTTTTATCTGTTTTATCTGTTTTATCTGTTTTATCTGTTTTATCTGTTTTATCTGTTTTATCTGTTTTATCTGTTTTATCTGTTTTATCTGTTTTATCTGTTTTATCTGTTTTATCTGTTTTATCTGTTTTATCTGTTTTATCTGTTTTATCTGTTTTATCTGTTTTATCTGTTTTATCTGTTTTATCTGTTTTATCTGTTTTATCTGTTTTATCTGTTTTATCTGTTTTATCTGTTTTATCTGTTTTATCTGTTTTATCTGTTTTATCTGTTTTATCTAGTTGATTTAGTTGATTTAGTTGATCTAGTTGATCTAGTTGATCTAGTTGATCTATTTCATCTATTTCATCTATTTCATCTATTTCATCTATTTCATCTATTTCATCTATTTCATCTATTTCATCTATTTCATCTATTTCATCTATTTCATCTATTTCATCTATTTCATCTATTTCATCTATTTCATCTATTTCATCTATTTCATCTATTTCATCTATTTCATCTATTTCATCTATTTCATCTATTTCATCTATTTCATCTATTTCATCTATTTCATCTATTTCATCTATTTCATCTATTTCATCTACTTCATCTACTTTATCTACGTTATCTACGTTATCTACGTTATCTACGTTATCTATTTTATCTACTTTATCTATTTTATCTACTTTATCTACTTTATCTACGTTATCTACGTTATCTATTTTATCTATTTTATCTATTTTATCTATTTTATCTATTTTATCTATTTTATATATTTTATCTACTTTATCTACTTTATATACGTTATCTACGTTATCTACGTCATCTATTTTATCTATTTTATCTATTTCAATTATTTCATTTATTTCATTTATTTATTTTATTTATTTTATTTATTTTATTTATTTTATTTATTTTATTTATTCTATTTATTCTATTTATTCTATTTATTCTATTTATTCTATTTATTCTATTTATTCTATTTATTCTATTTATTCTATTT
Source organism: Rhagium mordax (assembly GCA_963680705.1). Taxonomy (NCBI): domain Eukaryota; kingdom Metazoa; phylum Arthropoda; class Insecta; order Coleoptera; family Cerambycidae; genus Rhagium; species Rhagium mordax. The sequence continues at coordinate 130,573,515 of OY796656.1, read as the reverse complement.
ATTCTATTTATTCTATTTATTCTATTTATTCTATTTATTCTATTTATTCTATTTATTCTATTTATTCTATTTATTCTATTTATTCTATTTATTCTATTTATTCTATTTATTCTATTTATTCTATTTATTCTATTTATTCTATTTATTCTATTTATTCTATTTATTCTATTTATTCTATTTATTCTATTTATTCTATTTATTCTATTTATTCTATTTATTCTATTTATTCTATTTATTCTATTTATTCTATTTATTCTATTTATTCTATTTATTCTATTTATTCTATTTATTCTATTTATTCTATTTATTCTATTTATTCTATTTATTCTATTTATTCTATTTATTCTATTTATTCTATTTATTCTATTTATTCTATTTATTCTATTTATTCTATTTATTCTATTTATTCTATTTATTCTATTTATTCTATTTATTCTATTTATTCTATTTATTCTATTTATTCTATTTATTCTATTTATTCTATTTATTTTATTTATTTTATTTATTTTATTTATTTTATTTATTTTATTTATTTTATTTATTTTATTTATTTTATTTATTTTATTTATTTTATTTTCGCGCAAAATACTTGTTTTTCGTTCAAATCAACATTCCGGACGCAATTCTTAAAAATTCAAGTATTTCTTTTAAACACTCGTCGTATACATTTTTTTTTGAATACTTATGGAAAGCCTGGAAAATGTATTTTTTCCTCAGATGTTTCTAGATGACCAATTATTTATCTAAAGAGTTCAAAATAGGTTCTATAGAGGTTTTCGCGGGGTCATTGATTACAAATTAGACCTGAAAGCTGTAATATTCCCAGGGTAAAATCCAATATGGCGGCATTTCCATTTTTATTTTTATTACAGTTTAAAGAATCGTGTACCTAATACGTCACAAAGGGTTTTTAAGGTTACTGAATCTGAATTCTTTATGAAAATAGGAAAATTTTGTTCCGAAAATCCACTTAGATGAAAATCTTAACGTAGGAAAATTCAAATTTTTATCAAAATAGCTTGAAATTCTGATTCAGGGAATTTTTTGGGTCTCTGATTACGAATTTGTTACGAAAATTGGAAAATTCCGCGAAGAAAATTCAATATGGCGTATTTAAAAAAAAAACTTGAATGTATCTTGAAAATTGCGTTAGGAATGTTGATTTGAACGAAGCACAAGTATTTTGCCAACTGTGTGGCGCTAAAGTGGCGTCGAAAAAATTATTAGGTGTTATCACTGAGTCTATCGTGTCTACTACAAAGCAGATCCCATTTTCTTGGACCTAGGGTTGCCAATTTTTAAATATAATATCCTCCTAGCGCTACTGGCGCATTCACCAAATACTTAAATCCAACAGCAAATAATATATGGACGCACCAAAACGCAAAACTTTTAAAAAACAACAGATTTGTTGATAATATGTTTCCATGTCGACAGAAAAATCATAAGCGATTAGAAGTGCGATAATACAAGTTTGTGCATTTTTTAAAAAAACCTATTAATTTAATCGTTAAGTTATGGAGTTTGTTATAATTTTAAATTCGGGAGAAAACATGTTATCGAATAATGTAAAAATTCAATATGGCGGCCAATGACCGATCGATATCGAAAAAATGGAAAACGTTATTAAATCTAAAATTTGTAAAGAGAATGTTTTTACAGAATTTAAAAAAATGTTAGAGTAAAAAGTTGTGGCCGAAACACGAAAAGCGCAAAAATATTTTAGTAAAATCAACTCTCGTTTTTGTTTCATAAGCAAAAAACTGATTTTTGTCATTTTCAATTTTCCTTTATAACTCGTTTATTTATGAAAATAATTTAATGTGGTTTTTTCTTTTTGATGCAGATTTTGAAAAAATTCTAATATTTTTACTAACTCTTTTAGATTTTGAGATATAACACCAACTTTAATTTTTCAAATACAAGCCATAACTGCATATGAATATGTCGTGGTTAAAACCCAATTTTTATTCTCTTTAAAATGATATATCACAACAATATTTTATTTTTAGAAATAATGGAATTATCGCCATTATTTAATTTTTTTAAATTTTCCCCAATTTTTATGAAATAAAAAAACACTCAAAATATATTTTGATTTATTAATTAAACACTTATTAGGTGTCTACGTAGAACTTAGAAATTAATAATTCTTTTAATTTTCCAAGTAGGCCATATAAAAAATTGTTTCAAATAGATATCTGCCAAAGTTTTGTTTTTGTTATAATAATTTAACTTTGTGGTTAGTCCTGTACATTTGGGTAAAAAATTAATAATTTTAATAACGAAGACGTATAAAGTCGAGTATAAAGTATATGAAATTCAAGAAATGCAGCAAACATATCTAAATCGCTTTCCAAAGCGTCCAAAGCCACACGAGATAAATTATTACAACAAAAACAAAACTTTGACAGGTACCTATTCGAAACAATTTTTACATGGCCTACTTGAAAATTAAAAGAATTCTTAATTTCTTAGTTTTCTAATGATACGTAGGCACCTAATAAGTTTTTAATATGTTTTGTGTGTTTTTGTTTTATTTCATAAAAATTAGGGAGGAAAATAAAAGAAACCGAATAATGCCGACAACTCCATTATCTTTGAAAATAAACCATTGTTGTAATATATCATTTTAAAGAGAATAAAAATTGGGGTTTAACTAAGCCATAGCCAGCTATGACTTGTTTTGAAAAATTAAAGTTGGTGTTAATATAAAAAAAATTAAAAGAGTTAGTAAAAATATTATAAATTTTTCAAAATCTGCATAAAAATGTACTCTAAAGAAGAAAAAACCGCATTAAACTATTTTTATAAATAAAGGAGTTAGTTATACAATTTGTTTTTATTTGTGACTGAAATAAATTGTTTTTTTTAAATTTTTATTTTCTGAAGTTTAATTTAGGTACTTAAATTATTTTATTTTTACAGGGACTTGATTTAAATCATCGCAAACCCGATTTATGAAAATTAAAGCGCTTATGTATAAATTATCGTATAAGAATTTAATGTTAATGCTCCCTCGTAAAGGTTGATTGATGGGTTCAATTAATTTTTAAACGTAATTTGTTAACATATTAAATCCGGCTAATCTTCACGAGAGTATTTAACTTGTAATGCTTTTGTATCGTTGACAAACTCAAACATCTCTAGGTTAGAGAATCGGAGATAATATCAATCAGTTTGCAATATACCTACATTTTGGAGGTTGAGGTCATTGTACCTTGAAATTTCAGGCTTAAACCACATCGTAACTGGAGAAAGAAGTAGGGCTTGTTTAAGTTAAAGGCATTTTAATACTAGAAATTTTTTGGAGTCCAATACTATTTAAAATGTCCAAAAAGTTGATCTAGAGGAAATCTGTATGGCAAAGATTTTTCTCAAAAATCAAAAAAACAGAATTTATTCCACCGTAAGCTTCCACACTGTATATTTTGTAGGTATACTTTTGTAAGGGTTAACTTAAAAAATCCTTATTCTTGACTTTGCATATTGTACTTGCAAATAGTTTACTTAATATTGACAGCATAATTTTTAAAATATGTGTGTAGTTTAGGGGCTAATTTCACGGAGGCAACATTTTAGTCCATATTGATATTAATATTTGCGCTCATTTCATATTTCTTACTTTCTTCTTGGAATAACCATAACTAACTAAAACAAATTAGGAACAGAAAACTACTTAGGAGGGTACTAAAATGTTTTTATTTGCATATATAGGTATATTTTATCTGAATCACAGCTTCAAGGCGACATTGAGAAATGATTCCTCTCTATGTTCATGTTGTCTTTAATTATTGTTACTTTCTTACATTTACATATGTATAAGTCATTAAAATCCATTAAATAATAATTATTAGCTGACAAACTAATTCGTCTAAGCTAAGTAGTCTAACTGTTGGTTCAGTCAGAGTCGAAAATACAGTTAAGTTTGTACCTATATATTAACAAAAAAAAAAGTAAAAAACACCAAAAGACTAGTGTAATCAATAAAAACTAGAGACACACTTTCGTATTAAAAAAATATAGGTCGTAAAGTCCCATCCTTGGCCCCTTCGCCATTGACGTTGAGTAATTTTTTTGCGGTGTTTTCTTGTTGTAAAGGGTGTGAGTTTAGGGTCTTGCAAAAAAACATTTTCTTGACCAATAATGTATCAAAACTGAGAGACACAATGATTTTGTTGTCACCCGGTATATATGTACAGGGTGTTATGAAAAAATAGGTCATGCCATTAACCACAGATTCTTTGGGCGAAAATAATGTGATTTTTATAATGTGATTTTTTATTTTGGAGCGTAGTTTTTTTTATACAGGGTGTTAAAGTTTACATTTTGAAAATTATTTTTATTAATAATTCTGTTACTGTTTAAGATTTTTACCCGAATTTTTGCACAGACTTTCATCTTATAACAGATACACTTTTTGTGTAATTTTGGTCAAAAAAGTCAAAGCGCACACGGGAAAAAGGGGGGGGTTGTGTTACCCATTAACCCCCCCAACTTTTTCATGCGTACGCCTATGGTGTCTAGATATTTATTTTTAGATAAACACTTATATTCCCAATTTTTTTTACTCCTGCAAAATTTTAATTTAGGACTTGATTAACGAGATATTTCAGTAAATTCAGAATCATTTTCAATATTTCAGTTTCGGAATTTATTGTTTTTACTATTGTTGTTCGTAGTAATCCTGGGTTTTCTTTAAATCGACTACTTTTAGGCAAAAAATGCTAGAGACTTTTTTGTTTTAGTAATAATTGTATTTTCTGTATTTTTGCTGTCTGCTTTATTTACCATATGTACAATAACTGGATTCGCCCGTTGGATAAATTATTCAAAAATTAATAAATAATTAAAGTAAATAATATGAAAAGTTTAATTTTACACACAGCAATGTTTTATTTTTTATAGTATTTTCTTTAAATTAGTGTTTCTATTTGCTTATTTGACCTACCTCAGTGGCATAGATAACTAAGTGTTAATTTAGGTTTCCTAAGCAAAAATGTGTACGCCACTGTTTTTTTTAAGATTTTTATTTTATTGAACTTTTCTGACTATGCACAACAAAAAAAGTCTCTAGCATTTTTTGTCTAAAAGTAGTCGATTTAAAGAAAACCCAGGATTACTAAGAACAACAATTGTTAAAACAATAAATTCCGAAACTGAAATATTGAAAATGATTCTGAATTTACTGGAATATCTCGTTAATCAAGTCCTAATTAAAAATTTTGTAGGAGTAAAAAAAATTGGGGAAATAAGTGTTTAATCTAAAAATAAATATCTAGAGACCATAGGCGTACGCATGAAAAAGTTGGGGGGGTTAATGGGTAACACAACCCCTCTTTTCCACGTTTGCGCTTTGACTTTTTTGACCAAAATTACACAAAAAGTGTATCTGTATAAGATGAAAGTCTGTGCAAAAATTCGGGTAAAAATCTTAAACAGTAACAGAATTATTAATAAAAATAATTTTCAAAATGTAAACTTTAACACCCTGTATAAAAAAAACTACGCTCCAAAATAAAAAATCACATTATAAAAGTCACATTATTTTCGCCCAAAGAATCTGTGGTTAAAGGCATGGCCTACTTTTTCTTAACACCCTGTATACATATAAGATGTTCTATTTGAAAAACAGAATTTAGTGTCATTTTCGTTAAAACCGGAAGCGGAAAAAAAATCAATTATATGTCAAAAAGGGTGTTTCAAATTTCAAATATTTATCTTCAAAACTAAAGGAAAACAGGGGGCGTACCATGTTACACCCGGTATAATACAGAATTTTACCTTATTTGTATACATATTTAACAGTGCAAAGCACCTACATGTAAGTAAAAACGCAAGCTAGCTCAGTAAATGCAATTTGAGGCTTCCGTCCGGCATGGCAGAAGATGCTGATTTTGCAAAAAGCTACCAGACATGTTGTACACTGTACACAGTGAGGCAACGGTGGATCTCGGAATAAAGCAATTTTTTACTTACAAGAGTGAAAAATATTTTTTTTTTTTTGGTATGGACCTACACGTCCACTGTTTCAAGTTCATAATTAACTCCATTTCTAGTGACTAGTGCGACCAATTCAAGAAAGCCGAGGCACAACTTTCCAAAAAGTTAATTAAAAACCAAACAATTCGAACGACACAATTCGTGGGTAATGAAACCGTTCACAGAAATTACATCATTAACATGCCATTATCAAAGGCACTAAATAAATGCGACAACACCCATCAGGTCCCGTACTAGTTATCTGTCTAATGTAGAAAGTAGATTAACATTGATATTGTCTTGCCAGCAGCGGTTATATTGTAATATTAGTAAAAGCTGGCTGTTATCGTTTCGTCAATCATTAAAATTATCATTATTACATGTGCTAATACAGGTCTCAAGGCGGGTATGGGACATTGCCATTTGATATGGAGCAAACTCTGACATTTGTTTTCTATAAGCTTTATTAATTATGTTTTTTCATTGCAGACATTGCAGGCCACTTTCTTTAGTAGAAACAGGATGCAAAGCGAGAAACTGGCAGCGGAGGACTTGGAATCAGATTAAAATGAAAAACAAACTGTAAATCGTTTTTTGCATTTGATTATACAGGGTGTCCCGATTTTAAACCGACAAGCTTCGGGTACAGAAAGTTCACATGATTTTATGACATACCCCTTCTAACATTTCTTCTCTATCGAGCCTCCTAACGGAGATACAGGGTGTTGAAAATTCAATTTATTTTTTGTTTTTCTTTAATAACTTCCACAATATTAAAGATAGGGAAACCAAACTTGGTACACACAGTTAGGTTGTGAGGGTCCATCTTTGCTATGGTTCAGAGTTGAACTGAGGCGCGCCAGTGGCGTGCGGTGTGGTCACGTCGACATAATTTTAAGGAAAAAAGTATGTGCACTAATTTTTTTCGCAATTCTGATCAGATTTTCATAATATACGCTTAATTTTCTAAAAAAACTTGCTCATGTAAAATTTTGACTGAGGCATTAGTTTTCGAGATATTTGCGTCTGAACAAAACGATGCACCAAAAACACAATTAATTAATTAAGATAGCCCTTTCAAAATTATTTTCAATCTGATTTTCGAAGGGATATACTGAACTGAACTGTCAATTTAATGTTTTTAATGTTTTTCTTCTTTTGCAATGAGGCGTTTTTAAGGCCTTTTACAAGTCAATATTATTTCTGTCAAAAGAGAAATTTGTTTGTTACGAAATTACATAAACAAATTATCAACATCCAAATATAAAAAAAATCAACACCCCGTATTTCCGTTAGGAAAGGGTATAGAGAAATTTTAGAAGGGATATGTCGTGATTTCATCAGAACTATTCCCGACATGATAATTGTGTTTTTGGTGCATCGTTTTGTTCAGACGCAAATATCTCGAAAACTAATGCCTCAGTCAAAATTTTACTAGAGCAAGTTTTTTTATAAAATTAACCGTAAATTATGAAAATCTGATCAGAATTGCGAAAAAAATTAGTGCACATACTTTTTTACTTAAAATTATGTTGACGTGACCACACCGCACGCCACTGGCGCGCCTCAGTTCAACTCTGAACCATAGCAAAGATGGCCCCTCACAACCTAACTATGTGTACCAAGTTTGGTTTCCCTATCTTTAATATTGTGGAAGTTATTAAAGAAAAACAAAAAATAAATTGAATTTTCAACACCCTGTATCTCCGTTAGGAGGCTCGATAGAGAAGAAATGTTAGAAGGGGTATGTCATAATTTCATGTGAACTTTCTGTACCCGAAGTTTGTCGGTTTAAAATCGGGACACCCTGTATACCAGATGGTTATTGCTGAAGGATTTGCAAATGATAATTCTTTTTTTGCAGGACTTGCACATAAAGCAGTATTTTTTCATCGCCCTCCAATTCGAAAATGGCGACGAGGTGTTTTTGGTCAACTTTGCAGGTTCATATTTCACTCTGTACAAAGCATCAGATGCTATCGAACGTCAATAAAACTCTTGTAAAACAAACGAAATCTCTCGTTTCTATTTTTGACTAGTATATTTTTAAAGTATAATAGTTGTTTAATAAGGTGGCAGATTTACTGCCGCGGCTGGTGTTTCATCCATCCGGCCGAGGCACTTAATCTGCTTTTTTTACCAAACAAATAATTTTTTCATCGACTGTTTAGAATCAACTTGTGTTGACAAATGATACTCGATTTTTGAGTTTCTCCAGTCTAATTTTGACCAAATTAAAATAAAACAGGTACCTACGGGCCTATTTTGGAACGTCTCTGCATATAGTTCCCTTATTGGTGATGCCTTTTAATTATTTGCTTTCTTTATTGCAAAATACTTCAATTTCTCAAATCAAATTCGATTTGTGTTCCATTTAAAAAATCTAAATTGGTGTTATTTCCATCAAAACCGGAAGTCGGCCATTTTAAAAGTATACGTCACTAAATTGGAAAATAAGTCTTATACTTATACATTTTCCAAATTTCAAAACAGTTGGTTCATAAGCCTGGGCCAGTTCTCGTGGCAACTATTTTCATTAGCATTGAAATCATCTTAAGTTCGATATGTCGGTAAGGAAAAATCGTTTTGGAACGACCAAAAATAGAAATTGAATGGGAAGACGTCATAAACGGTAACGAACACGGAAAAATTTCTGTACGTGTGACATAACCTCAAATATACGTAAAAATGTAATTTTTCGTTTTTTTAGGTTAGGACATCCCGGAATCCTGACGCGCTGGGAAAAGAAACAAATTTTAACACACGAAAAACCTACAGGGGGTCACCTAATGCTTCCTTTGCGTTTAAAATCAATCAAATCGAAAACCATATAATTAATTTGTAACGATTTAAGTTGCAAATCGTTACAGCAGGTTATAGTTTTTATTTTGCGTATTAAAATATGACTCCTCACCACTGAATAACCCTGTATTCGCATTTGATCGGTATGTGGTAGAAAAAATATAACAAAAACGCCACAGCGGATGAACGTTGTGAACGAGGCTCGTCCCGGGCTAGAGAGAGTGTCTTTTGCCTTTCGAATTTTACCAAGGTAAGTCAAACATTTCTTGTAGTCGCTTAAATATCGCTATTCATAAAATTTGCTTATTAATTATTGCTTGAGCTTTATTGTGCTATAGTAAAAATAATAATTTGTCAAAATAATTACTGTATTTCGTATTATTTCCATATTTTGGATTATTTTCAGATAATTACCTAGTAGCACTGTTTTTTAAGCACGTGGATGGGTATTCCCATTTCCGTTTTACCGTATCTTGTCTAAAGTAGACGTTTTCGTGGTTCAATTATTGTTAATTGACACGTTATACAATATTTAAATTGTATAAATTATCGCTGTAAGTGAAACTTGCAGATTAACGTTATTTCGTACATAGAACAATTTCTGGGTGGATTTTTATTGTTATTAGGTTCGACTGAGGTTCATATAGGCTGGAAAAAGGAAAACTACACTGGTTTTGGATAGTGAAGGAAGTCCACTTGAGATTTAGGTTTTTGCCGAATTTATTTACTGTCCAAAGCTACAGATTTCTGTCCAGGAGCTTCCAAAGCATACAGGGTGATCTATAGGATTCTTTTCTTCTCTTTGAATTAATCAATTTGTAGTACATTTGATCACTTGCTTCGGATGTGACAGAAGTCCGATTTTCTGGTTTCCTTTTTTCATCATATTCTCGCTATCACAGTTCTATATCGATTTTATTATTGACAAATTATTATTATTAGTTCATTCCTTAATTTTCGTGTAAGTTACAAGAGTGTAGATTTACCTTGGTTTTACGTATTTCCTGCCATTTTGAATTCCATTCACAAGTGTGGTTGCAAACCCAAAACCAATACATTTATAAACCCCAATAGCCATAAACCTATTAATCGAAAACCCAAAAATCTATTGACCTAAAATAATAAACTTACGAATTTCGAAACCCACAATCCTATGAATCATAATCCTATTAATCCAAAACCATATAATTTATTAACCCAAAACCAATAAACTCATACATTTTAAAATTCATAATCCTACCTAATCTTTAATTCAAAATCAATGAACTCCAATACCATAATCCTATTAATTCAACACACCGAAATTTATTAACAAAAACCAATAAATTTAAAAATCCCAAAACCTATAATCCTATTAATTCAAAACCAATAAAATTGGTTTATATGTTTATGGGTTATAAGTTTATGGGTTTTTAGATTTATGGGATTCGTGTTTATAGGTTTTTGAGTTATGCATCTTGTGTTTATCTTCTCGGAGAACTCCGCCTCGTTCGCTTTTGCTGATTATTTGATTTCGCCTACCTGGGTCACTTTAGATCAGAACAGTAATCCTTACAAACGCATAAGGATATGCCTAATATCCTTGATGGTTCATTGACTAAACATTGACCTCAGACATAATTAATTATGTAATTCTAAAACCGGTAAAAATTAATGATTTTAGGTGTGTATACGTATTAATAGATATTAGCCAAAAAAATTATCAACGTGATATAAATGTACATTTAAAGTAATATTTGTTTTGCTTTCGAATAATCTATTAGCATGTAAATAACGCTGTTTACCAAATACCCGATACTAAATATGTTTTGTTTCCTAAATCACAACTACTCAAAGCTATTATCAATAAATAGTAATTACGCATAATACCACTACCGACTTTATCAGGAACAAACCTTAGTCGCTTCGAAAATATGTATTTATTTATTTACAAAGTTTACATAGTTTAAGATAAACAGGCATATCCGGTGCTCTGGTGTACCGCGAGGATCCGTTTTAACACCCTGTATGTAGAAATACCTCAAGATATTTATAGCATTGTCTTATAGAATGGAAATAATTGACAACCTATTAACATGATTATGTATTTGTTTTGAAGCTTTAAATGATTAAATTGCCGGCGAAAGTTGAGAAACCGCTGCAAGGGCAACATATTTTCTGAGAAAATCGTTTACGTTCAATATGATAATTGGGTGCCAAATTGCGTTTACTCGGAATTTCTAAATTGTTCATTTAAACCTAGTTATAGATGTTCCAATTATTATTAAGTTGGCGAACCGTCTCCGTGAGAATTTTGATCGTTTTATTTTTGAGATTTGGATAATTTACTTAACACGAAGTCGAATTTTTTCATTGACAATTATTACAATATTAAAATTTGTTTTTTTTCGTTTATTATATTAAATTTGGCACCTGGCAACGTGGCGCCGCATTTTGTAGGAGTTTCATTGTTGTATTTGTAATTTAACTGCCTTGGCATTGTCTTACGAGAGTGAGGCTAGAAGTTGACAACAGTGATAACAAGAAAGTAACAACTTTTTTTGTGTCGTGCAATAATGGTCAGATATGGAAGAGGTGGGAGTGGTGTGATGGTTACCTAGTTTATTTAACGAGCCCCCATTGTTTTGACAAGTTCTATAGATATTTCGCCCTGTATATTTTTCCCATTTAGGTAAAAAGTACCAAAGTACTGTTAGTATTTTAAACGGTCGTTTATTGACTTTTTTTTTTCAGCTGATTATTCAATTAATATTAACTTTTTCGATATTCGTTTATCAGAGCCGGTTTTAGCAGTTTGTGCGCCTTAAGCTTTTTGGGCCCTCAATGGCAAGAATAGGTATAATTTTATTTAGTATATTAATGATTCTCTAATACTGCAAAGTGGCAATGATTTTGATTTCTTTATCATCAACCCCAAAATTTCGGACCCAAAGATCAATGTCTCTTGTTTATAGTTGTGAGATCTGCCTGGAAACCCAAAAGGAAGCGAGATGTTGCTTCTAAGAAGGTCGTTTAGAAACAAGAGAGTTCGATGTCATAGGGAAAAAGAAATTAAATTCACTGCCAAAAAATTGATGTCAAAAATTTTTTTTTGTCAAATTCAGATTCAGCGCGTCAAAACGCTTAATGAGGATTTTAAAAGGATTTATTTAAAAGAAAAAGTGCTATTTCAGCCCCAAATAGGGGTTAAAAGGGAGTGCTAGCGAAAAATTTATTGTCAAATTCGGTTTTAGCGCATCAAAATCCATTGGGGTTCTTTGGATCTGAACATTTTTTTTGTTTGGCTCTAAATTTTTGTGCCAAATGAAAGACTATGCACTGTTTTTCTAAATTAAGCGACAACATCATTTTCAAGCAATATTTGCTGGAATATTCATCAGTAAAATTATCAAGTGTGCACGAAAAATAATCAAATCAACAAATAAATAAAGAATTTTGTATCAAGTGTGCTATGGAAAACAGTGATATCAAGAAAGCAACAAATGTCTTTTAAGCTTCTCCATTAAGTTTTGTATTATCAAGTGTGCTATGGAAAACAGTAGAATCAACAAATCAATAAATGAATATCATTTAAGTTTCTACAGTAAGTTTTGTATTATCACATATGCTATGAAAAACAATAAAATTAAAAAAAAACGACAAATCTCATTTAAATTTCCACAGTAAGAATGTTTTATATTATCAAGTGTGCTATAGAATACAATGTAATAAAAAAAAAAACGACAAACGTCATTATCGTCATTTAAGCTTCTCCATTTTAAGTTTTGTATTATCAGCATCAGGTGTGCTATGGAAAACAGTAGAGTCAACAAAACAATAAATGGATATAATTTAAGTTTCTACAGTACTTAAGTAAGTTTTGTATTATCAAGTATGCCACGGAAAACAATTAAATAAAAAAAAACCACAAACATCTTTATTGTCATTTAAGCTTCTCCATCAAGTTTTGTATTATCAAGCGTGCTATGGAAAACAGTAGAATCAACAAATCAATAAATGAATATTATTTAAGTTTCTACAGTAAGTTTTGTATTATCACATATGCTATGAAAAACAATAAAATTAAAAAAAAACGACAAATCTCATTTAAATTTCTACAGTAAGAATGTTTTATATTATCAAGTGTGCTATGGAATACAATGTATAAAAAAAAAACGACAAACGTCATTATCGTCATTTAAGCTTCTCCATTTTAAGTTTTGTATTATTAGCATCAGGTGTGCTATGGAAAACAGTAGAGTCAACAAAACAATAAATGGATATAATTTAAGTTTCTACAGTACTTAAGTAAGTTTTGTATTATCAAGTGCCACGGAAAACAATTAAATTAAAAAAAACCACGAACGTCTTTAGTGTCATTTAAGCTTCTCCATCAAGTTTTGTATTATCAGGTGTGCGATGGAAAACAGTAGAATAAACAAAGCAATAAATAAATAGGTATAATTTAAGTTTCTGCAATTAATTTTGTATTATCGAGTATGCTACGGAAAACAATTAAATCAAGAAACATATAAAGAATGTCATTTAAATTTTGTATTATCAAGTGTGCTATGAAAAACGGCGAAATCAAGAAAGCAACAAATGCCTTTTAAGCTTCTTCAGTAAATTTTGTATTATCAAGAGTGCCACAGATATTAATTAAATCAGCAAGCTGACAAATAATGTCTTTTAAGTTTTGCATTATTAGGTATGCTATGGAAAACAATAAAAAAATAAAAAAAAGAAAACTGTTATTTGAGCTTCTCTATTAAGTTTTGTATTATCAAGTGAGCTATGGAAAACAGTAGAATCGACAAAACAATAAATAAATATCAATTAAGTTTCTATAGTAAGTTTTGTATTATCGAGTGTGCCACAGAAAACAATTAAATCAACAAACTGGCAAATAATGTCATTTAAGTTTTGCATTATTAGGTATGCTATGGAAAACAATGAAATAAAAAAAAATCTGATTATGTCAGTTAAGCTTCTCCATTAAGTTTTGTATTATCAAGTTGGCTAAGGAAAACAGTGATATCAAGAACGCGATAAAATAAGGTGACTTAAGTTTCTACACCAAGTTTTGAATTATGAGGTGTGCTATGGAAAACAGTGGAATCGATAACGCGATAAAACAATATCCCATAAGCTTCTACAGTAAGTTTTGTATTATCGAGTGTGCCACAGAAAACAATTAAATAAAAAAAACCGACAAAGAATGTTATTTAAGGTTTGTATTATCAGGTATGCTATGGAAAACAATGAAATAAACAAAAAGAAAAATGTCATTTAAGCTTCTCCATTAAGTTTTGTATTGTCAAGTGTGCTATGGAAAACAGTAGAATAAACAAAACAATAAATAAATAGGTATAATTTAAGTTTCTACAATAAATTTTGTATTATCGAGTGTGCCACCGAAAACAATTAAATCAACAAACCGACAAAGAATGTCATTTAGGTTTTGTATTATCAGGTATGCTATGGAAAACAATGAAATAAATAAACGACACATGTCATTCAAGCTTCCCCATTAAGTTTTGTATTATTAAGTGTGCTATGGAAAACAATAGAATCAACGAAGCAATACACAAAATATCATTTAGGTTTCTACAGTAAGTTTTATATTATCGAGTACGCTACGGAAAACAATGATATCAACAAACCGACAAAGAAATCACTTAAATTTTGTGTTATCAAGTGTGCTATGGAAAATAATTAAATAAAAAAATCGACAAACGTCATTTAAGCTCCTCCATTAAGTTTTGCATTATCAAGTCTGCTATATGGAAAACAATGAAATGAAAAAAAATGACAAATGTCATTTAAGCTCCTCCATTAAGTTTTGCACTATCCAGTGTTCTATGGAAATCAACCTTCTCCATTAAACCTTTGAATAATCGAGTGTGCTATGGAAAACAATGAAATTAACAATGTCATTTAAACTTCCGTGTTCTAAGTAAGTTATTGTAATAACAAAAAAAACCTTGATTGACAGTTGATTTTATTGTTTTCATAGGTAATCCACTTGATAACACAAAATTTAATACAGAAACTATTTAACGGTTTATTGATTTGATTATTTTCACGCCTAAAAATCGAAATTGATGCTAGTTTGTAGTATTTGTAGGTAGAATCATTAATTTTATTATTTTGTTTTGCGCGACACCCTTCATAATGAATTTAATTCAACAGTAAAGTAATAAACAAAAACAATATTCCAAAACAAATAACGCAATGTCGCCGGTAGCAAGTTGCCGCATAAATAGATTAATCAGTAATTTAAGACTTTGAGTTTTAGTATCTGTGCCTTCAATCACTTGCGGGCCCCCTTCGAGGCCCGGGCCCTAGGCGGTCGCTTACCCCGCCTAATATTTAATACGGCACTGTCGTTCGCATTTAATCCCAAGACCATTACAGTTAATGATGGGAATGAATTAAATCAATTTTTTAGCGGCGAATAAGTTGTAGAGTAGGTTTTCCCAACTTTAAGCCGAGAGCTTGCCCAAATGGAGTGCCTGTTGGTACCTACAGCAAAAAAGATCGATAAATTAATCGTGTTGCAAATTAAATTTGGAATTTTGCCAATAATTTTCGCGTACGTTTTTGTGTCTTCTAGAAGTTCGTATCTACAGTTTGAAATCAAATTAAATCCGTTGCACGAACTGGACTGGATGACGCTGCTAGTTTTGGAGCAAAAATCTTTGTCTATACATATTGCCTACTTGTTACTCATAGGAATTGTTGCTTCTTCTGCTAGCCCCATAACTGAATGATTCAATATCATATTTTGACTATACAGGGTGTTAAGAAAAAGTAGGTCGTGCCTTTAACCACAGATTCTTTGGGCGAAAATAATGTGACTATAATGTGATTTTTTTTATTTTGGAGCGTAGTTTTTTTTTTACAGGGTGTTAAAGTTTACATTTTGAAAATTATTTTTATTAATAATTCTGTTACTGTTTAAGATTTTTACCCTAATTTTTGCACAGACTTTCATCTTATACAGATACACTTTTTGTGTAATTTTGGTCAAAAATGTCAAAGCGCAAACGGGACAAAGGGGGGTTGTGTTACCCATTAACCCCCCAACTTTTTCATGCGTACGCCTATGGTCTCTAGATATTTATTTTTAGATTAAATATTTATTTCCCCAATTTTTTTTACTCCTACAAAATTTTGATTTAGGACTTGATTAACGAGAATTCCAGAAAATTTAGAATCATTTTCAATATTTCAGTTTCGGAATTTATTGTTTTTACTATTGTTGTTCGTAGTAATCCTGGGGTTTCTTTAAATCGACAACTTTTAGACAAAAAATGCTAGAGACTTTTTTTGTTGTGCATAGTCAGAAAAGTTCAATAAAATAAAAATCTTAAAAAAAACAGTGGCGTACACATTTTTGCTTAGGAAACCTAAATTAATACTTAGTTATCTATGCCACTGAGGTAGGTAAAATAAGCAAATAGAAACACTAATTTAAAGAAAATACTATAAAAAATAAAACATTGCTGTGTTTAAAATTAAACTTTTCATATTATTTACTTTAATTATTTATTAATTTTTGAATAATTTATCCAGTTATTGTACACATGGTAAATAAAGCAGACAGCAAAAATACAGAAAATACAATTATTACTAAAGCAAAAAAAGTCTCTAGCATTTTTTGTCTAAAAGTAGTCGATTTAAAGACAACCCAGGATTACTACGAACAACAATAGTAAAAACAATAAATTCCGAAACTGAAATATTGAAAATGATTCTGAATTTACTGGAATATCTCGTTAATCAAGTCCTAAATCAAAATTTTGTAGGAGTAAAAAAAATTGGGGAAATAAGTGTTTAATCTAAAAATAAATATCTAGAGACCATAGGCGTACGCATGAAAAAGTTGGGGGGGTCAATGGGTAACACCCCCCCCCCTTTTCCCGTTTGCGCTTTGACTTTTTTGACCAAAATTACACAAAAAGTGTATTTGTATAACATGAAAGTCTGTGCAAAAATTCGGGTAAAAATCTTAAACAGTAACAGAATTATTAATAAAAATAATTTTCAAAATGTAAACTTTAACACCCTGTATAAAAAAAACTACGCTCCGAAATAAAAAATCACATTATAAAAGTCACATTATTTTCGCCCAAAGAATCTGTGGTTAAAGGCATGACCTACTTTTTCTTAACACCCTGTATACAAGACAAGGTGTTTTTAAATTCACTTCCATAAGAGGTTGCAGGGGACGTTAAAATAACACCAAAACATTTATACAGTATTGTCAGAAAATAATTCGTTTTAAAAATATTAGCTACATTTTTAAACAAAAGGATGAGGAATTAAAATTCGTATGAGTGAGTGTTACTTCTCTACTGAAAACTGGACATTGTGTCCACTCAGTGGTATGGAAAATGAGGTGACAACAATTTTTTCTTAACAATAAATTTGAGGTTAGGTGTTTTAAAATTACGTCTCATTTAAGGAAAAACTAATTTTTTACAGCATAAGTATGTAACAGTTATAGGACGGTAGAATCTTATCATAATCTTTAAACAGTTACAAATTATATTATCAGCGGAAATAACACTAAAACAGCAGTTCTGACAAATTATTATCTTTATTTCTGAAAATCGCGGTAGTAAATCTACTCCACTATCTATTTCAGTCCATAAATAGTTGGTTTTGATTTAAATTTTTCTCAATCTCTATACAGGGTAGTCCAGTTTAAGTTGCGATATGAATTTATGAAAAAACTTTATTTTCAAGTTATTACATTTCCTTCTATCAGCGCACGCAATTTGGAGAGCCGACTGATGGGTATACTGCTCCGTCCGTTCTCTGTTTTACTTAATCGAAAACCATTCCAGCTATGAAAAAAATTCTTACAACCCTTTTTTCGTTAAATTTCCTCATCTTTCATTTGGTAGCCGATATTTTTTTTCTATACAGCCATCTAACCTTTGCCTGATCGCCATCATCAAATCCATTCATACGTAATTAATCGATTGCTTCATTTGACATTTGCGAATGAGGGACATTGGATAAACAAACGATTACGCACTTAAGCTCCACTTATTTACACCCTTAGAAGCTTTGGTTCTCCTTGTATTTTTATTCAAGATAATTAAAACAATTAATATTCATGGAATATTAATTGATTTTATATTTGAAATTCGATGAATATTAAAACGCGACGAATATAGTAAACATCGGAAGTAGTCCTTTACTGGAAAAGGTTGCCGGTTTTACTCAAATATTTTAGAAATCGAACCAAATCAGGGCCGTCGCGAGAGCTTCCCAATTTTCCAACTCTACTATACAGGGTGCAGTAAGTGAGAGGGCATAGAGTAACTTCGTGTAGATCAGGTCAAAATATGACGATAGCCCTTCAAAGTACGCGTTAAAATTTCGACAAAAAATTAATATTTTGGTAACTGTTGACTCAGAAACTTGATTCGGTTGAACTTAATTCAAGTACTGCAAGTTATTTATTGGGGATGAAATACCTACCATTGAAATAAAAATTTGTTTTTTGTTACTGTTATTTTAATTAAAAACAACAGAAACAACAAAAAACCAAAAGAAATATAAATTAACATAATTTTATAATCAATATATTTCTTATTTATATTTATTTTATTTTTTTTGTTGTTGTTTTTAATTAAAATAAGAAATGAGCAAAAATAAAAATAAATTAAAAAAAATCTAATATTTATTGTAATTACAATAATTATCGATATTTTTTATTGTCATTTCGTTTTCGTTTTGTTGTTTTTAATTAAAACAGAAAAAACAAAAAAATCGATATTTTTCATTTATTTTTCTTCTCGTTTTTTCTCGTTTTTATTGTTTTTAATTAAAATAACAGAACAACAAGACAGAATATGAAAATAAATAAAAAAAATATCTAATATTTATTCTAATAATTTTATTATAATAATAATTGATATTTTTTTAAATTATTTGTCCTGTCGTTTTCTGTTGTTTTGTTGTTTTTAATCAAAAGCACGAACATTAAGAGCACAGAAATCTATAACAAATAATTGAATTTAATAAACTACCTACCTATAAACATATAAGTGTCAGTAATACACTAAATAAATTTAAAACTGCTATGTACAAATTTATTAATAATTCAATTGAAGCTAGTTAACTGAAATTTAATTAGTTATTTTAATTTGATTTGCAATATTATATAGAATCTTTTTAGTTTTTTACCTCTTATACAGGGTGTCCCGATTTTAAACCGACAAACTTCGGGTACAGAAAGTTCACATGAAATCATGACATACCCCTTCTAACATTTCTTCTCTATCGAGCCTCCTAACCAAGATACAGGGTGTTGAAAATTCAATTTATTTTTTGTTTTTCTTTAATAACTTCCACAATATTAAAGATAGGGAAACCAAACTTGGTACACATAGTTAGGTTGTGAGGGTCCATCTTTGCTATGGTTCAGAGTTGAACTGAGGCGCGCCAGTGGCGTGCGGTGTGGTCACGTCAACATAATTTTAAGGAAAAAAGTATGTGCACTAATTTTTTTCGCAATTCTGATCAGATTTTCATAATTTACGGTTAATTTTCTAAAAAAACTTGCTCTTGTAAAATTTTGACTGAGGCATTAGTTTTGGAGATATTTGCGTCTGAACAAAACGATGCACCAAAATCACAATTAATTAATTAAGATAGCCCTTTCAAAATTATTTTCAATCTGATTTTCGAAGGGATATACTGAACTGAACTGTCAATTTAATGTTTTTAATGTTTTTCTTCTTTTGCAATGAGGCGTTTTTAAGGCCTTTTGCAAGTCAATATTAATTCTGTCAAAAGAGAAATTTGTTTGTTACGAAATTGCATAAACAAATTATCAACATCCAAATATCAAAAAAATCAACACCCCGTATTTCCGTTAGGAATGGTTATAGAGAAATTTTAGAAGGGATATGTCGTGATTTCATCAGAACTATTCCCGACATGATAATTGTGTTTTTGGTGCATCGTTTTGTTCAGACGCAAATATCTCGAAAACTAATGCCTCAGTCAAAATTTTACATGAGCAAGTTTTTTTAGAAAATTAACCGTATATTATGAAAATCTGATCATAATTGCGAAAAAAATTAGTGCACATACTTTTTTCCTTAAAATTATGTCGACGTGACCACACCGCACGCCACTGGCGCGCCTCAGTTCAACTCTGAACCATAGCAAAGATGGACCCTCACAACCTAACTGTGTGTACCAAGTTTGGTTTCCCTATCTTTAATATTGTGGAAGTTATTAAAGAAAAACAAAAAATAAATTGAATTTTCAACACCCTGTATCTCCGTTAGGAGGCTCGATAGAGAAGAAATGTTAGAAGGGGTATGTCATAATTTCATGTGAACTTTCTGTACCCGAAGTTTGTCGGTTTAAAATCAGGACACCCTGTATAGTGTACTTATATTGTTTATAATAGATATATTGTATTTTGGGCATAATAGGATTTCCTCTGCCCTT
Organism: Rhagium mordax; assembly: GCA_963680705.1. Classification (NCBI taxonomy): domain Eukaryota; kingdom Metazoa; phylum Arthropoda; class Insecta; order Coleoptera; family Cerambycidae; genus Rhagium; species Rhagium mordax. Next base: position 130,553,268 of record OY796656.1, on the reverse strand, counting down.
ATTTGTTGTTGATAATAATAATAATAATAATAATAATAATAATATTTTTTATTTATTTTTTTGTCTTTTTGTTGTTGTTTTTAATTAAAATAATAAGAAATCAACGAGAAAACGAAAAGAAAAATTTATTAAAAAATATCTAATATTTATTCTAATTAGGTATAATAATAATCGATATTTTTATTTATTTTTCTTTTCGCTTTTTGTTGTTTTGTTGTTTTTAATTAAAACAAAAAAAAAGAAATGAAAAAATGTATTGATTAGAATCTACATATATATTTTTTATTTATTTTTCTTTTTGTCTTTGTCTTGTTTTTGTTTTATTTAATTAAAATAACAAAAACCACTATAGAATGAAAAAATATATATTGATTATAATCGATATATTTTTTATTTATTTTTATTTTATCTTTTTCTTGTTTTTGTTGTTGTTTTTAATTAAAAAAACAACAACGAAAGAACAAAAAGGAAAATTAATAAAAAATATCTAATATTTATTCTAATTATTATAATAATCGATATTCTTTTATTTATTTTTCTTTTCATTTTTTGTTGTTTTGTTGTTTCTAATTAAAACAAAAAAAAATTAAATAAAAAATGTATTGATTAGAATCGATATATTTTTTATTTATTTTTCTTTTGTCTTTGTCTTGTATTTGTTGTTGTTTTTAATTAGAATAACAAAAACAACTATAAAATGAAAAAAATATATATTAATTATAATCGATGTAATTTTTATTAATTTTTCTTTTCGCTTTTTGTTGTTTTGTTGTTTTTAATTAAAACAAAAAAAAAAACGAAATAAATAAATGTATTGATTATAATCGATAGGTATATTTTTTATTTATTTTTCTTTTCGATTTTTGTTGTTTTTAATTAAAACAGAAAAAACGAAATAAAAAAATTAATTTATTAGAATTGATATATTTTTATTTATTTTTCTTTTTGTCATTATATTGATTATAATCGATATATTTTTTATTTATTTTTCTTTTGTCTTTTAGTGGTTTTTTGTTGTTTTTAATTAAAATAACAACAAAACAACGAAAAAACGAAAAGGAAATTTAATAAAAAAAATGTCTAGTACTTATTTATTCTAATTATAATAATAATCGATATTTTTTATTAATTTTTCTTTTCGTTTTTTATTGTTTTGTTGTTGTTGTTTTTAATTAAAACAAAAAAACGAAATAAAAAATGTATTGTTTAGAATCGATATATTTTTTATTTATTTTTCTTTCGTTTATCCTGGTCTTTGTTGTTTTTATTAAAATAACAACAAAACAACAAAAGAGCGAAAATAAAACTAAATAAAAAAATATATTTATTCTAATAACCATAATAAGTAATCGAAATTTTTTTACTTATTTTTCTTTTTATTTAACTCACAATGTATTTTTCAGTTCAGTACTTTTGCAAATATTCTCACGTAGGGGGCGGGGGTTGAAAATTCGAGCGAGAAATCAAAACAAATCGTTCCTTACATAGTTAATTGATGGAATTTTGCATAGTTAATGATAATAATTTAATTAAAGTATTACTAAAAACTAGAAAATAAAAAAAGTAAATAAAAATAGAAACAAAAATTTTTTAAAAACATGCTTTTCTTAAAAAATCGTATTAAAAAGTAGAAAATAATTTATTTTTTGGCAAAGAATTTCATGTAGGACTGCAAGAAAAGCAAGGCGTGCGCACTTGCATGATTGCATGAAATTCTTTGCCAAATAAGAAATAATTTTTAACTTTTTAGTACGACTTTTTTGAGAAATGTTTTTTTTTTAGTTTTTTTATTTTTGTTTTTTAGCTGCTTTAATTAAAATAACAAAAACAACTAAATAATGAAAAAAATGTATTGACTAATTATGTATTTTCTATTTATTTTTCTTTTTTTGGTTGTTGTTTTTAATTAAAATAACAAAAAAATAAAAGAATGAAGAGAAAAATAAATTAAAAAAATCCATGTTTTATTTCTTTAAATCGGTTCTAATAAAAAAGATACAATCAGGCATCGTAACGCAATCAGAGATATCCATTTCATAATATCATTAATATCTCATTTTATCTAAATTACGAGATTTTGGAGTATTACAGAAGTTTGACCTTGCCTTGCTGATAACAACCGAACCTAAGGCTTAACCCGGCAATATTTCTAATCCATAAACAATTCGCGCTCTATCGGAACTTAAAAATTACTAACATGTGCAAGCTATTTTATCTTGATATTTCTATAAAAAAAACTTTTGTTACTATCGCATCAAGGAAAAAATGCTATCCACCACATGTTGTATCCCATCCCAATGTCGTCCCAACGAACGTGTTTCGTTTCTCTTCCTCTCACACAAACGCAAAGACGTTCAGTATATGGAATGGAGACTCAAACGGTGAATGGTGAACTAATGAGTTTTTTTTTTCACTTACGCCTTTCTTACGTTACCACATTGTCTGAGAAATGCCGTATCGCCCAGTGGCGCCCAGCGAAATATATTATGGAGTATTGGAGCACGGACTCAAGCACTTAGTCACGAGTAGCAAGATTAAATGAAAACATTTTTCAGAAAAAAGAATGGTGAGCAAAAAAATTTTTTTTTAACCCATTTTTATTGACAGATGTACCAAATTGAAACTTTCAACAGTTAGGTACCAAAATATTAATTTTAGGGCTAATCGTCATACGTAGTTATTCTATGCCCGCTCATTTGCTGAGCACCCTGTATATTAGAGTTGGGCATTTGCACCTCTCCAATCTTCCGCCCTAGCGACGGCACTGATTTGGTCCGAAAACAACTAATTTTTGTTACTTATCGTACCTAACGCATTTGTGAGAAATACCATGCAAAATAATTTTATTGCTTTTTAGAGTTAGGGGCGAAATGCCTGGTTGTGCAGTAACTCTGCAAAAAAGGGCTTTTTAATGAAACGCTTCCCGATGATGAGGAGGCTGAATGAACGATTTCCAGATCACCGGATAATTTTTACGATTTTTCAATTTGGGGGGGAAAATGCTTCAATTCAATATGGCGACCATAAGCTATGCTATGAATAAAACGATAACCGATCGACATCGAAAAAATTAAAAAATAAATTGATAAAGAATAATTAAATCCGAAAATAGTTACATATCATTGAGTAAAAATTCCATTTATTCAATTATTACATGCATTACACTGTATCAAACATCTACGATTCGATTCGACTTAAATTGATGGGGGTCAAAGGTTTTGTATTTGTTGTTGCAACGATACAAATTCACGTTTGATACTTTGTTAGTTTTAATACTTTGTAAAACTATTATTGCGCAGTTGTGAGCAGCGTGGAAATCCAAAATTAAACTTATCTTTGAAATGCGTTTATATATGAACATAAACAGGAACGGAACTTGTGATCATTTTTTAAGACACTTATCTGTCTCTGGGTTATAAGTGGAAAAAGTGGACGTCTAGACTTAGAAGACGTCGCAGTTTGCAACGGTGCATACGGACATTTTTGCACTTATTTATGGGCGTGTTTTTTGACCCACATTTTTTACAAATTAGCAAAGTAACTGAACGTACTTGTAGGCTGATTTTTTCACCGAGAGTGGCAAAATTCTGTTTTTGTACCGAGCAGTTCGCAAAGTGTACGTTTATAACCTTGGCGAATGGCGACCTGTGAAATATTTGTGGGCGACTTTGGATATGCAAATATATCTGTGAGGGTACGTATTGAAATGTTGTCACAAAGATGCTAAAAGTTCAATTTGATTTTAAAAAAGGAAATTTTTGCTAGCGGTGGAGTAAGCATTGGCCACCTACGGCACCAGACCTAGTACCCATTTACCATGGAAAATTGAATTCAAACGTTGATATTTTGTAAAAATAAAATCGGGTTGTATACATTTTATTTAAAAGCGAAATGAACTTACCGGTAACTCGGAAACAAATTAAAACTAAAACATATTTTAAAATGTAACTTTTCAGTTTTTTGAAAATATCTCTAAAATGGGGACTGTAAGGCCAAACGCATTTTAATTTAATTAGAATAACTTTGATTTTATTTGGTGTTCTTATCGGTTGTTCTTGTAGTAGTAAATACGGTCCTGTAATTACATTTTCTAGTGATCTAAAGGCATACAAATACAAACTATGTAGGTTTTGGAAGTACATAATAATATGAAGTAATCCTCATTAATTATGACAATAAAATTAATAAAAAACCGTTTCATTTCATCGTGTGCCCCCAAAATGTCCATAAAATATAAACTAAAAATTTTTGTAGTAAAATTTTCTGCGGCAAAATAAAAATGTTAAAATAGTTAAATTCAGTATGGAAACAAATTATAAAGATATGCAGGGTGTTGTTTTGAGGATGGAAGATTTTGTACATTTTTTGTCAAGCCGGACCTGGATTTTCTTCCTTATTAATGTCTCAGTTGATTCGCAAAGTTATGTAGAATACGTGTGCCAAATGTCAAAAAAATATACAGGGTGGTTTGTTAGTTATCAATCAAGAGAGAAATGGGTAAAATTGATAAAATCTCGGTTAAAAAAAACAAAATTTTGAGTTTTCATTTTTGTTTTTCTCTAGGTTTGTTTGAAGAGATACCAAAACAGAAGGAACTTCCTCATTGCAATTTTTCCAGCTCTACAACACATAGTTAAGATATTTTGAATGGAACGTTTCGCCAGACTGGGGCCACCCTCAACTTCGCTTTTTCAAATACGGACCTGATATTATTTTTCCTAAATCCGTTAGTATTTTTCATCCCGATTCCAACGATATATGACACTCGTTGATTTGAACAATATTTTCAGTTCTAAAACTTAAATTAAGCAAAAAGACAGGACCGTAATGAATGGATTTAATCACTTAAAATACTTAATTTAAGTTTTGGAACTGAAAATATTGTTCAAATCAACGAGTGTCATATATCATTGGAATGAGGATGAAAAATACTAATTTAGGAAAATAATATCAGGTCCGTATTTTAAAAAACAAAGTTGAGGGTGGCCCCGATCTAACGAAACGTTCTAATCAAAATGTTGTAACTCTATGTTGTAGAGCTGGAAAAGTCGCAATGAAGAAGTTCTTTCAGTTTTTTTATATCTCTTCAAACAAAGCTAGAAGAAAACAAAAACGACAACTCAAAATTTTGGTTTTCTTCAAATATCTCAAAAACCAAACAAGATATTCTTGATTTCTTTCATTGGGTATAAAATTGCGCAACTTCGCTCCCATTTACCCAACTCTCTATCTCTTATCGTTTCCGAGATCCCAGTGGTGAGCATTGAATTTGACTCACCCTGTACATCGTCTTGTTACAAGCTAATATATCTGGAGATATGAAAACCTGCAAACTTGATTTCACAATTCTTTCATAATTAATTTTTGCTTTTTCTCTAAAGTTACCACCCCATTATCATAATAAACTGGTGCACAATAAGAATGTTCACTATTTTTTAATTGTAATAAAAAATGATAGTTCTAAGGCCACAAAAACACGTAGTAACCATTAAAACGCCTAAAAATCTTTTTCTCTTAAAAATAAACTAAAAATAAAATCGCCGAAACGAACGAGGCTAGCAAACGATCCCTGCAGCGAGACTAGCGCGTGTGATGTCATAATGCGTACGGGACCACAGGTGGCGAGACTCGTTTACCTGCTTGCTATTATATTCTTTGTTTTAGTATTCATTTATATGCGTTTTTGTCAAGATGGAAGACTCAAACAGTGTGAAAGTTAGTAGGAGAAAGTGGTGTTTTGTTCCTGGATGTACAAATACAGCAATAAATAACCCGAAAAAGGTTTTTATAAGTAAAGTGTACCAAATAATTTGCAAAGAAAAAAGCGGTGGTTTAGTGCAGCTAGATGAGGGCTTAAAGAGGTTTCAATTTCAACGCCAAAGTAGCGTCAAATGAGCTAGAAAAAGAAAGATTTCTGAAATTTTTTATTCACATTAAAGTCGAGTTATAAAACGTGTTAGAGATTTTAAAATTTTAGGTCCCCATTTACAAATCTGTTAGTTTAGACTTGGTTCAAAAACTTGATTATATTATGTTTATAGCTTGTGCAAGAATAAATTTACAAAAACCAATTTTATGAGGCACCCTGTATACTATTGAATATGGTAGCAAGAAAATTCATAGGATACCCTAAAACTTTTGTTTAAATTTTTTTTCTTATCTTAAGTTCACAAAAAAACACTTCATGCCTAAGCGATCGAAACGCGCGGTATCGTTCCCAATACTAAATAATTTATATCTTTCGCTAGAATACTCCGATTGTAAAAATTCTTTCACCAAAATTAAATTTGAACTTTCTACTACAATACCGCTCGCATAACCGATATAGTATCTCTAGAAATAGAAAAAGTACCTCGATGCTACATTTTTCTCTACAATATTTCTGCACCCCCGCGTACTTTATTTTTTGTCTTGGAAGATCAATAATCAAAATACTATTTTAACGCTGCTATCGTAGTCGCCATACATCATATAACCTCCGTCTAAAATTTGATCCCTCTAGGTTTGATAGTTTTGGAGATAGCGCGAGTTATATATGAAAAATTTTAAATATCGTGTCTCGCCGAAAAGGGGTGAAAAATTAATATAGGGGATGAACGCAAGCTCATATCGCAAATCGCTCTCCGGAAATGGATTCTGCAGAAAATTTTACATAATATGGACCTAATTTTAAAGGTAAGTCCAAAAGTTACATAGCAACAGAAATAAGCGGAATTTAGTTCACTGGATCCCTGACTATAACTACTCATTCTCGCTTACCTATTACGCATAGTGACGTCAGATAGCGTTTCGCGCATTTAAACGAATATTGATATTTCTTTAGGGTTTTTTCCATACAATGGATTTATCGATTTTTGTACAACTTTGAAGATATGATTATGAGACTATTTTTAATCATTTTATGATGTTTAAACAAGATTTCACTTTTTTGTGAACATCCCTATTGAAGTGGATATTGGGAAAATATGAGCAATATTTGACCCTCAATATTTTTGGAATTGGATGACTAATCTTGATGCCGTTTTTTGCAATCGTTAGCAAAGTTCATTTCCTTTCGTCCACCGTAAAGAGATTTATTGGATCTTCTTTAATGCATGATAAAAATTGGATTAAAAATTACAAAATTTAAAACGTCTAAAAATAAACATCTTCTTGGGGACATCGTTTTTGGTTGGTGACCATAATGAATGAATTTTGTGGTGAGTTAAAAAAAAATTTTTTCAATAATTTATTTTTAGACGTTTTGAATTTTTGTAATTCTTAATCCAATTTTTATCATGCATTAAAGTAGATCCATACGTCTTCTGTAATGCTGCAATAAATTGGACATATAACCACTCAGTTTAATATAAAAATATTCGTGTTAGTTGGGACATACAACTAGGGGACATTATTCATTCACGTTTGATTTCGTAGTGAACTGAATTCGACCCTGTTGAGACTATAATTTTTATTAAGCAATCTTAGTTGGCATTTATATAATATAATTGATTATCAGATGTACATTTAATTTTCTCTTGAAGTGAAACAGTAAACTAAGTAACTGCCGTGGAAAGTCAAAAACGATTATTATTAGATCATTACATATTTAAAAAAAACATTTGTCCAGTAGTGGTTATAATCACAGATCCTGACAACATCCCCACAGCTTATTTCAAACTTGTCACGTGTCGTCTACAATACGAACTTAATATCGAGAACTTTGACAAACTAATTTCGACTCTTGTTCTAGTTCCCCTCCGCGTATGCACCATCAAATTGTATAATAAACGTCGCAAGTTCCATAATAATAGTTCTAAATAAAAAAGTTTTGTTAGAAGGGGGGCGGACATTGACGACGGATTGTATTTTTGGAACAGATATAAAAATAGTAAGCACTTTCTAAAAATAAAAGAAAGAGATCTAATGCACGAATACTACTTATAAGATTAAAAGTAATCTTGATTGATCGGTATTGCCGTTAGGTACAGAAAATACTTGATAATAATTGTGCATTATTGCACTTATTAGGCGGCTAATATAAGAACTTGGACTTACCAATGAATAGACTGATTGCTCGTTCATCGTATTATTTCTTATTTAACCAACAACACACACGAGTTTACTTATTTGTTCATTATAACCGCACATAAACACCATCAAACACCCAGCAACAAACTCCAAACCGTGCCGCCGATAATGCCGATCGTTTTTTGTTTTTTTATTTTAGAAACGCTGTCAGCAGCAAGCCTACTAGGTTATCAAGCTGTGCGCTGTGCGAATATTAAATATCAACTACTGGGATTTTCTAGGGCTTTTGATTATTAATTTCAATTATAAATATACTTAAAACGTTAATACAGGGTGGCCATCAGCCCTTTTGATCCTGATTAATTCTGGAAAGGAAAAATTTGAGGTGCGGTTTTCTGTGATTACTTTTGATCGACTGAAAGTTTTTGGTATTTTCATTTTGTTATAAGAACCGGATATACCGGAAACTGGGAACAACTTGACCGATTTTCATAATAAGTATAGGACAACTTTTCGCAAATGTAATACCTTTAGTCGAACCTTTCTTTGGTTATCCTTAAAAATGGCGGAATGAAAATTTGCTTGAGGATGAATTTAAATGATTTAATTTTAAAATATTTAACTTAAAATAAATAAATAAAAAAACAGAAGCCAAAAAAAATTTAAATATATTTTATCCACTACTAAATATTGTATGCATTATGTATGTACTTCCTCAAGCGTAATGCTATCCATTATTTCCTGCAGTGAATAATGATTTTATTATTCACAGCAGTGTATAATGAACAAGGTTTCTATGACAACGTATCGGATATTTGTTATAAATTTCATTAAAGTAGCCATGACATGCGAGTCAAACCACGAAATTAATTGTAAACGACGTTGACGTTTAAATTTAATTTATGACAGGCCGTTCTTTTGACACATAACGGCCTGCTCATAAATAAATAGTACTTATAAATTTATATATAATGGCTATTATTCACTCGGGTGATTTACGACACGAGCCGAAGGCGAGTGTTGTAAATCACCCTCGTGAATAAAACAGGCCATTATATGCTTGTGGAATAAACTACTATTGTTAGTCATTAATAGAATTATGTATAAGCTCAAATTTGTTTGACCGTGATGGTTGCATTATCTAAAAGATTTTACACTTGAAAATTTTTGAAGTAATGAATTTTTTTGGTTTTGCGGTTAAATAACTTAGCAGAGAAGAATCTTAGCTGAATGTTACCATAGACAAAAATGGTGGTAATAAACTAAGGAAAACGCTACTGTTTTTATTTGATAAAGATAATATTTCTTTTTAATTGACATATTTAAGATGAATATAGAAAAACTGACAAGCTTTGTACTGTTTTGACCTACCTGACCTTAAAGAGGATTAAAATACCTTCAAAATGCTCTTTTTGGATGATTTCTAGCGTTAATTGCAAAGGAGATATTACCGAAATAAGAAGCACGCCTCGTTTTAGCAAATTACGATATTGCTCGTTTGGGGGATAATTCAGTCCCAGAACTTCGTTAATTATTTTTTGACTTAATGGGTGGTTTTCATCCCCTTAGGTGTAAGATCAATTATTTTTCTTATTAGAGGATGAGTTTTATGTCTCGAAATGTAACAATCTGCTAAAAGAAAGTCCTAATTTCTCAAAATAAACAAAAAATGATTAATTCATCCATTTTACCACTTTTATATCGGCCATATTGAGGCCGCAACATAAAATTTTTAATTTCTGACTTCAGATTCGTGATCAGCGACTTCAAAAACATAAATTAATAAGCTACAATAATTTATTCTCAGTACTTCGTTAATTATTGATTTTTTTATTTTAGGGCTGGTTTTTACCCTCTTAGAGGTAAGGGCAAACACTTTTCTTATTAAGATATAAGTTGTACGTCCTAAAATATCTGAATTTGCAAAGAAAAAGTTCTACTTGCTCATAACAGACAAAATATGTTTTTCCATTGCACCCCTATTATATCAGCCATTTTAGGGGTGCAATCGCGAACTCTAAAATTCTGACTTGAGATTCGTAATCAGCGACCTAAAACACATACAGGGTGAATACCAATAACTCATTTTAATTTTAAGGGATGGTAGGTCCCTTAATGGTAAGGCCACATACTAAAAATAAAAAATATATACCCTGTAGTTTTCGAGAAAGAAAATAAATTAAAATACGTCAACATTTTCAGAACTTCGTAACTTACCTATCTCGACAGAAAATAAATCAGGATAGGTCTTTGCCTCTGACATTCACCTTGTTTTTTGCAATCATAAATTCACTAGGTTTTGCTGTCACTGTCAATTAACTTGTCTCCGACCGCAAATTTATAACATTAGAACAGTGTCGGCCTGTGTTGCATTTATGATTTTTTTCCCTGTGTAATGTTGCACGTGGTCGAATATGAAAGATCGTCGAACGGCGGCTTAACTTTATTAGATGTTTTTTGTCACGTTTTTTACGTTAAAACTTGGAGTCTGTGACTTGGATACAAGGCATGTTGTTCACCCCATAAGTGGGTCAGTATAGAGCTACGAAGCGGTACTCAAAAGTTTACCAGAATTTTACGTAGGGTAGGTCAGTTTTTCAGCTTTCTTTTTTATATTATTTTATTGGTAATTTGTGTTATAAATATCAACAGAAACCCCCTCTTAAAATTAAAATGAGTTATTGGTATTCACCCTGTATACATGAATTTTTTTAATAACTAACTCTTAATATTTGAGTCAGTATTAAATTTTGAACTTCAGGGGTGGTTTTCACCCCTTTAGGGATAAAAGCATATCTATTCCTTTTTAATATTTGAAGTTCAGACCCTAAAGTTTAAGAATCCGCAAAAAAAGAAAATTTACAAGCAGCTATAGAATTAGTTCGAAGTTTGGGTACTTTATGGCACCAAGTGACTGTAGTATAGGTAAAAACCGTATTTCAATATCTAACCTAACCTTTTAACGTTGATTGATTGATTATTCGAAATGTAATAAGAATACCTTTTTTATTTCTAATGATCTGAAAATTACTTTTTTGTAAGAATTTTTGGAAATATGTAAAAAATAAAAAAGTTTGGGGTTAAACACCCCCTAAAACTACCCTTTAAGAAGGAGAGAGGGTTTGACTGATACTATGTAAATTGGTGTCCAGACGGCTAAGTTAAAAAAATATGCAAATATCTTCCAGCAGAAATGTTTTTTTGAGTTATTTTGTCATAAATTAATCTTTTTGCTTTGCGCTTGACCTACCCTGAACTGTAAATATATTTCTACTAGAGCGAAACCAATTTTATTCACATCTATATTTTCTTAACAACTTCATTCTTCCACGCACATACGCACACAGTCATCTAATTTAATTTTAGATAAAAAACACATAAAACAATCAACAAGCGCAGTAATCTTAAACGAATAAGATAAGAGAAAAAACGTTAAAAACAGTCGAAACCCCCACTGAGGTTTTAAATACGTAATGAAGATAATAATTCCATATTTTTTTACTGATTATTCGTTCTCTGTCTCAGCGTTTGGTAAAGCTACACTAATTAATATTCTGATGCAGTTTCCTTAAGTGGTGGTGCCCTCATTTATCTTTAACACATTTAGTTTTTTCCAAGGTTTTTTTAGATAGGCCAAGCTGTATAGCGGAGGGAAATTAGAATTTTAAAGTGATGTAATCGGAAAGGTGTATTTTTTTTTGTTTTTTGTTTTATACACGCAAATGAGTCGAAAACCGAAAAAATTTGCATAATCGGGCTGGGGGCTTCGCGAGAAAGCGCATAGAAAGCGCATAAAAGTGCATATTTGATGCGTTTCGAGTGCATCGTTACACTATTTTTAAATATCTCCGGCTCTATTGGTCGTAGAAAAATTAAAAAAAAAAACTAATATACACGTAAATGAATAGCCTATAAAACTGTTGGGATATATTTACATTAAAAGTGCATCCTAACCTCAAAAAATCCAAGTTTCTCATTTTATTTTTTTTTTACTAATAATGCAGTAATAAGTGGGTACAAATCATCTGATCTGTACGAAAATTCGAGAAAATATTTATTTTCATGCTGTAAATACGTGATTGAATTTAGAAAAATATATATATTTTTACGGTCACAATTGACCATTTTTGAAAAAAATTAAAACGCTTGCCATTTAATGCAAAATGGTCGTAGGGTAAACTTTATTTTTTTAAAGAGTAGGTCTTTTTATGTACATTTTTGTGAACGTACAGGGTGTGTTTCCTATAAAACTATACCCCCCCTTATTTCGGTCAATTACCACCGATTTTAATTTTTCAAAAACCGGTCTATCACAGAATTTTCTGTAGATTTTGAATATGCTATTACTTTTTTTCCTACTTCAACCGTATACGAGGGGCAGAAAAAAGTATGGTTTTTTTAAATGGAACACCCTATATATTTTTACATATTTGGATTCGCCTCATCTTTCTGATTACAAATATATTACACTTATATATTTGCTATAAAAATGGCGTAAATAATTGAATTTAAATTTAGGGCGTTTCCTTCAAAACTATACCCCACCCCCCTTATTTCGGTCAATTATTAACGATTCAAAATTTTCAAAACCTACACAGAATTTTTCGTAGATTTCATATATGCTATTACTTTTTTTCTCCCTTCAACGGTATACGAGGGGTGGAAAAAGTATGTTTTTTTTATGGAATGCCCTGTATTTTTTTACATATTTAGATCCACCCTACCTTTCTGATTATAAATATATATATAATACTTATATATGTAAAAAAATACAGGGCATTCCATAAAAAAAAACATACTTTTTTTCCACCCCTCGTATACCGTTGAAGGGAGAAAAAAAGTAATAGCATAAATATGAAATCTACGAAAAATTCTATGTGTAGGTTTTGAAAATTTTGATCCGTAAATAATTGACCGAAATAAGGGGGGTATAGTTTTTAAGGAAACGCCCCAAGTTTAAATTCAATTATTTACGCCATTTTTATAGCAAATATATAAGTGTCATATATATTTGTAATCAGAAGGACGAGGCGAATCCAAATATGTAAAAATATATAGGGTGTTACATTTAAAAAAACCATACTTTTTTCTGCCCCTCGTATACGGTTGAAGTACGAAAAAAAGTAATAGCATATACAAAATAAACGGAAAATTCTATGTTAGACCGGTTTTTGAAAAATTAAAATCGGTGGTAATTGACCGAAATAAGGGGGGGTATAGTTTTATAGGAAACACCCTGTACACAAAAATCTGTTTATCAAGTTAAAAAGTCGTTTTTTTTTTAATAAAAAAAATAATAATTTAACTTTTGACATTTGACATGACATGAAAATACATATTTTCTCCAATTTTTCGTAAAGATCAGAAGATTTTTACCCCATTTATTGCATTATTAGTAAAAAAAAGAATAAACTGAGAAACTTGGATATTTTGAGGTTAGGATGCACTTTATTGTAACTATACCCCAACAGTTTGATAGGCTATTCATTTATGAGTATTTCGTTCTTTTTTAAACTTTTCTACGACCAATAGAGCCGGAGATATTTAAAAAATAGTGTAGCGATGCGCTCGAAATTATTTTGACTAATTCTCCACTAGTATGGGCGCATTCTCGCGCATTTTCGAAATATGTAATTTCGAATTGAATTCTTTTGCTGGAATCAGTTCAGAAGATAGTACTGATTATGAAAATCCATCTTACCAAACGGTAACCTGGACTGATAAAAATAAATAATTTTGAGGTTTATATTTTCAACGTTATTAATTTTCAAAAATTAAAAAACGCCAAATTCCCGTTTTTGAAGCTCTAAAAGTATAGCAAAAAAATGCTTTTTCCAAAATACATAATTTTTAATAATATCTTTAAACTTTGCATGTGAAGTTTCAAAAAAAAAAAGAATTGACGATATTTAAGTTTTTATCTCGGCTTTTATACAGGGTGGGGCAATAGTGCGTCGGACCTCGATATCTCGAATTCTACGATAGCTAGAAATTTAAAAAAAAATTGCAAGTAAACTAGATAAAAAAGTCTATAATTGGAAATTATTTTCGAACATACAGGGCGAGCCAAGACGAAATTACAGGACCAAGTGCCTTTTTTTAAATGGAATGCTATGTATATCAGTACATTTTTTGAAGCATCTTTCTAGGCTCTATTCATTCCTATATTAGCATTGAATATCTCCCAACCACTTGGATGTAATGAATTTTTTTGTTGAAATAATGCAATCTGCAGATGGATATTTAAAAAACCACCACAGTCACAATTATGGGTTTTAAGAAAAACTTATGTGAATACCAGTTACGAGACATCTAATTAATGTTTTTGAATCATTTTCATTTCCTAAAACTGTACAGGGTGGCCAAAAATTATTTTTCAATTAAGAACTTTTTAAATTGATTTTTTTTCAAATGGAACACCCTGTATATTTTTCAACGATGTGATGTAGAAATTAAAAACGAACATTTTTTGTAAGAACTTCCCTATGGCTAATTGCAACCAAATTCGCCTTATTCAATTTTCTTCGCGGAATTTTCAAATTTCCATAGCAGATTCATAATCAGCAACAAAAAAATTCCCTGAATAAGAATTGCAAAGTATTTCGTTAAAAACTTGAATTTTAGAATTTTTCGTACCATAAGATTTTCATCGAACAAAATTTTCCAATTTTCACAAACAATTCAGAATCAGCAACCTCAAGAACCCTTTGTTGTATAGTTTGTATAGGTAATGAGACAAATTTTTTTTCTGTTTTTTTTTTTATGGGCGACTGGCACTGCGGTATTTAACAGTACCTTGGATGCTTAATATCAATAATATCCTTGTTTTCCATTGTAAAATGCTGCGTTAAACGCTATTTTAACAAGTTTTACACAACATCTGACGTCACAACACCACAGCAGCCATTTGCATGACGTCACAGTGATTTTTGGAATAACCAATTTTTGTTAATTTTTTTTGGGTAATGGGTTACATTTTAGCCGTTTTTTATTATTGCGATAGCCATTTAGTAAGTTAATTTACAAAATTACATTTAATTCAAAAATCATGCGCATACCTTCTTCCCAAATTTAGCAAAATACGATGGTGCCTCAGTAATATGTTTTTAATCTTTAAGTAATTAAATTTGAATAAACTACGCCACTGTATTGAGTCTGCTTACTTAAATTAGCCTGAGTAATTAATATTATTATTTAATGAGATATTTCAGTATACCATATCTCAACTTAATACCTATCTCTTGTAGTTGAAAGAAATCTGCAAACTATATTTTTTTAAGGCATTTTCGAACAGGCATTTTTATCTCATTTTGAATCGTGGGACCTCCAGTTTTCGTTTGTCGGTCATTTTAAAAAACACCCCGTTTAATTTCCCTTACACGGACCTAAAAAATAAAACCAAACGTAAAAATCAATGCAGGCGACCCAATTTCCACCGTTCATGTCCTTCGACTAGACTACATTTTTTGTCGCTGAAGATTATCTATAATTTGATGCCGCAGATAATACAACCCCTCATATTCCCGAAGAGGCCCCGTGTGCGGAAGGGGGCAACGTGGATACACCCATATCCGAGTAGACCCCTCGTCGAGAGGGTGCTACCATTAGACGAAGGATTCGCATAACTAAATGTATTTATTCTGCGTCAGACAATCATCAACTTCTGAACGATTATTTTTCGAAACTAATGCCCTAATTTGGATAATGCAAACTGCATAGTCATACAGGCGTGGCAATTAGTTTTCGGCAGTACGTGGTAATCTTTTGTCTGGGCTAAAACCACAATAGAATATTAACACTTCTCGGACCCATTGCCCATTATGTGTTTTAGACAATAAACTAGACGTTCCTGGGATTTTGCCATCCCTAACACAATGACTTGTAGACCAGTCCCTGTAGTATAGTAGGAAAATCCTGTCTCAGGAAATAAACTAGGGGCGCTTAGGTAATCTAACTTGGACTTTTATGGCTCGTTAATTTAACATATTTTCGTTGGTCATGGTCCACAGATACATAAATATCGTCCTTTTCCTTTTGAATAACGCCATTTAATAAATTACAACCTGTTTTTGTGCACCCTTTGTTTGACATAGCTGTGACGACGTTTTATGTGTATTTAATGAATTTTATTACCTATAGGTAAGTTTCCTCCATTAATTGACCCCTCGCTGCGTTGCGCTAGAAGATCCTGTGGTGCGGCGTGTTTGCAAAGGATAAACCTTGTGACTAATGAATAGTTCTGGCTGATGGAATACCAAAAGAGGAATAAAATTTGCCTGAGATTATAACTTGAGTGGGCCAGCCGAGACCTATGCCAATGCGAAAAGGGCGTCTGCAACTTTATTTATTTATTTTATTAACAAAGAATTTTTACATATACAGGGTGGGGCAATAGTGCGTCGGACCTCGATATCTAGAGTTCGACGATAGCTAGAAATTTTTTAAAAAATTGCAAGTAAACTAGTTAAAAAAGTCTATAACTGGAAATTATTTTCGAACATGCCAAGACTAAATTACAGGACCAAGTGCCTTTTTTTAAATGGAATGCTATGTATATCAGTACATTGAAGCCTCTTTCTAGGCTCTATTCATTTCTATATTAGCATTGAATATCTCCCAACCACTTGGATGTAATGAATTTTTTTGTTGAAATAATGCAATCTGCAGATGGATATTAAAAAAATCACCACAGTCACAATTACGGGTTTTAAGAAAAAATACCAGTTACGAGACATCTAATTAATGTTTTTGAATCATTTTCATTTTCTAAAACTGTACAGGGTGGCCAAAAATTATTTTTCAATTAAGAACTTTTTAAATTGATTTTTTTTCAAATGGAACACCCTGTATATTTTTCAACGATGTGATGTAGAAATGAAAAACGAACATTTTTTGTAAGTACTTCCCTATGGCTAATTGCAACCAATTTCGTTTTATAAATAAATAAGTGTCAAATTCAAGAATAAACTTAAAAAAAGAGGTTCCCTCAAATAATTCAATAGAAAAATTTATAATAGGTGTTCGACGTGTTGCCCATTTTGATTGACACACGTCTTTATGCAATTTTGAAATGAGGCCATTTAGTGGGACCATTTCTTCCAATCCATTGAAATGAGTAAATAGTATTTAACAGGTCCTTTACTGTAATGTTTTTTTTGTACATTTTTTTGCTGATTTTGTTATTTGACAAGCAATAAAACCTCAATTTGGTATAAATTGTAGTGTACAACGGAGCATTTATCACACTTATCGGTCGATAGTTACAATTTGTATTGAATTTAAAATATTTGGAATTTTACAATATGAATTTTAATAAAGCGGAACTTGTAGACATGACATTTGTTTTGGGCGAGTCAGACAGAAAATTGTTTACTTGCCAATAGAATTTATCACCAACGTTATCCTCAAAGAAGGATTCTTGATGTTAGGAGCTTCCAAAACCTTCTCGATAGATTTCTGGAAACTGGAAATGTCGAATATAAAAAAAGTGAAAGAATGAAACGTGTTGTGAACGAAGAAAATGAGTTTTCTGTGGTGCTGGCAACGGTTGAGAATCCCCATGTTAGTCAAAGAGAAGTGAGCTCATTAGTAGGAATAAGTAGACGGTCTGTGGGTCGAATCTTAAAAACAAATAAGTTACATGCATATCATATTCAAATGCACCAGGAATTATCTGATGACGATTTTCAAAAGCGACTACAATTTTGTAATTGGGCCAGAGGTAAAATGCAAGATGATGTCAACTTCTTCAATAATGTTTTATTCACTGATGAGGCAACTTTTCATAAAAATGGATTTGTTAATAGGCACAATTTCCATTATTCTGCTTCGGAAAATCCTCACTTTTTTATGCAAGTTGATAACCAACACAGATGGTCTATAAACGTTTGGGGAGGAATTACTGGAGAACATGTAATAGGGCCCCATTTCTTTGATGGTACATTGACTGGGGCTATTTATCTTCATTTTTTGGAAAAATCTGCCACAATTATTGGTAAATCCCTGAAAGAATTCGAAATAGGATGTGGTTTCAGCAAGATGGTGCTCCACCACATTATCAAATGCAGTTAGAGACCACTTAAATAATACCTACCCTCATCAATGGATTGGAAGAAATGGACCCACTAAATGGCCCGTTAGATCCCCAGATCTTACAAAAATGGATTTCTTTTTATGAGGATACTTGAAGGAAATTGTTTCTAGAGACACACCAACAACAGTACAAAATGTGAAGGAAAGAATAATAACTGCCTTTAGATCTATCACACCGGCAGTTTTAGGAACAGTGGGAACTTCATTTCGAAAGCGCATAGAGATGTGTCAAAGAAAATGGGCAATATGTGGAACATTTATTATAATTTTTTCTACTGAGTTATTTGAAGAAACCTCTTTTTTAAGTTTATTTTTGAATTTTGTAATTATTGCTCAATAAAACGAAATTGGTTGCAATTAGCCATAGGGAAGTACTCACAAAAATGTTCGTTTTTCATTTCTACATCACATCGTTGAAAAATATACAGGGTGTTCCATTTGAAAAAAATTTAGAAAATTCAATTTAAAAAGTTCTTACTTGAAAAATAAATTTTGGCCACCCTGTACAGTTTTAGGAAAAGAAAATGATTCAAAAACATTAATTAGATGTCTCGTAACCGGTATTCACATAAGTTTTTCTTAAAACCCACAATTGTGACTGTGGTGATTTTTTTAATATCCATCTGCAGATTGCATTATTTCAACAAAAAAATTCATTACATCCAAGTGGTTGGGAGATATTCAATGCTAATATAGGAATGAATAGAGCCTAGAAAGAGGCTTCAAAAAATGTACTGATATACATAGCATTCCGTTTAAAAAAAGGCACTTGGTCCTGTAATTTCGTCTTGGCTCGCCCTGTATGTTCGAAAATAATTTCCAGTTATAGACTTTTTTATCTAGTTTACTTGCAATTTTTTTAAAAATTTCTAGCTATCGTAGAACTCAAGATATCGAGGTCCGACGCACTTTTGCCCCACCCTGTATGTCAAAATAAACCCACTGTTTCCCCTTTTGTTTAGTGATTTTAAAAAAATCAAAAACTTGCTTGTCCATTCAGAGTCGGGCGCCATATAAAAATCTTGCACGGGAATTTTTATGAATACCCTTCATGGCAGTTGTTAATTTTTAAGAATCTCTAAAAATGAAAAAAAAGTTACAGCAATGGAATTTTGGGTTACACTCCCTGTACATGTATGCAGTTTTTTTCTATATCTTCATCAGTGTTTCAAGACACTGACGTAAAACCCTAGAAACTCCTCTTACTTTGTCGCTATCATTGTTATTAAGTTTTGGATTCGAGAAAACTGGGAGGTAAATATCTTACGATAAGTATGGTAAGTACTAGGTATAAAAGTACTCAAGCAATTTCATTTTTTTATGACAGTGATTCAGTTGGTTCAATTGGTTTCTGTGTTGACTGAATGCTGATTAAAACGATTTGTAAAAACTTATCTGAGGAACCAAAAAACTCAGATAAAAAATAATAAAGATTATTTCTAGTAAACTGTCACCCATGTAATTAAATTATGAAAACTTAGATAACATATAATTATTCTAAGTTAACTAGCCCGAGAATGAGTTAGTCTTAATCTTAGTACCGATAAGCAATCTTTATTTCCGAATCTGTTTTCGCAAGAGCTATAAAATAGCCTAGATGATATTACATGGGATTAACTGGGACGACACGTTTGTCTCTGGCTTAATCATATCTGCCCTATAGTAAAATTCAGACATCGTTAAAGAGTAGGTAGGTAATAAACGTACAATCATGATCGAGTCTTCGATAATATACTAGGTAAGGTAGGGAGTGTGCTCGACTCGATATTTTCTAAAATATTTGGAATATATGAACCATTGAGATGTGGAAGGCTTATTAACTATAACAAATTGTAAATTTATTGATAAAGATTGATTGAATGTGGTTTCTTTTTGTGTACTTATTTCTGGGACACCCTGTATAATCTACGGCTACTAATTACTTCCCCAGTAAAAGATAATTTAATTTCTTGTATGGGTTATTCATAGGAAGAATTCCTTTAAGGGTCTGCAGGTGTCAATTTTTTGGTAAAAATGTTAATAGTTCAAAAACTATAAATTTTAGGTACCATAGGGTTTGTCATACAAAGTGGCCTTAAAATCCAGCAACCTATCTATCCCGATAATAAAAACAGGGGTGTTCCATTTAAAATAACAAAGTTGACATCTGCTTCTGGTATAACCGAAAGCCATAGAACTGTCGAAATATTTTAGTTAGAAAGGTCACAAACAGTTTTCACAGACAATTTACCGGCGTTAGTTCACCAGATTTGCTTCTCGTGCACCGATGAAAGAGTAACGGCATTGTAATCATTGTATAAGAAATCGATTTTTTTTGTTTACAATAAATCCAATACACATATACAAACATATTTCCAAACAGTGAAACGAATAAAAGTATATGGAACAAGGTCTTAACATATAAACAAGTTTTTATTATTATTGCACCGCACCTACAGTCCTAGAAATGTAACAATACGAGGGCTGTTCGAGAACTATAACACCCAAAGCACGAGTCAAAAGGTCATACTTACGTGAGACGAAATATGGCTATAAATGGATAAAATTGTAGAACGAGTATCGTGACTGCGAACTGGCAGACATTCCTCCTAATCATCTCTGATTCATCGACACTGGAAGATCGAAGTCAATGTACCGGATCTCTTTAACATTACGCAAAGCTGTCTGTAAATAAAAGACAAACGACTGTTATTGTTTACCTAAATATTGACATACGAAACAACACAAATAATAATAGTACTATCGGAGATAGACGATTCTGCATGTACAGGGTGGTTCAGTTCCTACTTCCGTTTTATTCATATTAAAGTATTCACAAATTCCAAAATTATATGAGTATGGATACAAGGTAAGGAGAAACTTAATTTAAATATAAATAATTTTTTATTTTTTAATATGTGTTTGATAAATGAACGCATGTAGAGAAAGAATATTTTTTTGGTAATGGGTAACATCTATATGGTATCCATACAGGGTGGGGCAATAGTGCGTCGGATCTCGATATATCGAGTTCTACGATAGCTAGAATTTTAAAAAAAATTGTAAGTAAAGTAGATAAAAAAGTCTATAACTGGAAATTATTTTCGAACATACAGGGCGAGCCAAGACGAAATTACAGGACCAAATGCCTTTTTTTAAATAGAATGCTATGTATATCAAGTACATTTTTTGAAGCCTCTCTCTAGGCTCTATTCATTCCTATATTAGCATTGAATATCTCCCAACCACTTGGATGTAATTAATTTTTTTGTTGAAATAATGCAATCTGCAGATGGATATTAAAAAAATCACCACAGTCACAATTGTGAGTTTTAAGAAAAACTTTTGTGAATACCGGTTACGAGACATCTTATTAATGTTTTTGAATCATTTTCATTTCCTAAAACTGTATAGGGTGGCCAAAAATTATTTTTCAATTAAGAATTTTTTAAATTGAATTTTCTCAATTTTTTCAAATGGAACACGCTGTATATTTTTCAACGATGTGATGACGAACATTTTTTGTAAGTACTTCCGTATGGCTAATTGCAACCAATTTCGTTTTATTGAGCAATAATTACAAAATTCAAAAATAAACTTAAAAAAGAGGTTTCTTCAAATAACTCAGTAGAAAAAATGATAATAAATGTTCCACGTGTTGCCCATTTTCATTGACACATGTCTCTATGCGCTTTTGAAATAGGGTTCCCACTGTTCCTAAAACTGCCGGTGTGATAGATCTAAAGGCAGTTATTATTCTTTCCTTCACATTTTGTACTGTTGTTGGTGTGTCTCTAGAAACAATTTCCTTCAAGTATCCTCATAAAAAGAAATCCATTTTTGTAAGATCTGGGGATCTAACGGGCCATTTAGTGGGTCCATTTCTTCCAATCCATTGATGAGGGTAGGTATTATTTAAGTGGTCTCTAACTGCATTTGATAATGTGGTGGAGCACCATCTTGCTGAAACCACATCCTATTTCGAATTCTTTCAGGGACATTTACCAATAATTGTGGCAGATAGTTTTCCAAAAAATGAAGATAAATAGCTCCAGTCAATGTACCATCAAAGAAATGGGACCCTATTACATGTTCTCCAATAATTCCTCCCCAAACGTTTATAGACCATCTGTGTTGGTTATCAACTTGCATAAAAAAGTGAGGATTTTCCGAAGCAGAATAATGGAAATTGTGCCTATTAACAAATCCATTTTTATGAAAAGTTGCCTCATCAGTGAATAAAACATTATTGAAGAAGTTGACATCATTTTGCATTTTACCTCTGGGCCAATTACAAAATTGTAGTCGCTTTTGAAAATCGTCATCAGATAATTCCTGGTGCATTTGAATATGATATGCATGCAACTTATTTGTTTTTAAGATTCGACCCACAGACCGTCTACTTATTCCTACTAATGAGCTCACTTCTCTTTGACTAACATGGGGATTCTCAACCGTTGCCAGCACCACAGAAAACTCATTTTCTTCGTTCACAACACGTTTTATTCTTTCACTTTTTTTATATTCGACATTTCCAGTTTCCAGAAATCTATCGAAAAGGTTTTGGAAGCTCCTAACATCAGGAATCCTTCTTTGAGGATAACGTTGGTGATAAATTCTATTGGCAAGTAAACAATTTTCTGTCTGACTCGCCCAAAACAAATGTCATGTCTACAAGTTCCGCTTTATTAAAATTCATATTGTAAAATTCCAAATATTTTAAATTCAATACAAATTGTAACTATCGACCGACAAGTGTGATAAATGCTCCGTTGTACACTACAATTTATACCAAACTGAGGTTTTATTGCTTGTCGAATAACGAAAACAGCAAAAAAATGTACAAAAAAAAATTACAGTAAAAGGACCTGTTAAGTACTAATTACTCATTTCAATGAATTGGAAGAAATGGTCCCACTAAATGGCCTCATTTCAAAATTGCATAAAGACGTGTGTCAATCAAAATGGACAAACGTCGAACACCTATTAGAAATTTTTCTAAAGAATTATTTGAGGGAACCTCTTTTTTAAGTTTATTCTTGAATTTGACACTTATTTATTTATAAAACGAAATTGGTTGCAATTAGCCATAGGGAAGTACTTGCAAAAAATTTTCGTTTTTCGTTTCTACATCACATCGTTGAAAAATATACAGGGTGTTCCATTTGAAAAAATTGTGAAAATTCAATTTAAAAAGTTCTTAATTGAAAAATAATTTTTGGCCACCCTGTACAGTTTTAGGAAATGAAAATGATTCAAAAACATTAATTAGATGTCTCGTAACTGGTATTCACATAAGTTTTTCTTAAAACCCATAATTGTGCCTGTGGTGATTTTTTTAATATCCATCTGCAGATTGCATTATTTCAACAAAAAAATTCATTACATCCAAGTGGTTGGGAGATATTCAATGCTAATATAGGAATGAATAGAGTTTAGAAAGAGGCTTAAAAAAATGTACTGAAATACATAGCATTCCATTTAAAAAAAAGGCACTTGGTCCTGTAATTTCGTCTTGGCTCGCCCTGTATGTTCGAAAATAATTTCCAGTAATAGATTTTTTCATCTAGTCTACTTGAAATTTTTTTTAAAATTTCTAGCTATCGTAGAACTATTGCCCCACCCTGTATATGTACAGGGTGGTTCAAATTTGTATGTTTTCAGC
Source organism: Rhagium mordax (assembly GCA_963680705.1). NCBI lineage: Eukaryota > Metazoa > Arthropoda > Insecta > Coleoptera > Cerambycidae > Rhagium > Rhagium mordax. The sequence continues at coordinate 130,529,522 of OY796656.1, read as the reverse complement.
GGTTCCCGTCGAAACTTCGTAAGAGATAGAGCAAATCTGAAATGTGAATCCAAAGCTCTTTTTTCATAAAAATAAGAATGGCGTAAACCGCATCCTTCTACCTCTAATTGTTTTCGAGCTACGGAGCGATTTTTAATTTTTAACAATTTTTAACAGTAGATATTGCAAAATGGTCTAAACACGAAAAATATTTCATTATTTGAAGCAACAAAGCCAAAAGTGTCAACTATAAAAAATAATTTCCAGTCATAAACTCGTTTATGTAGTTTACATTTCGAAATACCATTTCCAACTATCGTAGAACTCGAGATATATCAAAGCCGAATGCATTATTAATTATTACCTCGCTCTATATATTTATGTATGAGGAAAAAAACTCTTTTCAATCCTCTGTATTTCACAATCTTTAACAGTATTTCCTGGTTGACGCAGTGGAACGCCTTGGAGAGGTCGTCGAAAATACCAAGCAAGGAGTTAATGTTTTCATTCTAATGCTTTATTTACTTGATTAGGCCGGTCAGATGTATTTTGATTTTATCTGAAACTGAAACCAATCCACGACTTCCTCGAAATGTTTTTATTATTTAAATACGCAGTTAATTACGTAACATTTAAAGAGAATAGTAATAATACTATTTTAATTCACATCCTCGAACCCATAAAGGACCGACGTTCCGGCTCTCAATAGATTTTCACTAAATTATTTGGGTTGCCATGGTAACGAAACCAAAGACAAACTTACAGGGTGTTCTATTGATCTTGCTTATTTTTGTCTTGGACCATAATTCTAGAACCACTAGGTATAAACAATAAAACGTTGTGTGTATGTTTTACTTAATCAGCCATACCGATTTCTCAATTTAGCTGAATCAAAATACAGGACCGGACAGGAAAAAGGGGCCGAATTGTTAAACCTCAAAAACAACACCCTGTATCGAAAGTTCTAAATATCACTTGGCTTACTGCGTTCTCTGAATGACCAATTAAGGAAAAAGTGGTAAACCGTATTTCCGTTACATCCGGTGTCGTGCCTTCTTATTATCCTTGTGCATAAATTTTCGAAAATTAATTCGGAAAAGTTATTAAAAAATGCATTAAACATTTATTAGGACAGATCTAACAGACTGTGTTAAGGCGTATCCTGTGCCATGATTACGTCTGTACCTATTAAATTATAAATAGCAGACGTTCTCCCTTAATTCATCACTTAATTATTGTGAAAGTAATTGGGTAGGCGACTACAGCAAGTTTTTGTTTCGTGAATGACGTAAATCCAGGTGCATAATGTGTGGTAATCGACAATCGTTTCAGTGCAGTGGAGTGGCAAAAATTTTATGTCAGAGATTTGGTTGAATTTATTTTATGAATAATAATAAGTATTGTAGATGATTCGAGGAAGGAAAATGTTTGTAAGCAGGTACGGAACTGTTCAATGCGAAAAATAAATAGACCTCAGGTACATACATTTGGAATCAATCCGGCTTTGCTTTACAACTTCGGCAACTTGAAGTTGTTGTTAACTCTCTTTTGTGAGTAGGTAGCATGGCATATAAACCTGAGGAAAGAAAGTACAACCTTCTGCTAGCAGGTAGAAAGGGCTTTCCATGATGTCGAAAATAAAACTAAATATTTATGTTGATAAAATTGCTTGTACTGGTAATTTATATTTTTATACAGGGTGGTCAGGTAAACGAAGATCCAACCAGGCTGCTTGAGGAGGTAGCAGCCTGAAAAATCCTTATAAGAAGCAAAATATACCCACGAAACAAGTCGAAACGGAGCTTCATAGTGGCACCAAAAACAAAAAAAAAAATTACAAAATTCAGTAACAGGCACTGCATCCAATTCGAAATTTGACATGTTCAATAAAAAATTATCGGGTAATATAAAAAATAAATTCTGCAGAATTCGAGCTCATACCAATAAATAAATAAAGTATATTTTAGGTTATAATTCTATTTCGATTTAATAAATGTTTAAATGAATGTCAATTTAGTTAAGAACATTAAGTTCATTATTAGTCTTATTTGTGGAATTCTATCCCTTCATTAGAAACTGTCAAACAAAGAAAAATTGTACAGAAATTTTAGAAAACTTCGGTGAGGTTAACGATATAATGTAAATAAATATAATAAAAATTTTTAAATAATTATTTTATTATATCAGTAATTTAAATGAATTTGTAAAATGATGTCTTTATTCTTACTTGTCTTATAATAATTGTGTTTACCCATTCACATATTTATATATATTTTTTAAATTTATTTTTGTTCTATAAAATTATGTGTTTTTTTGGTTTATTTATTTCTGACATGCCATATGTACAAGGTTATCACGCGAAAGTTCCCACCCCAATAATTTTGAGGATTATTTCTAAAGTTACAAAAATTTTTTATATATATAATTTGTATGAATTTTTATGGTGAATTTTTATGGCGATTCTAATTATGAAAAAAGAAAAACAATTAAAAGCCAATTTGAAAATTTATGAACCGCATTTTTTTTAATGGGACGCCCTGTATATTTTTGAATCCACGTTTAATGACATAAGCAATAACAAATGTCAAAATAAATAATTACGTGAGCTTTTGTTTTTTAGCATGGCCATTCTTAAATCTATGTGTCCAGGTTATATTGATTTAAGGGAATGCAATTATTTTCTTAAAAAAACTGCATTTTTGAATAATTCAAAAACTGTCAAAAATAAACGTATTATTAAACTGTACCTAGTATATATATATTTAGAATCAGAATGAAAGGATCTTTCAAAAAATTTAAAAACATATATAAGGTGTTCCATTTAAAAAAATGTAAGTTAGGTTCATAACTTTTTAAATTGGCATTTAATTGTTTTTCTTTTTCATAGTTAGAATTGTCATAAAAATTCACACGAATTATACAGGGTGGTCCGAATTTAAGCCGGGAAACTTCGTCAGCGGATACTACGCCTAAAAATAATAACTTTTTGTCATATAAACATATATCGAAAAACGAACGGATTTCAAAATATAAGGTGTCGAAGTTGGAGGAAAAAAAAATATTTTTTTCAATATCTTAACGAATAAAGATTTTTTATTCAAATTTGACATACAGGTATAATTAAGGCAAGCACACCGGCTAAAATAAATTTTGTCCAAAATATTACACTGGGTGATTATTTTTTTCTGATCGATTACCCCTTAAACCACAAGAACTTTTTGTTTGTACGCCACTGGTCAAATTTAATAGAAAATTTTTATTCTACGTTCCTTTTAGAGAAGAAAAGTATTTTTGGCTTTTTTTCGAAATTCTTATGGTTTTTGATAAAATTGACATTTTCTACAACCCATAAACGACGGGACGAAGCAATAATTTTTTTCATCTTACAAAAAAAGAAGTATGGGGACCGACTAAAGTGAACCTCGCGAGTCCGAAATCGGTATAAAAAAATTCCTAGTCAGTGATGTCGAAAAAAAGGGTATAGTCTACTTCAGAGTTGTACCGCAGATAAAAAATTACCGACAAAGGAACACGTGCGGCGGCGTCTTTGCGAACATTAAAGAGGCCGCGTTTCTGCTTTGTAAATGCGGCATTTTTTCCCTGCGATACAAATCTGAAGTGGACTTTAGTACCTTTTTCGGACTCGCGAGGTTCACTATAGTCTTGTTCCATACTCTTTTTTTGGTTTGAATAAGAAAAATTTTTTTGGATCCTTTTGTTCAGTGTAGAGGTCAGGCCGGACGCCCAAAACATTTTTCGACCCCCTATATGTAAACGTCGTCAGAAAATGAAGATAAGTGGCGAAAAACATTTTCGAATTTTTTCCCCATTTTCTCTGCAGCGCCCCTTTTTTTCGACGCCACTGACTTGGAATTTTTTTAGTATTTTATTCGGACTCGCGAGATTCACTTTAGTCGGTCCCCATACTTCTTTTTTTGTAAGATGAAAAAAATTATTACTTCGTCCCGTCGTTTATGGGTTGTAGAAAATGTCAATTTTATCAAAAACCATAAGAAGTTCGAAAAAAAGCCAAAAATACATTTTTGTTCTAAAAGGAACGTAGAATAAAATTTTTCTATTAAATTTGACCAGTGGCGTACAAACAAAAAGTTCTTATGGTTTAAGGGGTAATCGATCAGAAAAAAATAATCACCCAGTGTAATACTTTGGACAAAATTTATTTTAGCCAGTGTGCTTGCCTTAATTATACCTGTATGTCAAATTTGAATAAAAAAACCTTTATTCGTTATTGAGATATAGAAAAAAAAAATAAAAATTTCCGCCAACTTCAACACCTTGTATTTTGAAATCCGTTCGGTTTTCGATATATGCTTGATAATCTGCCTTATACAAATGTTGCTGGTTTAAGAGATACAGGGTGTTCAAAGTTAGAATTTTATTTTGGAGTTTCTCAATATTTTTGATAATTTTCATAGCATCAACTTGAATATTGGGAGTGTTACGTTTTTTTGGCATGACAAATAAGAATTTAAAACTTGCTCATAGAGGACGCTAATTATACAGGATGTCCATTTAGTAGGTACTCCTTTCTTCACCTAGACTAGAATTCTGTTCAGGGTAAAGTACATGTTTTTTCTTTAATAGAACGACCTACATTTTTTTGTCGCAATTGAAGCCACTTATGGGTCTCTCTTCAGCCCTAAAATTTGTTTGCTCTTCAGTGTAGTTTATGTAAAACTACTCCATCGCTCGTTGAATTTTCATACAAATTTGGGTGATGATACGCTTTGTCTCACAGCAGTGTCAAAATTAAATAATACACGATATAATACAAGGCGTTCAAAATTAGTTTTCAAAAATCAATATTTTCAATTAAATTTTTTTCAATTTTTTTTTATATGGGACATCCTATATATTTAAGATTAAGATTAAGAAAATTGTAAATAAGTACAATATTATATTTTGCAATCAATAATATGGCTTTCAGGATGAAAAATCAACAGCGGATACGGATAGGGAAAGTTCACTCTCAGTATTTTTTTGCCCTAGCTAAGGCTTTCGATACGGCAAGTCTTCAGCTGTTGATCGAAAGCCTTGAAAACGTAGGTTTAAGAAACTCTAAAGTTAATAAAATATTATCTCTCCGATAGCAACCAATTTGCGGGTATTGGTGATACAAAAAAGTGGTTATCGGACTATTATAAATTGTGGTGTTCCTCAAGGTACCATCCTCGGGCCCTTATTATTCTTTCTATGCATTAATAACTTATTTCTTGTAGAAACCAATGGTTAGCTAAATTTTTATAACTGCATTTGTAAACTTTCTAAGTTATAACACCTCTCAGTTTTTAGAAAATATGTTATTTTATTTGTAAACAGGAAATACACATTTATCATTTTTACAAGATTTACTTATTCAGTACCTATAATAGGCATTTTTTTGCATTGCATTGTTATTATTATTTTTGTTATTGATCTTTCGGAGTTTTAATGAAATTTTTGAAATTTTAAAAAATTTCACGTCAAAGAGCTAGTCTTTCTAAACCCTCACTCATCCGGTCATTTTTGAGAAAAACAACTAAACAAATAATTCGTTCTTTTTTTCATGAACCAAACACATCTAGGTTACCTTACAGAGCCGTAATAAGAATCGGCATTTATATTGATACTTATGATAGCGCGAAAAAATAAGAACAACTTTCTTTTACCACCTTAAATTATATTAGTACATTCTTAATTAGCTTAATATGAAACAGCAATTTCTGTTCTACGTTTTTTATATATACAAAGAACAAATACACACAACGGTTCTTCGGTGTTGAGAAATGCTGCGTAATGGTTTGGTATTATACCTATACAAATCCGACTATTTATTTTTTATCATGCTTAACGTCTGTAAATATACATAGAAGATACGGTAACGTAATCGTCCTACGACCATGCCATGGTAATATTATTTATTTTTGATATCAGGAGATTGCCTACTTTTCAATTATTCCATAATATACAGGTTGTTGCCAAAATTTTGTCGGATGTTAACTATTGCCGGCTAAACCGGAAGTTAGATGTGCATGGCATATGCCATTATAACCACAATAATATACCACTTCGATGTCCGTAATAATATACAAGGCGAAAAAAATTTGGAAAATCAGTTTTTTGACAATACCTCGTATATTAGAAGTTATATCACTTATTCGACCTTAAAATCGGATTCCCCATAAAAAAATACACGAGAATTGGTTTTGGTTTTTCACTTTAACCCAATAATAAAGCCAGGAGATCGAGTGACCCTCTTATGTTGGACACCCTGTACCATTACGTTTGGCCTAAGTATTTATTGAGAGCCTGTAAGCAAAATGTAAACGAAACTGTATTTTATAGAATAATTATTCAGCTTAGGGTAGAATAGGACGTGATGGCCTTGAAAAGATAAAGTCGTGGTCATCAAGGTAATTAAAAAGCAATTAAAAAGTAATTAGGCGGAAGTAAAAGGCGTCATAAAAAAGTGATTGGGAAAACTCAATTAGATGACATATAATGATATCGTCACTAGGTCATTGAGGTAATTAAAAAGCAATTAAAAAGAAATTAAGGGGAAGTGAAGGGCGACATTAAAGAAGCATTTGGAAAGGACCCATTTAGATGATTTAATACTACGAGGAATTGTGTATTGTCGAAAAACTTGTATACTTGTATATTACGGAAATTGATATGGTTGATGATCGATTTTGGTATTTCATTTTAACCCAATAATAAAGCCAAGAAATCGAGTGAGCCTCTTATGTGGGACACCCGGTACGATTACTATTGGTCTATCAAATATTTATTGAGAGTCTGTAAGTAAAATATAATCGAAACTGTATTTTGTAGAATAATTATTCAGCTTAGGGTAGAATAGAAGATAAAGTCATGGTCATCAAGGTAATAATAAATAAATAATAAATAATAAATAACACCACAGATAATACGACCCCCTTTATCCCTGAAGACTCTGAAAGTCTTGTGCGGGAGGGGGCTACACATTTAGAGACAACGGACACACACCCAATATCCGAGTATACTAGGATTAATTTCTTTGTCCGAAAAAATCCCAGTGCCACGGCCGGGAATCGAACCCGGGACTCCTGGCTGAGAGTCTAGTATCCTAGCCTCTCAACCAACCAGCCATAATTAAAAAGCAATTAAAAAGTAATTAGGCCGAAGTGGAAGGCGTCATTAAAAAGTGGTTGAAAAACCCAATTAGATTATGCAAAGATAACGTCACTAGGTCATCAAGGTAATTAAGAGGCAATTAAAAAGTAATTAAGCGGAAGCGATGGGAAAGACCCATTTAGATGATTTTTCAAAACTATTATTTATAATGCAATGCCGAAAAACAAAATACGGTTTAAATACAAATTCTGAACTAGAGCTTTTTAATGGTACTCAAATTAAGATTTTTGGTAAAACGTGATCTAAAAATTTAAACAAAATGATTTAGCTCAAATATACGGGAAATAAACTATTGATTATGGACCGATAATGCGACGTCATCTAGATGGGTCTTTTTTCCAATTTTTGAACGGCTCCTTTAACTGCCACTTAATTACTTTTTAATTACTTTTTAAATACCTCGATGACCTAGTGACGTTATAATTGCGTCACCTAATTGGGTCTTCCCAGTTACTTTTTAATGGCTCCTTTCACTTCAAACTTTTTAATTGCTTTTAATTACCTAATGGCTCCTTTCACTTCCACTTAATTACTTTTTAATTGCTTCTTAATTACCTCGATCACCTAGTGACGTTATAATTGCGTCACCTAATTGGGTCTTCCCAGTTACTTTTTAATGGCTCCTTTCACTTCAAACTTTTTAATTGCTTTTTAATTACCTAATGGCTCCTTTCACTTCCACTTAATTACATTTTAATTGCTTTTTAATTACCTCGATGACCTAGTGACGTTATAATTGCTACACCTAATTGGACCTTCCCAGTTACTTTTTAACGGTTCCTTTCACTTCAAACTTTTTAATTGTTTTTTAATTACCTTCCACTTAATTACTTTTTAATTGCTTTTTAATGACCTCGATGACCTAGTGACGTTATAATTGCGTCACCTAATTGAGTCTTCCCAGTTACTTTTTAATGGGTCCTTTGACTTCCAACTTTTTAATTGCTTTTTAATTACCTAATGGCTCCTCTCACTTCAACTTAATTACTTTTTAATTGCTTTTTAATTACATTGATGACCTAGTGACGTTATAATTGCGTCTTTACAGTTACTTTTTAATGGCTCCTTTCACTTCCAACTTTTTAATTGCTTTTTAATTACCTCGATGACTTTGACCTTCTCTTTTCAAGGTCATCTCCTCCTATTCTACTACTTAGGTATAGGGAAAGGTACAGCAAAGTTGTGGAGTATTAAATAGGGCATCTTATGGTTGGATAAGCAGGGTGTTTCATTAGAATTTGCCTCAACAACCAAACAGAATCAGGATTCATCATTAGAAATTAATCTCGAGGTCAATTATCTTGGTACTTAGATGGTGCGAATTTTTTTGTTGGCTTCCGTTAGATGCGGAGTTATGTAATAAAACTGTGTCGTTATGGAATACAGCTATTTGATGTTACCGGCGGGAAAAAAATTTCAACATGGATAAATTAATTTACCGCAATTTATTAAGTATACCAGGCTCGTATAATAGCTCTTAATTTAAAGATCAATGCAATTGGGATATTCCTGGTTCTTATGAGCAGAATTTCTAAAGTTTATGATTTACAAAAAACAATTTATTACGTGTACTCAGATAAAAACGTTATTAATAAACTCATTAATCAATTTCTTTACTCAAATGCAACGAGCGCTCGTGAAAAAGTTTCGCCGAGTTCTCAGAACGCGGAATTTTATTAATGACTTCATTTTATCACTAAATTTAAAATAAAGTAAATAACTTTTTAACGTGTTTATAATAAGTTATCTCAAAGATCATGTATACACTAGATAGTCAGACCTATTGTTTAATTTTATCGCTCATAAATGGACCTCAACTTAAGCTTCATCTCACTTTAACTCATGAATACTGCAATACTTCTCTTTTATTTGGCATCCAATTTTGCATGTGTTAGAGAGAGAAGATGGGGCGATGAAATAAACAATGGCTTTGACTATCTAGTATATGAAATTATCTTTGGTTATCTGAAACAATATAATCGACATGAAAACACATCTCACGACCCACTGAATTCATTTAGCCGCAAAAGTAAAGCGATTTGCGTAAAACATATCTCATTAATAGCAGCAATAGCTCGATAAAAAATTGATACGTCTTTAAAATTAGATACTTTGACCTTGTTATTAAACTTAACAGCTTACTCGTAAAATAAAATTTGCATCATTGTTACAATATGGTTAATTTATTCCAACTGCTTGCAACCAATCAAGATTATATGTAGTCTGCAAAAATCATTGGCGTAAACAGTAACCAGCACGCGCCCTAATATTAACCCCTGGGGAACTCCGACCTTAAGAATGCCATTATCGGTGTGTTTGCTGTTCAAAAACGATTGTCCCACAAGGCAATAGTTAACATTAAATTAAATGGACGTTCAATTATGAAACTGGCTGGCTGGTGACCGTGCCCGTTAGAAGTTAATCAAGATAGTAACTGCGCCAACTGCGGTTTCGTTAAATAAGATCAGGTTTCATTGAGCGGCGTTCAGGTATTTTAATGATAGTTTCAAAATGTTGACAGTTATTTGTTTTGTCTTATCTGATTACCGTGTCCACAATTAGGGACTGTGATCGGTGAATCCTGGAGTTTGCGTCTATAAGAACAATTTTACTATGCATGGGCATGGGAGTTTGTTAGTCCGCATATAATCGAAAATAAACGCTGATTAAATACACCCAGAAGAGGTTAAGAAGTTAAATATCTGGGGCACAGCAACACCGTATTTGTGGGAATTTTTTTTTGATGATTATTTCCGAAACCTACTCCATTTCATGAAAAATCTGCTGTAAAACAGTCTTAAATTGCTTGATTTTGGCTGTTTCTACTTTCAGACCAGATAGAGAAAAGACCAAGGTGTCTAGAGCTCAATTTTTGTGAAACAACTGATAAGCGGAAACAGAGAAATCGGCAAAAATTGACATTTGACAGATTTCGAAAAAGTGTTACTTTTTGATGTGCGATTATTTTTTCATGCAGTAAAAACATAGAATATAGAATAAAATATATTTTCCAAAAAAAAATTATCATACTTTTTTTGGATCCTCCCGGAAATATTTTTCCGGGGTTTCAGCGGGGATATAAAGTGAAAATTTGCGAGGTTTGGAAATTTTTTCCGGCTTTTCAATAAATCGCGGGGTCCGGGAAAGAGGAACACCCGGTATAACAGTCATGAAAGCTCTCGGAGAGGTCTTATGGTCCCCTATCGAAAACCGGAAGAAAATCGCTAAAAAAGTGGCCAATTTAGCGAAAACCTTGCGATTTTGACATTTTTTGACATTTTGACATTTTTTTTAAAATTTTTTTGACATTTTTTTAAATTTTTTTGACATTTTGACATTTTGACATTTTTTGCCATTTTGACAGTTTGACATTTTGACATTTTTGACATTTTGACATTTTGACATTTTATGACATTTTGAAATTGAAGTGTAATCGATTCCCTTCTGTGATCGAAAATAAAAAAAATAATTTGCGGCAACGTTGAGTATTTAATAAGGGTGTACAGAGTGTTTCCTATAACGTTCTCATCCAAACTTTTTGACTTGTCTTTGGAAATAAAATAAAAATATTTAACTTACCTGAGAGTATTTTTTCCAAGGATTTCGAAAATTTCAACAAAAAAACAATTGAAAGTCAAATAAAAGTGGAAAAAACAAAGCTTTGTTTTTTAAATGAAACGCCCTGTATATTTTTACAATTTTGGAAAAAGATTTAAATTCACTTTCCAAAAATATAACATAACATATCTACATATGTATTTACCTTCATATTTAGTAAAATACCTACTAATAATAATTGTAATAATAATAATAATTATTATCAGTATTTTACTAAATTGAAGGTAATGTTATATTTTTGTAAAAATATACAGGGAATTCCATTAAAAAAAAACAATGCCATATTTTTTCTCACTTTTGACTTTCAATTGTTTTTTTGTTGAAATTTTTGAAATCCTTAGAAAGAATACTATAAGTTCTTTAAGTATTTTATTTCCAAAGACAAACCAAAAAATTGGAGTGAGAACGTTATAGGAATCACCCTGTACATGTTTGGTGACGTTGCAATGAGTTTTTTGGGAACCAATGATTGGGGATTCGAGACCCCATACTATGGCCTGCAAGGTCTCCCGACCTTAGTTCATTGGATTTTTATATATGGGGCTTTATCAAAACTTAATATTTAAAACGCTTACAGAAATGCGAGAAAATAACACCCTTGCAATTCTTAAATTCTACCTAGTTGAGATATTTGATGATTTTGATTTTTGAGCAATTTTTTGAGGTTAAAAAAATGTGATTTTCTAGAACAATTCCGATGCTACGGCTCAAAGTTTTTTTTTTGTGGAGCTGTGTTATTTTTGCATTGCTACTGACAAGATAATAAACGCTGAACAGTGAATGAGAAAATTACTTGGCGCTCGGGATCAAGCGCCAAAAAATTAATGCGTTTTAAAATTTCAAAATAAAAATTACTATTACTAATAAGAGAATTGCAGTTCTATGTTTAGAACGCATATAGCAATATTTAAATATTTCTTGTTACATGCAGCCTACGCCAAAATTTTTTTTTATATCTACACCGCGTCATTTTGCATATTTTAAAATAGAAAGTCGGTGGTAGATGTGCAAAAGTTTATTGGGTAAAAGGGTAACAACTCTACTAGGCGTTGAACTTGCATCTTTTTTCGATTTGCCAAAACTGTTTCCATACAGGAGGAAATATTGAAAAAATATGAGTAGGGTTTAATTACAGAAAGTCATGATTTTTTAATTTCAACCGAATATACGACTTTTCATGAACGCTCGATATACAGTGAGGTCGAAAAGTAAAGAACAAATTCAATATTTTCAAAATGCCAAAACGCCAAGTTTTGGAAAAATCGCTCGGATAGGTCTATTTTGATTTTATATTAGGTCTATTTTAAAAATACTTGTTATTCTACAAGGTGTCCCAAAAAATCTGGGCTCTGTGATCAACTTTGATTTTTCACATGGCAACCTTCAATTTTTGTTGCAATTTTGAATTCCTTGTCAGATTCTAAACATTTTCAGTGTATTACACCCTATCAATCGTTTCTGAGTTATTGATAAGTATTCAAAATTAATTTTTTTGGATAAGAAAATATTTTTAATATCAAATGTATTTTATTTTTAGGTTAGCAACTAATTAAAATTATTTCAACACCTAAACGATTGATAAATTCTTCTTGATTTTTTTCTAATCATTTCTGGTAATTAGCCTGTTCAATAAATGTTAATAACTCAGAAACAATTGATTTTAGGTTAGCGTGTAATAAACGGAAAATGTTTAAGGAATTCGAGATTCGAAAGAAAATTGGGGGTTGCCATTTGAAAAATCAAAGTTGGTCACAGCCCAGCTTTTTTGGGACATCTTGTAGAATAAAAAATATTTTTAAAATAGGCCTAATATAAAATTAAAATCGACCTCTCCGAGCGATTTTTCCAAAAATTAGGCGTTTTGAATATATTGAATTTATTCCTTACTTTTCGACTTCACTGTATACCATTGTTATGCAGATGGCTCCATCTAAATACGTAGAGATATACCGGGTGTTCCAGTTTTTTGTAGCAGGACTTTAACAGTCATTTGAAAATTATTAAAAAAAAGTTCATATAAACATAAGTTGAGAAATGTTTAGTTTTCGAGATACTGGTTGTTAAAGTTTGAAAATAAATATGGATTTATATTTCCAGAATGCTAAGAAGTATCGAATCCAAACTTACCAATTCTTTACATACAATTTAGAGGCCTATTTTACAATAACAAACTACTACTTTACTTAACCATGGGCGTAGATATATGGATTTACTAAGGCTCTTTTTTACAAAAAAGTAGTACGCCACTGATATTTTCCCATGTTTCTAGTTTAATTCAATAAAGCAAGAAAAAACAAAAGTTTAATGTCTCTTGGCACTTTTTGATATGACAAGCCGTTGTTCAGAAAATTTACATTTAATCTTTTGATGCACGCCTCTGGACGAATTTTAGACAAACTTGAAGTCGCTCAGAATTTCACCAAATTTGATGATACGAAAAGTCTTTTAAAAAGAAAGAATGAAACATCGCTAATGATGCTTGTAATGAAGTAAGACACTTTTACATGTTGCTAGCTTTTGTGTTTTTGTTTCTAATAATTTATTTTAGTTCGACCGTTGCGTTTTAATACATTTGTGTTATAAAAATTTTGATTTAGGTACATGATAATAAACTTTTACAATAAATATTTTAAATGTGTTATATTATTTCTTTTTAAGAGACTTTTCGCACCATCAAATTTGGTGAAATTCTGAGCGACTTCAAGTTTGTCTAAAATTCGTCCATAGGCGTGCATCAAAAGATTAAATGTAAATTTTCTGAACAACGGCTTGTCATATCAAAAAGTGCCAAGAGACATTAAATATTTGTTTTTTCTTGCTTTATTGAATTAAACTGGAAACATGGGAAAATATCAGTGGCGTACTACTTTTTTGTAAAAAAGAGCCTTAGTAAATCCATATATCTACGCCCATGGTTAAGTAAAGTAGTAGTTTGTTATTCTAAAATAGGCCTCTAAATTGTATGTAAAAAATTGGTAAGTTTGGATTCGATACTTCTTAGCATTCTGGAAATATAAATCCATATTTATTATCAAACTTTAACACCCTGTATCTCGCGCGAAAACTAAGCATTTCTCAACCTATGTTTATATGAACTTTTTTTAATAATCTTCAAATGTCTATCGACTGTTAAAGTCCTGCTACAAAAAACTGGAACACCCTGTATGTTGATTTTCAGTTGATTCTCATCGAGCCAAAACTATTTCTGACGTATGACGGTTAACCTGCTTGCGATTGTGCATGGTATTGCGCTGTTGCCAATTTTTCTCGATTTAAAAAAAATTGACGCTAAATCAAGTAATTTAGACCTCGGTTTCGGTTTCAGTACGTCAAAATGCATGGCAAAACATGGGTTTGGTTTCTGGCTTGAATTACTGTTACTGTTTATTGCTGGTTTTTCTGTTTGGCTTCCTTGTCAAGATGTTGAATTGTCGATTGTCAAGTTGAAATTTCTGTTACCCGAACAAAATCTGTTGACCACCCCCGAGGTTAACGTTTCCTAGAAGTAACAAAGCAAGCAATAAACAAACCCTATATCATAAATTATACAATTACTTGGAAATGGCAACTTAAACTTGGGATTAACGGCATTACAATACCTACATAGGTACCTATACAATATAATTTAATTTTATAATATCTAAGAGTAATTTGTATCAAATATTGCAGAAGAGCTATTAAATCGCTTCCAAGTGCTGAGATAATTCGGGGGTCGCAGACTTAATATCATGGGCGATTTCCCGATTAGTTTATACTAAAATTACTGAATTAGTCTACACAGTGCCGTCACTTGGGCTTTGGACTGAGAATTTCCTAACTTGACCAACCAACGCACCGTAAAAACTTATATTTTATTTTTAAACAGACGACTGTGCAGTACATTTTATGATTTTATGGTACTTAAAATAGCATCTGCTATGTTATAGATACTCATAAAATATTTATTGAATATTCAATAAAAACAAACTCAACCGTTGATCAAATAAATAAAGCAGGTGAAATTTTGGGCTAATTATGAAGAATAGATTTTACTCCGTCCGTCCGACATAAATTCGGGGATTCACCACTCTGTGCCGGTTTTCACCGAGGACATTAGCACGAAATCAGCTAGCTTTCTATAGAGATACTAAAAATGAAAAAATATACAAGGTGTTCCATTTAAAATGACGTCAATTTACCGAACTCATTCAAAAAAGTAGTGGACACGATTTCTGATGAATTTTTATATTCTGAAAACGGATATTAAAAATCTCCTAAAATATACAGGGTGGAAAATAAAACGAAGATTTTTTTGTAATATTTTCATATAAAAAAAATGTCCCTAATTTTCTGAATCCAAAAATATATAATTGTTACATAATCACTCCACCTGTTCGTGGGATATTACTAAAAACTAATCACATCGCGGGTGTGTGCATATCTTGCATTGTTTATTTATGGACAGATGTCATCCAGTTTTTTGTGAGATAGTCGTTGACTCTGTTAGATATTAGCTTTAAAAAATACCTAGTGTTCGTAAAGAAGCAAGTATTTTGAAAATGGGATATTCTTTGGAAGAGCGAAAAAAGGTATAGGTATATGCCTGCGGTTGATATTTAAAACCCTCTCGTCCTTTCGACAATCTCCACTTTAGTAATAACCAGACTCTAATCTCTTGTTTATTTGCATACTAATTTTCGCGATAGGAAGGTAATAATAATGTATAGTCTTCTGGATGTGAATAATGAAATTCCACATTACTGGATTTCAACAATATTCTTAAACCAACAAATACATATACAGGGTGGCCCAACGAACAAAGTTGCTCTATAAATTTAAAATAATACTACAATTTTATTTTATTACTGTTGCATTACTGCAAAAGCTATTTTGTTTTATTAAAGCCACCAAAGTGAGTATTTAGTCTTCGCAACTAAATTGTCATGTAAATAAATGCTAAGAATGTTCTTACAGCTAAATTATAAAACATTTTAAAATTAATAACATATTGTTATTGCCGTACGTAACAAAAAAGTAGCAATGGAGATAACAACACAATGCTTATAAAACGAATTTTATAACTGTTTGCTATAAAACTATTTTATAACTATCGTATACTAATTTTTTTAATATTGTGTAAACGTTTATACAATTATTTTATAACACCTGTGAGAGCCATAATAAAACAAATTAAAGAACTACATTGTTATATAAACTGTGCCCATAAGCGTTGTATAAACGTTTTGGAAATGTTTATATCAACAATCTTGTTTTATAAAAAATGTTCTGTAAACATTCTCACAGCTTCTACAAAACATAAATTGCTAGTTGGGGGGGGGGGGGGGGGCACAATTGTGCGTCGGACTTCGATAGCCCGAGATCTATGATAGCTAGAAATTAAAAAAAAATAGAAATA
Organism: Rhagium mordax; assembly: GCA_963680705.1. Classification (NCBI taxonomy): domain Eukaryota; kingdom Metazoa; phylum Arthropoda; class Insecta; order Coleoptera; family Cerambycidae; genus Rhagium; species Rhagium mordax. The sequence continues at coordinate 130,513,354 of OY796656.1, read as the reverse complement.
AGCTAGATGAAAAAAATCTATAACCGGTAATTATTTTCGAATATACAGGGCGAGCCAAGACAATATTTCTTTCAAATGGAATGCTTATTGCTCAATAAATCTAAAAAACTGTAAAGAGGAAAGATTTATGTTTTACTCTATATTTTTAAAATTCGTTGTCAGAAAAAACAAATGAAATGTGTATCATCCGTGTAAGGCATTTTTTTGACTTTAACAAAAATATTCACAACTGTCAAAGAATTCATTTGTTTTTAAAATCTAGACGACGCGGCCATGATGATTCATGGCTACCTCTTTATTTATTTAATATTGTTTACAAAACTTTAGGTCCCAATATCTTAAAAACGGCTTATCCAAACATAGGCAAATTATATATTTTTGAAAACAGACAAATGTGCTCTTTAAACACGTGGATCCATATACAGGGTGTTTCATTTTCAAAAATTGTTATGCAGAAATACATATTGCATTTCCGATGATGTTCATTTGTTTTTTCTGACAACAAATTCTAAAAATATAGAATCGTCGAAAAATATACAGGGTAATTCATTTGAAAAAATTGAGAAAATTCAATTCAAAAAGTTCTAAATTGAAAAATCGTTTTTGGCCATCCTCTAAATTTTTAGGAAGACTAGTATTTACATATATTTGTTCTTATAATACAAAAAATGTACTGATATAGCTACATAGCATTCCATTAAAAAAAGCAATTGATCCTGTAATATCGTCTTGGCTCGCCCTGTATATTCGAAAATAATTCCAGGTTATCAACATTTTTATCTAGTTCACTTGTATTTTCATTTTTAATTTCTAGCCATCATATAACTCGAGCTGCACTATTGCCCCACCCTGCACCCTGTATATCAATTCAGTCTAATATTAAAATTTTCGTGCTAGCTGGCTGGGACTATTCCAACGTTGCAATTTAATAAAGTCATAAGGCACACATGCCATACTCGGATTCAAACACGCTAATTATTAACAAATAAAATAATGTAGTTTAAACCTGCGAATTCAGGTGTTAAGTGCATAGTTTTCATCAAAGAAAATCTATTGTCGGTACCAATTTATACGTCAGCTTGACAGGTAAAGGTACAGGTCCGCACAAATCCAAGTAAAGTACAGAGAGGTAGCCGAATCCAATCGGTCAGTGTTATTTTATTACCTCTCAGGACAAAACCACCACTCGACGACCCCCTCTCAAACGAACCCTATATACCTACCCGGTTGTTAAGCTTAAGCAAAGAAAACCATTTTTCGTTCAGCCCACCGACTGTTAACGTCTTCTTTTCCGGGTGGAAGAAGTAGTTGCGAGTTGTGATCGTTTTGTGTTTTTGCTTGGCGCCAATAGTTATGAACATAAGTAAAATAAGTGATAAGGTGATTAAGACAAGTGATACGTTAATCTGATCGATCGTGCCCACTGTCCAGCAGAGAGGTAAGGGTCATTTATCAAATTTGGAATTTGATGCCAAGTCTGAGTGGAAGTTAATTGAAGTATTGCAAAGTATTTATAAGCGGGGGGGGGGGGGGGGTGTCTGGATAAAATTTCGTCGTCAATCAGAATTTTGAAATATTTTTTAGTCTGCCATTTTTATGGAAATCGACTTCCAGGGCCGGTCTGGCGATTTTCGGAAATTTATTTCGCAAATTGTTTTTCAATTTATTCTTTCGCCAATATTCTCATTTTGATCTCAAATGAAACCCCTAATAATTTGGTATAGGGTATAGGTCCCATGACTCTAAATTGAAATATCTTCATCGGAATATTTGTATGATTCACATAACCTCAAATTTTTTGTACGAAATAAAAAATCAGAATTGCCATGGAAAACAATTATTGCAAATTAGTTGAGGCAATCTAGAGAGCTTTGGTGAAAAACAAGTTTGACATTAAGAAAACCGAATAATTTTGAAATTAATTTGCTCTTTATGTGTTTATCAGATTGGGCATTTTTTCATAAAAACGGTCAAAACTACAAAATTGGCGTAACTACCTTTTTGCTGGTTTTGAGCTGCTCTTTTTGAAAAAGTAATTAGTTTCGAAAAAATTGACTAACATGGGTTTAATTGTTTTTTTTTGCAAAATTTCTCCAAAATGCCCCCATATCTACGCCAATGAACAGATAAGCGAATCCAAAACAATACAACTTGTTTCAGATTATCTCTAAGTGCATGTCAAATTTTGTCAAAATCGGGTAACTAGTTTTCGAAAAATTAACAAAGGAGCGACCTTGACCATTAAATTTGGACAGCCTGTATACCGGGTGTAAATGAAATTAGGCTCACTCCTATAACTTATTTGTTTTTTCAGATATCATTTTGAAATTTTGGCAGTTGCAATAACAAGTAAATTTGAATTAAAGCATGTTAATAAAATGATTCAAGCATTTCCGGTTTCACCGGAAATGACCGTAACATCTATTTTTTAAATGGAAAAAAAAATTCTTAAATCGAAAAAATCATTTCCGAGATGTTTAAATGGCTATAAAAGCAAAGTTAGCTCACTTAATATCAAGATTTTATTTTTCCAATACTCAACGGCTCAAAAAGAAAAGTTTTTCAGCAGTCGTGGCTCCCTAGATGCCAACTTAAATTATCTTAAAAAAATGTTTGAGGTTATGTTTCTTCCTCGAAGTTGATACCATCGTATGCAGAATAAATCCCTGAATCCAAAAATGTAAAAATATACAGGGTGTGTCATTTAAAAAACAGATGTTACGGTAATTTCCGGTGAAACCGGAAGTGCTAGAATTATTTTATTAACATGCATTAATTCAAATTTACTTGTTGTTGCAACTATCAGAATTTCAAAATGATATCTGAAAAACAAAAAAGTTATAGGGTGAGCCTAATTTCATTTACACATTTCATTTTTTTCTTCATTTCATTAAGTGTATTTACGGCTGCCTAATTTACTAGTTTTTTTGTGTGAGTCGTTTAGGTCAGTGATTGGAAAATTTGTCTGCCCCCGCGCTGATTCAAAGCCGTCGCGGCGCCCCTGGAATCCGCAAGCTGCACGATACGGATTTTATACAATTCGCTGACTTGGCACGGTGCGGTGCAAAGTTGATGAAGGTACGAGCATAGTACGCTCACCTCTTTGATAAGGAAGTGTCCCGTGGCCTGGTAGTTTACTCAGCATTTTAATTCAAATGAGCAAAAGTGCTACATATGTTTTGTTTGTTTTTGTATCATATTATAATGTAACGTGGGCCGGTTTCATCCTCCCTTGGATTAAATGCAAATTCCTTCATAGTCTGTAAGCCGCGGTAACGTACAACAATTTCTTTAAAATCAAATAAATATTAATATTCATGTAAGAATAAAACGTATTATGTAGATGAACATAAATCTTGCCAGTGAGTATATCACTGCAACGCTACACTAACAGGCATAACTAATCCACCACTTTTTTTTCCAAACTTCACCTGCTTACGATTTTTAATAAATTACCAAACGTAAAAAATTAACTATAATGACAATTACAATAATTACTAAAACAACAAACAAAACTTTTTTTATAGAGCTGGGTTTATCATAAATATTAATATTAATGTTTATGACAATTTAGCCCCGCCATTTTGAAAATAGTAAAAAAGAAGAGTTATCAAATTTTTATAGGTGAAAACCTACCTATTCTATTTTATTTGACAACTTGTAACTGATTGTCAAAAATGTTTATTTTTATAAATATTCATATTTTTACTAAATGTTCAAGGCCTGCAAAATAATTTCTGCAAATTTTTATTTCTGCATCTGCGCGTATTAGAAACGGAATATTGAATAAAAATTAATAATTCAATAAATTAAAAAACTAAAAACGTAACTATAATAAAAAAGTATTATATAGGCCATTAGATATTTAGGAAATTAATTAAGATGACCTATGCTACTCCTAACTTAATAGTCGATATTTTTTATAAAGGCACCTGCTGTCCGACCATCTGCCTGGAAAATGTTTCTCTGGTGGTGATTTATGTTATTTCCGAACTTCTAGGTAGAAATGTAAACTAACTAACTGTTTTCTCCATACGCGGCTGATCTAATCACAGCTAACTACGACGAAAAATTAACATAAAACTTCTTTATTGGTTATTAAAATTTAAAATCAACAACAATTTGGGTCAAGAAAATGTTTCCTCCCGAGACACCCTGGATACAGGGTGTTAAGAAAAAGTAGGTCAAGCGGTCAACCACAGATTCTTTGGGCGAAAATAGTTGCGATTTTTATGTTGTGATTTTTTATTGTGGAATGTAGTTTTCCTTACATTTCGAAAATCATTTTTATTAATAATTCTAATTTTTCAAGATTTTTACATGAAATTTTGCAATTTTCTCTTATTCAGGTACAATTTTTGTGCAATTTTGGCCGAAAAATTAAAAGAGTAAACGGGGAAAAGGAGGGTTGTGGTCTCGGTTGTGGTTCACATTAACCCTCCTAATTTTTTATGCGTACGCCTATGGTACCTAGATATGTATTTATTTTTAAATAAAATACTTCTTTCCCTAATTTTTCTTACTCTTATAAAATTTTAATTTAGGACTTGATTAACGAGATATTTCAATAAATTTGATGTTCATTTTCAATAAGTATCTTAGTTTCAGAATTTATTATTTTTATTATTGTTGCTTGTAGTAACCATTGGTTTTCTAATTGATTACTTTTAGGGAAAAAATGCTAGAGATCGTTTTTGTTGTGCATAGTTAGAAACGTTCAATGAGAATTATAAAAAAACAGTGGTGTACAGGGTTATTCATTATAAATTATCCACCCCTTATCAGCGTTATTATTGCCTATAGAAAAAAAGTTTTAAATAAAAGTTGTGTGGTTATGACTGAATTTTGTTAAAATGCCATCAAAAGTACAGTGGCGTGCAGATTTCAGGGAATACAAAAAAATTATACATTTTTTTAAATGGGATACCCTGTATATTATTACATTTTTGGAATGATCCTTTTTTCCTGATTTCATAATTATACCATATGTTACCCCTACCATATACCGTGAGTTATTAAACGTCGAATATCTTAGTTAAACTAGTTACTGTAAATATGGAAAAGTTAACATTATTAATGTGAGCTATGAAAATGACACTGTAAACCATTTTGATAATTTCATTAAAGAAATGTCATTTATCAAACATAACAGTTGTCATTTTCATAGCTCACTTTAACAATGTTAACTTCTCCATATTTACAGTAACTATAGTTTAACTAAGATATTCGACATTTAATAACTCAAAAACGGTGTATGGTGGGGGTAACTTATGGTATATTTTTGAAATCAGGAAAAAAGGATCATTCCAAAATGTAACAATATACAGGGTATCCCATTTAAAAAAATGTATTATTTTTTTGTATCCCCTGAAATCTGTACGCCACTGTACTTTTGATGGCATTTTAACAAAATTCAGTCATAACCACACAACTTTTATTTAAAACTTTTTTTTCTATAGGCAATAATAACGCTGATAAGGGGTGGGTAATTTATAATGAAAAACCCTGTACATACTCATTGCTTAGAAAATATAAATTAATTCTGATTTAATTATGCCAGTGGCGTAGGTACAAGAAGCAAATAATAATACTAATTTATAGAAAATCTTTCACTCCCCAAAAACTAAAAATAAAAAATATTGTATATCTGCATAAGATATAAGTCTGCGCAAAATTTCAGGTAAAAATCTCAAAAAATAACAGAATTATTAATAAAAGCAATTTTCAAAATTTTAACACCTTGTATAACGAAAGCTACGTGCCAAAATAAAAAATCACACCATAAAAGCCGCATTATTTTCGTCCAAAGAATCTGTGGTTAATGGCTTGACTCTTAACATCCTGTATACATATTTGAAATTTGAATTTTTTTTAAATTTTGAAGTCAAAGAAGAATGATTCCCATTCGAAATTTATTAATAATAAATTTTTTTTTTACATCATAATAGACTTTTATACAGGGTCAGTCGAAAAGTGAAAAATTTGAAAATTCGCTACGCTGTGACAAACACCCTATAGAATAAGGTATTAAGCTCAAATTTTGTATAAAGGTATTTGAGGCACGTCTGAATCGAATGCGCTATCCATTTTTTCGAAAAAAAATTGCCTAATGGTCGAGCTCTAAATTTCGACCCATTTAGAGGGTCTTAGCAGGCCTTGAAAAAATTAAAATTTAAAATTTTTCTACATGGTCAAAGAGAGCACTACTACTAGTCCCCAAAAAAAAAAATTAAATTCGGTCAACGCGTTCCGAAATAATGGGGTGTTTCGGTTTTAAATCGCACACCCTGTATAAATAAATTGTATCTTTTTAAATGGAACACCCTGTATTTTATTGAATTTTTCGATGTAGAATTTCAGACTGATTTCAACAATATAGAATATACCGGGTGTAAACGAATAGTGGGCCACCCCTGTAACTTCCTCGTTTTTAAAGATATCAGGATAAAATTTTGTATGGTGAATTTAGGTAAGATTTCCAACTTTTTGAGACCTATCTGCCATATTTATCACTTCCGGTTTCACCGGAAATTGCCCCAATAGTCTTTTCTAAATGGACCACCGTGTATTTTTACATTTTTGAAATAAAGATCACATTTTGGATACATTTATGCTATTTTGAAATTTATACAGGGTTGCACGAAAAATAACTCGAATTTTAGTTGTCAATCTAGATAGCTGCGAATAAGTTAAAATTATTTTTGTTCCGATGTAATTCATATAAAAAATACGAAAACGGCAATATGTCCAATAATACATTATACAGGGTACTCTAAACTCATTAAAATCACATTTTTCAAAATATGTACCTAACTATTTTTTTTAAATATTATGATATGGGCCACCCGGATATTCAGAAAGCTCTATTTAGTAGGGGTTAAACGGTACCGAAAGTTCCGTAATGTGTAATCGTTACCGGCAGGAATGACAATTTTTCTTAGGAAATTTATGATTTATATCTAACTTCAATTAAATTTTGCTCAACCCTCTATATTTGTGTTAATATTTTATGATATGCAACAAGAATGAGCCAGAGGCCTATTCTGATTAACAAAAGTATACAGGGTTGATCAAAATTTAATTGAACTTCGTTATAAATCATAAATTTCTTAAGAAAAATTGTCATTCCTGTCGGTAACGATTACACATTACGGAACTTTTGGTACCGTTTAACCCCTACTGAATAAAGATTTCTGAATATCCGGGTGGCCCATATCATAATATTTAAAAAAGAAGTTATTTTGAAAAATGTGATATTAATGGTTTAGAGCACCCTGTATAATGTATTATTGGACATATTGACGTTTTCGTATTTTTTATATGAATTACATTGGAACAAAAATAATTTTAACATATTCGCAGCCATCTAGATTGACAACTAAAATTCGAATTATTTTTCGTGCAACCCTGTATAAATTGTTCAAAATAGTATAAATGTATCCAAAATGTGATCTTCATTTCAAAGATGTAAAAACATACAGGGTGGTCCATTTAGAAAAGACTATTGGGGCCATTTCCGGAGAAACCGGAAGTGACAAATATGGCGGATAGGTCTCAAAAAGTTGTAAATCTTACCTAATTTCACCATACAAAATATTATTCCGATATCTTTAAAAACGAGGAAGTTACAGGGGTGGCCCACTATTCGTTTACACCCGGTATAATACTTACTTACCTTTAATAGTTTTCGAAAAATTTGCTTTTAAACATAAATTACACACTATCGCATATTCGATCGAGTAGGAATGCTCCTCGGAATGCTCTTAAGTAATTTTAAAAACATTTATTTATATCTTTAAAATCAAATATTTCGAAAACTATTAAAGGTAAGTATTATATAATCTATATTGTTGAAATCAGACTGAAATTCTACGTCGAAAAAGGCAATAAAATACAGGGTGTTCCATTTAAAAAAAAACAATTTATAATAAGTAGGTATACAACTTCGGCATTTATTATTCAATTGCATTTTTGATGTCATATTTAGAAAAAACCCTACTACTTTTGTTGGAATAATTGTTTTGTAACTATAGAAATAACAGAGAAACGTGGGGAGGGAAAGTTAAGTGGATCACCCTGTACATTAAGAACACGACGACACCTCGTATAATTGATACACAAATAAAATTATACCAATTGTTTTAGTAGGTACCTACCTACCCACTTGGTTACTGGATATGCTCGATATCAAGCATGTAAAAAGTAAATAAACCATTCTAGAGCGCTCTCCCTTTTGCATCAAGTGGGCAACGTCTTCGTCGTCTCTTAATCTAAAATTTTGTGCAGCCCTACTCTCACCCGCTGTACTGGTAGACCTACCGCGCTTGCTGCGAAACAGCGATCGCGCTGACGCCATGCGGTTGTCACCTTTGATTCCTACGCCCCAGAATACAGATCCCGCACAGATCGGGGAATATAAATGAAAGTACACCTCGACAACCCGAAACGGTGAGAAAAACACGTTCCAGCCACTAAAAACTGTCGTCCTACCGGACAAAATTTCCCAGGTCTACTTAGTTTGGAAGAAAATTCGAATAATTTGCTGGAAAGTTTTGGTGGGGGACGCCGCGACACGCCGCCCGCGCGTGTGCGAGCCGGGCAAGAGACCGGCACCGGCAATCGAGCCGGCATTCGTGGCGTGTTTGGTAGACTTTTTCTTCAGTCAGTCACTGCTGGGCCATTCGAGCTCTTAGACGTTGACGTCTCTTACTCTGAGAACTCTTAATATTAAGCATGTATACAAAGCTGACAGTAGAATCTAAGGAGAGTGGTTTTGTTGAAAACGTGTTTATCATATCCTCAGATATTTTTTTTGTGCTGCATACTCCGTGTGTTAGAAAAAAACTGTCTATTTAAAGTTGTTACTTAACGTTAAGTGCTTTATTCTTGATATACCTCATAGCTTTTAAGGTAAGTGGGCATTGAAGTTAGACTTAGGATAAGTAGTGTGATTTTGTTCATCGGAAAATTGCTGCCGCTTTCTAAATTTAATCGCATATGCTATGCTGCTGGGAGGCGTCAAACTCATGCGGTCGGTTTTGCCGGCTACGTGGCTATTATTACTGCATATTGTTGCAGACGCGTCAAAAATGCAATAAGGCCTCGGTGGTCGCACTCTCGCGCTAATGTCTTACAAAAAATATATACACAGACGCAGACGGGAACTATTTACGTGTACGCGCCAATTATTGCATTTATTCGCAAATTGCAGCTATTATTAGTTGTTTACGAGCGTTGTTATTATTTCCTAGTTTTATCACCATATTAGACACTTGTCAGTCTCCATATGCGGCACTCGAGTTTCTGAAGCAATGTTGCACAACATAACTCGCATTGTCACGGATTTGTTTTGCTTGTTTGGATTTTGATTATTCATTTAGCGTACCTAATTAAGTTGATTCAACAAATGTTTCTGTTAGCGGCTCGTCATCGTGTCGTTTCCTTCGATCCTTTGCCATTTAGATGCGATTAAAAATGTGAGATTAACTTCTATGCCCCACCTCCACCTCCACCTACAAACTAGGTGCAAACATTTCTCAGACTTTTAATTATACAACTGAGCAGGCCGGCATAATATTATTCTACGAATATGGTGTTTTCCCTAACTCAATACATAAATATTTATTTTAGCCGTTATTACTTACTAGGAATTCGTTTAATGGTATTTTCGTTTGTCCAACTGAATGCTAAATAAAAGAGAAAATAACCCTAATTGCCAATTACGTAAAAGCTAGGATAAGGTGGCTGGCACAGTGACATATGTCAATATCTGCCCATTCAGAACAAATGCCTCGGTTTGTTTTATTACCCAGCACAGCAGTCCCGACTTTTTACGTGCTGTTTTTGTTCAGTGAAATCGGCCAACTTCCTACAAAATATCACAAAAAAATTTGCGTTATCATTCCATTCGAACTGATCCACACTAGATAAACCGAAATTTAACGCGCAATCGGAAGATTTTAACGTGTTTATTTATTTATTCGTAGATAACGTTTCTGCGATGTAAAAACGTCTGGCCAAAATTCGCACCTCCTAACCTAATAACGTTACCGGCATGTTTGTCAATAACAATAGAAAGTACCTACACTCTTGTGGGCAAAATAAACGCCGATTATAAGTGGTTGTTTTTAAACAAAACACTGTGTTTATACCCGACCGACTTTAATTAAAAGTAGTTTTTAAATAGAACCAAAAGTGGTCTGTTTCAGGTGCTACTTATTTAAAATCCAAGTTAATATTCGTGGCGCCGTACCTGCGTCTGTCTGCCTTATAGTTTTTAAATTCTTAATTAGGGCAGTAATGCGTGGAAATTAATAGGCCTGGAAAGAAAAGCCGTGATAATTGGTTCAAGGTGCGTTGATACTGAGGTCAGTACCTCTGGAGGCTTTTGAGCGGAAACGAGTTGGCTGTGCAATGTACAGGGTGGACGGCCGCTAGCGATGGATTGGAAAGTAGGCGATTTATCGGAATGTCGCAGTCGGCGGTTTTTGTTGCATTCGAGCGATTTGAACAAAACGCAGTGTTTTGTTTATTTTGCTGGATCAGCCCTTGGTTGCTTGATGTGGGGTTCTGCGACTGCAATTGTTTTACGTTTTTGTTTTTGTTTCTACACTTATAAAACACTATTTGGTTAGGTGTAAACAAGTTCATTTTTGTATTATTTTATGTAACCAATCTAGACCAAGGCTCTGTATCTTAGGGAGTGTCTTTCCTACCCACTTTAAATCGGTGTTACTTTAGATCAAGTACATACTACGTCCGAGACTACGTCTACCAGAAACGCAGAACAATACGTTTCGGTGTTGACATCTGATAAGCCAGAGCGATAACTGATATTGCGTTTTTTTTTTTTGGAAGGTGTTATAAACAAACTAATTGAATGGGGTCGGAATTACTCTAGCGGCGCAAAATATTGGACCAGTGTGCAAACCAAATTGGGCCATCAGGTATTGGATCTGTCTAGCAGATTTTGGAAAAATTATTTTAGGGATCTTTGCTAACTCTTTTAGATTTTGGGATATTAACACCCAAGTTTCATTTTTCAAATACAAGTCATAGCTGGCTATGGTCTAGTTAAAACCCAATTTTTATTCTCTTTAAAATGATACATTACAACAATGGTTTATTTTCAAAAATAATGGAGTTATCGCCATTTTTTGATTTTTTTATATTCTCCCTAATTTTTATGAAATAAAACAAAAGACACTCAAAACATATTTTGATTTATTGATTAAAAATTTATTAGGTGCCTAGGCTTTTAAAAAACTAAGAAACTAAGAATTCTTTTAATTTTCAAGTAGGCCATGTAAAAAATTGTTTCAAATAGATATATCTGTCAAAGTTTTGTTTTTGTTTTAATAATTTATCTCGTGTGGCTGTGGACGCTTTGGAAAGCGACTTAGACTCGGATTTAGATTTTTTACGCAAATGTACAGAACTAACCTCAAAGATTATTATTACAACAAAAACAAAACTATTATGACAGATATTTATTTGAAACAATTTTTTACATGGCCAACTTGAAAATTAAAATATTTTTAATTTTTTAGTTTCTTTAAAGCCTAATATTATTTGAATGATACATAGGCACCTAAAGTTTTGAATCAATAAATCAAAATATGTTTTGAGTGTTTTTTGTGAAAGGAAAATTTAAAAAATCAAATAATGGCGACGAGAATGGTGATAACTCCCTTATTTTTGAAAATAAACCATTGTTGTAATATATCATTTTAAAGAGAATAAAAATCGGGTTTTAACTAGACCATAGCCAGCTACGACTTGTATTTGAAAAATGAAAGTTGGTGTTAATATTTAAAAATTTAAAAGAGTTAGCAACATTTTATAAATTTTTCGAAATCTGCATCAAAAAGTGCTCTAAGAAAGAAAAAACCGCATTAAAATATTTTCATAAAAATAAAGAAGTTGTAATGGAAAAATTAAAATGACAAAAATCAGAAAAACAAAAGCGAGTTGATTTTGCTTAAATATTTGTACACATTTGTTAAGCTCCACATTTGGTGTCATTTAATCTACCGACAACCAACTTCAAAAAACCAAATTAAAAAAAAGCATTCAAAATTATAAAAAGTAAAAAAATGTTTTTCGGAGATTTCGTACCATAATTTACTTGGGCGACAGAACTTGAAGCTCTCGAAAAGATAGCAATACACTTATCTTGTTTGCCTAGATGTTCAATCAACCTAATCAGTGATCGTACAAAAAGTTGGATACAAGGAAAATAAAACTTGCATTAAACCCGGAATGAACCTCGAATAGAAACATTCAAAATGAACAATTTACACAAAGTAACGAGTGTTTTGATAAGACGATGTTGTAATATCATGTTTAAGTTTCGGCTGACGCTTATCTTGCCGCCAGGATTTTTATATATAATATATAATATAAAAAAAAAGGATTAAGATAAGTGAATAGATGGCCTGTACTTGATATAAGGACTTTTAACATAGGAGGCGTACGAATTGACATTCGTTTGTTTTCTCAGAAGTGGATTTCTAGGAAACCGCAGTTTTCGCGTCGAGTTCGCGGAATAAGTTCATACACAGGGTGTGTACGTGAAAGTATGCACTTATTGAAACGGGCAATAGAACATTTTATTTGCAACAAAATTCTTGAAAATTTGGCAAATTTGGCAACAAACTGGTTTGCGGAGGCTTAAATTTGGGACGCCATGTACAGGGTGATCATTTTAAGTGCCTCACTCGATTTTCCTGCTTTATTTCTTCACCTAGGAAAAAAATTCAAAAACCATGTTTGTGTACTTTTTTCCGAGGAATCCGATTCCGAAAAGATAAAAACAATTGAATGTCAAAGAAAAAAGTTATGGCCGAAAAACTGAAAAAGAAAAAATATACACCCTGTATATTAATGCGGAAATGGATACGTGACATTTCACTGATTGTAAATGTGTATCAGATACATATTTTTCACTTCCGGTTTGACCGGAAATTGCTTTAATTTTTTTATTTTAGGTGATACACCCTGTATATTGAGCTCAGTTTAAAGAACTTTTCTTTCTGAATTCAGCAATATATAACATATCATCATTGTCTTTCATATTTAATAAGATATTGGGGTTTTAATTTAAAATAACACAAATATATGTTATGAAATAAAGTCATCCATGAAAACAAACAAAAGCATTTAAATTATTTTTAATTTATTTCAAAAACTAAAGAATATAAGTTATTATGCTATATCTTCTGTTGTTTTTGAAATAAATAAATAATTTAAATGCTTTTGTTTGTTCATGGATGACTTTATTTTCATAACATATATTTTTGTGTTATTTTAAATTAAAACTCCAATATCTTATTAAATATGAAAGACAATGATGATATGTTATATATTGCTGAATTCAGAAAAAAAAGTTCTTTAAACTGAGCTCAATATACAGGGTGTATCACCTAAAATAAAAAAATTAAAGCAATTTCCGGTCAAACCGGAAGTGAAAAATATGTATCTGATAAGCATTTACAATCGGTGAAATGTCACATATTCGTTTCCGCATTAATATATAGGGTGTATATTTTTTTCTTTTTCAGTTTTTCGGCCATAACTTTTTTCTTTGACATTCAATTGTTTTTACCTTTTAGGAATCGGATTCCTCGGAAAAAAGTACACAAGTATGGTTTTAGAATTTTTTTCCTAGGTGAAGAATAAAGCAGGAAAATCGAGTGAGGCACTTAAAATGATCACCCTGTACAATAAAATGGATTATTTACCCATCCTATTTTATTAGTTTACGACGCGCTGTTAAATATTCATCAATGTTAACCCTAGTTGATAAATATAATAATAAAAGTTTTATTTCCTCTTATTACTTAAATATACAGCTAAAAGAGATTAGATTTCGTTATGGAATTCTTACCAAGAAAATTGTTTATTTGGCCATTTTTATCTCTAACGTTCTACCTGGAACTGTCAAAAATGTGCAGTATCAGATAGAGAAGATGGGTGTGTTTAAATAAAATTGGTGTAGGTATATCAAAATTGGTCAAAAAAAAAAAAAAGATACTTTGATGCTGCGAATTGAACAGTCTTCAGATTCTCTTCTGCATAATTTAAAGACTTGACGTTTAGACCAGAGGAAGAGGATGGGAAATGTAAAGAATTCAAAATAACCAACGCGGGAGGGTACCCGAAAACTCTTCTACAAATCATCAAAACCAAACAAAACATGTTATTGGCATTATGCGTGGGTGGCTTTCGCACCACTTTGTAGTTAGTTCTCGGAACAATTTTTCCACCCTTCCGTCTTTGCCCTACAATGTCGGTACCCAACCCAGCAGATCAATTACATAAATCGGGCCCGTATATGGGGGCATGTGCACGCATTGTCGGATGAGATTTGGGTGGTTTTGTGTGATTTCAAGGTAGTTAGAAAATAATTGAAAGAAGCAGCTGCCTGCCACCAGTCGTTAATACAAGTCGTTTCTTTTACAGCAGCTGCCGCCACTGCGGGAGACTAGAGCCAGGGCAATTTGTGATATTAGTGATAGTGACTGTAGAGTTAAGAATATCTGGTAAGATGCCTGTCAGATCGACAGATCCGATGTATCATACGGGATTAATGGACAATTTAAGCAGCGACATGCTTGCAGCAGCGCATATATTAGACGTGGACGCGCTCTACCCGACCACGGAGCCCCTCCTGTCGGACGATATTTGGAAAAAATTCGAGCTCGATTTTCCGGAGCTGTCCGGGTTCGGCGACGTGTTCAACGAGATGGACGCCACGAGGACAGCTGAGGGTTCCCTCTTCCCCCTGCTGGAAGCGGACGGCGTCTGTGAGATCCAAAACCACGACTGCATGTGGGCCGGCCACTGCGGCAGCAAGGAGCACCCCGCTGACGAGCCGCGTTTGTCCGTGAGTTGCGTCGTGACCTTTACACCTGGCTCCATAAAAACACCTGCTCCTATTATAAAACAAGAAAACAAACAGCCCGTCTCGTGCCCGCAGCAGAGCCTGCTGAAGCCAACGCTGAGAGCCACCGCCTCGGCGCCGCCAGCCGTAGCCGCTACCATCCACACGCCACAAACACCCCCTATGTCGGACGACGAGGAGGTCAAATGCAAGCCCACGAAAGTCCTGCAGATTCTCAACGAGGCCATCTCCGAGTGCGATCTGGACGACGACAGCGATCTCTGCGAATACTTCGAGGACGGCGAAGAGCTAGACGTGAACGTGACGGATACGATCAAGGAGGAACCGGAGGACGTGAAGCCCAACGTCAGGTCGTATCGCCAGTGCGCTGCCGAAAACGATCACAGCTACCACAAGGACAAGAATGCCTCGATGCGCATCGCCAATTTGGGCATCGACACTCCTTCGGATTCCGGTAAGTGCCTTTTTACTCACTTCTCCTTTCCTCTGCACCACCAAGGTATTTTATCGGGCCCCTTGTAATTATATTTGCTTTATCACGACGGATAATTTGGTGATAAAAAAAACGCCCTTGACATACTGAACCATTAAAATAGGTGTACTTATCAGACGTGAGAAATCCTTATCGTTGCTCAAGTAGGTATTACTTATTTATATAATACTCTCATCAAACTGCTCGAGTACGTACCTAACCATTTTGAGATCTGGTTTTGATGCGACCTTGAAAAAATCGATTCTCGCTATCTACTTTTGATTTGAATTGGGTTTTTTAATTTTTCCCATATTTAAAAGTTTAAATGCCACCGCAATATCGGTATTGTATCTAAATTAAGTATGTTTTTATGGTAATTCTGAACAACACATGCAAAATACTAAATTCGAAAATTTTGCTATGCAAATTGTCTGTTGTAATAAGCGGAATAGTCTATTATTTGTCCAAAAATATTTTCCTATGTTCATAGAATAAAGTAGACCTTATAATATACGCATTTTAGTGCGTAAAGTAGTACTTTATCGCACTAGTGCTATAATGAAATTTTATCGCACTAGTGCTGTAATGAAACTTTATAACACATTTTAGTGTGCTATAAAATTGTTTTTTTGTAACACCATATCCTAAAACGTAATATTTTTGACAGTTTCATTGAATCAAATCCATGTCATTATTGACAAGGGTGAAAAAAAGAAAAAAGCGTGCAAAAAAGATTTTTTCTACACTACCGATCGTAAAGTACTAACTTTCCACACGCTGCAGAGTGCGTAAAGTAAAGTTAAACTTTACGCACTAGTGACACGTGCCTAAAATGTGTTACTAGCGTGGTTTATAGCACTCGCCTTCGGCTCGTACTATACTCCACCGAGAACTCCACGCTCGTAAAAAAACACCTTTTTAGCAACTTGTTATGTAAAATACTATTATTACACGTCGTCAATAACAACGTGCTATAAAGTTTCATTACAGTACTAGTGTGATAAATAGGTACATAAATTCACAATTTTTTAAATTCGATTCAGATCTTTTTTCTGTAATAATTATTGCATATTATGCTTGAAAAAAGTGAAATACGTGCAAATTATCAAATTCAAAAATTGTGCCTCCAGTTTTTGCATTAACATTTTTTTTAAATCGTTTTAAATTAGTCAATATTTTAGCAGCTACAATTTGATTTGGCGAACAAGTTTTTTTTGTAATAATAAGCGGGATGTGGTCTATTATTTGTCCAAAAATGAGAGAGGGGAAGGAGGGCGGGTATATGAATTAGTATCAAAAACATTCAATTGAAAAATATTTTCCTACGATCGCCGAATAAACACACTCATTTTAGTGCGTAAAGTAGTACTTTATCGCACTAGTGCTATAATGAAATTTTATCGCACTAGTGCTGTAATGAAATTTTGTAACACTAGTGCTGTAATGAAACTCTATAATATGCGTGAAATAAAATTATTTTTTGTAATGCCATATCCTAAAACATAATTTTTTTGACACTTTCATTGAATGAAATCAATGTCATTATTGACAAGGGCGGAAAAAAAAAGTGAAAAAGGATTTTTTTTACAGTATGAAATAAAAACTTAGTTTTTATTATTTTGACATTATTTTATTATTTGTTTCTATGGAAACCACAATACAATAATTTAGTATCACAACGTGGTAATTATTATAATTTGGCAATTTTTAAAAATTATAATGTTGGATTTCTGTAATTTCGAATGCCGATACAAAAAATTTTGTAACGTGACTAAAGTGTGGTTTATAGCACTCGCCTTCGGCTCGTACTATAAACTCCACCGAAAACTCCACACCCGTAAAAAAATTCAGATTCTTGGTTTCTGTACCAATAATTACTGCATATGCTTGAAAAAGTGAAAAAATAAGTAAAATACGTGCAAATTGCGAACAAGTTGTTTTGTAATAATAAGCAGGAAATGAGAGGGGGGGGGATCAGTTAGTATCCAAAACATTATTCGATTAAGAAAAATATTTTCCTACGATCGTGGAATAAAGACGTTTTTTTACACACTCATTTTAGTGCGTAAAATAGTACTTTATCGCACTAGTGCTGTAATGAAATTTTATAGCACGGTGTTATTAATACGAGCAATAATAATTATTTTTAAATTAACAAATGCGACAGCAAAAATACAAGAAACCTACTTGATTGAAGGTTCAAAATCGTTTCTGTAATTCATTCGATTTTGGTGTGAAATATAATTTTTATTTTTTTTACATTTTTATAAAAAGTATTAAATAAATTTATGTTCATATTCTGGCTACAATCAGATTTGGCGAACAAGTCTTTTTTGTAATAATAAGCGGGACGTGGTCTATTATTTGTCCAAAAACGATCGCCCAATCAAAACCAAACCTTTTACACACTCATTTTAGTGCGTAAAGTAGTACTTTATCGCACTAGTACTGCAATGAAATTTTATCGCACTAGTGCTGTAATGAAATTTTATCGCACTATTGCTGTAAGGAAATTTTATCGCACTAGTGCTGTAAGGAAATTTTATCGCACTAGTGCTGTAATGAAATTTTATCGCACTAGTGCTGTAATGAATTTCATAGCACGTTGTTATTAACTACGAGAAATAATAATAATAAAATAAAAAAATTAAACAAAGTTAACAAATACGACAGCAAAAATACAAGAAACCTACTAAAATGAAGGTTCAACTCGTTTCTGTAACTCATTCGATTTTCGTGTGAAATAAAATTATTTGATGTTTTTTAAATATTTTTAACAAAAATGTTTTAAATAAATTTATGTCAATATTTTGGCTATAATTTGATTTGGCGAACCAAGTACTTGTATAATAATAAGCGGGATATGGTCTATTAATTGTCCAAAAATGCGAGAGGGGGGGGGGATATGAGTTAGTAAGTTAGTATCCAAAACATTATTTAATTAAGAAAAATATTTTCCTACGATCGCCGAATAGAGACCTTTCACACAGTCATTTTAGTGCGTAAAGTAGTACTTTATCGCACTAGTTCTGTAAAGAAATTTTATCGCACTAGTGTTGCAATGAAATATCACGTTATTTTTAACGACGCGAAATAATTATGCGGTACTTTAGAATGAAATTTGGTACACACCCATTTTAGTGGACGCTGAATACAGTGGCGTACTTAGTTTTCACGTAAAAAAATCGCCAGTACGATTTTTCGAATTTTCGCTCCAAAAAAATTGCTAAGTAAGCCATGATTTTTGTGTCAAATGCGTCACACCGTATATAAATGAAATAATAATTCCGGGGAGAAGCTTTTTGTTTTGTATTGTCACGATCGTTAATTTGAAAAATATCGTCGCCGCTATGGCCACCTGTGTTGGAAAATAACAGTCAAAACAGAGTTTTCCCGACTGTCAGTTTGACCTTAAATTTGTCAATTTCATTGTTACCAATATTGTAAGAAATAAAAAATCTACAATTTAAGACTTACACAATCATTTTCTATTGATAATACTAACGATTATACAGCGGCTAGAACGGTGAATACTTTTGGCTCACTGCAGTCACTGCAGTTACCTTTGTCCCAGTTGCTCTTACGAGTCCTGCGTATTAATTATTTATTAGAAATATGGTAGATTATCAAATTTCCTACAACTTTTGTTTAAACAATTGTCTTCCACGGTCGATTGTCAACTGTCAAGTGTCAAAAATATTCACCTTTCTGGCCGTAACTCGTGAAATATTGACAATAGAAAAAAATTGTTTAAACAAAAGTTGTAGGAAATTTTACAATCTACAATATTACTATTAGTAATTATTACGTAGCAGTAATGGGATCAGAGGTAACTGCAGTGAATGCAGTGAGACAAATGCTAGCCTTTCAGGACGTAAAGTATTAACAATAAAATTGTATAAACAAAAGTTGTAGCTTTCTTTAATCCCTATAATATTGGTTAGCTAATTTTACGGTAGAACCAACAGGAGAGGAGATAATTGAAAAACAACTTGTTTTGACCGTCAGGGCTGCTGTAGCGATATTTTTGGTGTACAGAGTGTGGTATAAGTTTCACGTGGAAACTTTTTGTTTAGGATTTTAAAAAATTATCTGCTTTATGTTAGAAAAAGGCAATTTGTCAAGGTCTGTTTTCGTTCGGTGTTGGGATAGGCATGTAGTAAGTAGTTTAAATATGGAACCGCATTAATATTACTCATCTCGACTTTCAACTCTCCCACGTGACGCCAAATTCGAAACAAAACTGCTGATTTTTAATGTAAGAAACCTCCTACATGACGTCGTGTTTCCTGTCGCCTGCAACGAACTTCGTGGCGGCGGCGCCGCGTCGGCAAGGCAGGTATTTTTTAAATACACACACTGCATACCTCTACCGGTTCTCGTTTTAATATTAAAATTGATTTCATCCGTATTCGACGAAGGTGTTAATTAAGACATAGGTTTTCCCCTTTTCAATGCGAAATTCGCTTGAACTCATGCATATTGATCAGCCGGCGATGTGCAGCGGTTCCGTGCAACGGTCTCCGGGCATCTGCATTCGCATGAGCGTTTTATTGAACACATTCCAAAGGATGTTTTAACAGGAATTTAGTCATCGAAAATATTAGTCACACACACATCCAACGTTCCACGTTCCCGGAACGCCAGCGAGACTGATCATAAACACAGTTTGTGTGAATGGTTTTAGTAGGCGCCGGCCGTAACAATCGCGGTCCCGCCAATGCGCGCGCACTTACTATTATGCACTCGGCTTTAGTGCAGCAGCAAAGTGCAACGTACTACGGCCTACTATAATCTTGTCCGAGCTGATAAGTGCATAGCGTGCCACGTTGCGATCGGATGGACGGCAGTCGGCGCAATTTTGCCAGGCCCGCTTGGATAAACAAATTAAGCTGGTAACCTTGTAATTCGTTCGGTTTTTTTTCATGGGATTCAAATTATTTGCTTTGCTTGGTCGTTTCGCGGTCTCCTACAGATAATAAACTTCGGCGTTTTTACCGAGAATTGAATGGAGCGTTTTGGTGTCGAATTCCCGCCAAAACGCCTGCTGAGACGTGGGTTGCCAGGAGCGTACGTAGAATCTCGATTGTTTTATTCAATTGTTATTGCTTGTTTTGTTTTATTTCCTGTGTCGAATTCAAACGATACACGAACTAATGATTTATTGTTTTTGTTGATGAAAATTGAATTTCGGTTTACAAAAATGTCCGTTAATGGATGTTGTATTGTGATTTGTTGTTTTTACTAAACCCAACAATTTTAATAGTAATAATTATTGATTTTCCAAAAAATTTTAGTCGAGTTTTAATGGATTAACTGATTAAATAAATATGTCGATAGTAATTAAAGCCGCAAAATAAAACAAACATTAAATAACGGTACGATATAAGATACAGAAACACAAATAAAAATGTTGCAAAATACGCACGTGTCGATCAATCGTTGGATTAAATATAGTTATCCGTTTTTCTACATTTACACTAATATACAGAGTGTTAGGAAAAGTTCAGGCAAATTTAAATGGGCGGTTTAGAATGATTTAACTGTCAAAAAACTTTTATGACTTTTTCTCTAATATAGAGCCTCTAATATACGAGGTATGGTCAAAAAGCTGATTTTCCAAAATTTTTTCACCCTGTATATTATTACGGAAATCGATATGGTATATTATTGTGGTTCTAAAGGTATATGCCATTCACATATCTTACTTCCGGTTTAGCCGGAAATAGCTAACATTCGACAAAATTTTGGCGACAACCTGTATATTATGAAATAATTGAAAAGTAGTCAATTTCCTAATTTCAAAAATATATAACACAAGTCAATATCTTTGTTAGTTTTCGAAAAATTAACAACAAAATGCGATAAGTACAGGGTGATCATTTTAAGTGCCTCACTCGATTTTCCTGCTTTATTCTTCACCTAAATTCAAACACCATGCTTGTGTACTTTTTTCCGAGGAATCCGATTCCGAAAAGATAAAAACAATTGAATGTCAAAGAAAAAAGTTATGGCCGAAAAACTGAAAAAGAAAAAAATATACACCCTGTATATTAATGCGGAAATGGATATGTGACATTTCACTGATTGTAAATGTGTATCAGATACATATTTTCCACTTCCGGTTTGACCGGATATTGCTTTAATTTTTTTATTTTAGGTGATACACCCTGTATATTGAGCTCAGTTTAAAGAACTTTTCTTTCTGAATTCAGCAATATATAACATATCATCATTGTCTTTCATATTTAATAAGATATTGGGGTTTTAATTTAAAATAACACAAATATATGTTATGAAATAAAGTCATCCATGAAAACAAACAAAAGCATTTAAATTATTTATTTATTTCAAACACAAAAGAAGATATAGCATAATAACTTATATTCTTTAGTTTTTGAAATAAATAAAAAATAATTTAAATGCTTTTGTTTGTTTTCATGGATGATTTTATTTCATAACATATATTTTTGTTATTTTAAATTTAAACCCCAATATCTTATTAAATATGAAAGATAATAATAATATGTTATATATTGCTGAATTCAGAAAGAAATGTTCATTAAACTGAGTTCAATATACAGGGTGTATCACCTAAAATAAAAAAATTAAAGCAATTTCCGGTCAAACCGGAAGTGAAAAATATGTATCTGATAAGCATTTACAATCAGTGAAATGTCACATATCCATTTCCGCATTAATATACAGGGTGTATATTTTTTCTTTTTCAGTTTTTCGGCCATAACTTTTTTCTTTGACATTCAATTGTTTTTATCTTTTCGGAATCGGATTCCTCGAAAAAAAGTACACAAGTATGGTTTTTGAATTTTTTTCCTAGGTGAAGAATTTAAAGCAGGAAAATCGAGTGAGGCACTTAAAATGATCACCCTGTACCTAATAAAATAAGCTAATTTTAAAACTTTTCTAAAAATGTACGCACAAAGCTTGAAACTAAAGAAAAAGAAAACTACTTATGTTTTTGAAATCAGGAGATTGGCTACTTTTCAATTATTTGATAATATACAGGTTGTTGCCAAAATTTGGTCGGGTTCTAGCTATTTCCGGCTAAACCGGAAGTTAGATGAATGCATGGCATATGCCTTTATAACCACAATAATATACCATATCGATTTTCATAATAAAATACAGAGTGAAAATTTTTTATAAAACCAGTTTTTTGGCAATACCTCGTATATTAGAGGTTCTATCGCTTATTCGACCTTACAAGCGGATTCTTCATAAAAAAATAGATGAGAATTATTTTTGGTTTTTCATTTTAACCCAATGACACCCTGTACAAGGACGATCGACTGGCCAACGGTGAGGCAATCAGCTGTGTTTCCATCACATTCAAAGTTTAATGATCTTGTCCCTTGTCTTTAAATGTGTAGCCCCCTCCCGCACAAGGCTCAGCCTTCTGGGATAAAGGGGGTCGTAATTACATGTGGTGTATTTATTTATATATTTATATATATAATTTTTATAATTTCTCCTTCGCACGGCCCTGACAGAAATACCAGGTAGCCGCGAAAGTATTGCTTACGGAATAACTCGGTTATTACGAAAGCACTTCTCAAATTTGAAACGTGAATAAAATACTACTGCCGATCTAACCGGAAGTGATGCCAGCTTTCTTGTTTTAAACGGAGCACCCCGTATATTTTTGCATTTTCTTGTTCGTTACGAAATTCTGATTTCAGCGATATGTCACAAGTTCGCATTTGTTTAAAAATGAAAAACAAGTTTTGAACCTCGTAGAAAGTAGGCGATAAATTTAACACTTTGGCATGTTTTAGCATCAAGTGTCAAAACATTTGAAAGTCGAGGGCCAAATCCAACGCCTGCTTTTTATAAGATTCAAAAGTAAATTCCACAAGGGCCTACTTGTGTTTCAGTTTCTTCACATTTTCACCATTTTTTAAACAAATGCCAACTTGTACATTTTAATTTGAAACTCGCCGACACTGCCAACCCGATAAACATTCCCTTGTGTCGCGATTATTGTTGTATCTACGCAGCCCAGCGGAAATGCCACGATATGCCGTAATTAAATAGGAATTGCCGGCATTGTCAGCGGCTCTCAAAATGTGGGAATATCGGAAGGATTTCCAATCTAAATCGTGCGAATTGCCTCTTTGGTTGCGAAACCTTCTTTGGCCACGACTGTACCGTAAGTACCCTGACATCATTATTATAAAACGCTCGTTGCGGAGGTTGAATAAATTTATGTCAGGAATGTGGATCCCTTGAAGCGTTCTGGAATGCATACGTAATACTTAAAATTGCCCATTGATACGGTATCATTAAATTGTGAAACGTTACAATCTTGTCTTGCAAATTCTACAACAGTGCTGATCGTGGAAATTAATTAAGCTGCGTTTGCGCTTGGTTGACCCGTCGGAGGTAATAATTCTATAAAAATATGGTATAAAATTTTGAAGGAGGTTCTCGGTAACAATGAAAGTATTTATATTAAAATAGGTACTGAGAAATCCGAATTTTTTAAATAGCTTGGTTTAGTTGTGAACTTTAATGGAAGGATTCAATGACGCGAGGCCGAATGAAATCGATTAAAGATAGTTATGTGAACTCGTTGACATTTAGACCGTATAGGGTATAACTCGAGTATTTGCCGTCCATTGATATTCTACGTTGTTTGCCTTTTACTCTTACTTCCGCAAACCTAGAATTTATATGTGGAAAGATAATATTATGGTCACTAATCTGTTTTGTATTTTTGTAACTGGATTTCATTTTAAATGAATGAAATATGTGCAGTACTTGCAGTAGCAATAAATATGTATTTTCACTTCCCGTAGTAGTAGCTTTATCAGAAGAAATTTAGGGGTTTTTCTTTTAAATAGAAAAAATAAAAATAAACAATAAAATGGCCCCTGCGGGGCCAAATACAACCCCGTATGCGGGATGATTTGATTTGGGGCAAAAATGTTGTAAACATTTTTCGGACCGTTTCATTTTTTCGGGCCTCCGCTGCGATATAAGCGAAAATTTGAGATGTTTGGGAACTTTTTACAGAAGTATTGAGATAAAAAAAAATCGCTTTAACAATTTTAATTTTTTCTTTCACAGTTTTATGTAGTAAGGTTCATAAAATTGCGCTACAAAAAGATTTTTTTATTTAAACGCATACTAAGCGGAGAATTTACTTTTTATTTAACAAAATACAAAAATCGGCTTTGCTGCGGAATGTGAAATTATGTTTTCTTCAATTATATGTAACATTTTTTATCATAAGATAAATATATAAATTACAACGTCGAAACTTCTAATACGGTGTTAAAACACTTATTTCGCAGCGAAGCGGGTTCTTAAAAGGGTAAGGGTAAGTTTTACTTATAATTGCAAAGTAGCACCAGTTATCAATAATAAAATTCTCGTTGGTAAGGGTACAGAAGTATTGAGATACAAAAAAATCGCTTTAACAATTTTAATTTTTTCTTTCACAGTTTTATGTAGTAAGGTTCATAAAATTGCGCTACAAAAAGGTTTTTTTTAATTAAAAGCATACTAAGCGAAGAATTTTCTACTTTTTAATTAACAAAATAAAAAAATCGGCTTTGCTGCGGAATGTGAAATTATGTTTTCTTCAATTATATGTAACATTTTTTATCATAAGATAAATATATAAATTACAACGTCGAAACTTCTAATACGGTGTTAAAACACTTATTTCGCAGCGAAGCGGGTTCTTAAAAGGGTAAGGGTAAGTTTTGCTTATAATTGCAAAGTAGCACCAGTTATCAATAATAAACTTCTCGTTGGTAAGGGTACAGAAGTATTGAGATAAAAAAAAATCGGTTTAACAATTTTAATTGTTTCTTTCACAGTTTTATGTAGTAATGTTTATAAAATTGCGCTACAAAAAGATTTTTTTATTTAAACGCATACTAAGAGGAGAATGTTCTACTTTTTAATTAACAAAATAAAAAAATCGGCTTTGCTGCGTGTCGGGGCTCGAATTGTTTATCGAGTGACCATAAATTAGTGGACTGTAACTTTTAATTGGTTAATACAGTAAAGATTGTAAATGAAAAACACTTGTACTTGAAATTGCAGTTTACTGTATCTCGTACTTGGAATATATATTAATAAAACGGTATTAACATATATTATGATAAACTAGAATTGTCTTTTGCTTGCGATGGTCTTGCAAAGCACTTGCTACTCGTCTTCCAGCTACTTGTCGACTCTCTTGTTAGACACTTTCTTGGTTACTTCTTGACCACCCCTCTTCTGGCGAAGGGTTTGGGTATAAAAAACATGTGTTGACCGCCTACGGGTCGCTTTCTACATTGCAAACACGACTAGCAAAAATAGATAAATAGTAGGTACAAAATATAAGTACATATAGCCTCAACATGCCGGCCACCTTGAAATATGCATGTATGCAATTTCAACAATCATAGAAAATACTTAATATACTAAGAAGCTTAAAACTAATAACAGAGTCATTAAATTAAGCTCGTATCGAGAAAAACAACTAGGTAGACTAGAAAATACTTAATATACTAAGAAATTTAAAATTAATAACAGTCATTAAATTAAGTTCGAATAGAGAAGAACAACTAGGTAGTCTTTTTGATTGTTTTCTCTGCCACTTCACTAACGTCACTTTCGAATGGAAATATACACAATTTTGTGACCGGACGCTTCACCACAGAATTGTTCAACTTTAGAGTCACCACTCTCACTACTCCGTCTTGCCCTGGGTGGATGTGAAGTATGCGCCCAATATTCCATTTTAATGGAGGAACGTTGTCCTCCTTGACTAGAACAATTGCACCAACCTTGATCTTGTTAAGTGACTCTTGTCGCCATTTGACTCTGGTTTGTAGTTCTGACAGATACTCAGAATGCCATTTCTTCCAGAAGTTCTGCACCATTTGTTGCAGCCTTTGATAATGTGACAGTCTATTCTCTGGAACGTGCACTAGACTATGTTCTGGTATTGCAGTTAACGTTCTTCCCACCAGGAAATGAGCAGGAGTCAACGGATTAACTTGGTCAGGGTCGGAATTGAGGGGGTATAATGGTCGGGAATTGAGAATCGCTTCAATCTGAGTCGACACCGTATAAAGTCCCTCGAAAGTCAAATGAGCATTGCCTATTATACGTTTCAAGTGAAACTTAGTACTTTTGATGCCGGCTTCCCAGATTCCTCCAAAATTTGGAGACCGTGCTGGGATGAAATTCCACGTTATCCCGTCATCAGCTAATTGATTGCTGATATTGTTTGATTCAGCCCGTAAAAATTGTAACATGTCTTGCAATTCAGCTTGAGCTCCTACAAAATTCTTTGCATTGTCCGAAAATAGGTTCAATGGCTTACCTCGTCTGCTGATGAATCGTTTTAACGCGGCAAGAAAGCATTCAGTGGTTAAATCACTTACAATCTCCAAATGTATGGCCTTAACTGCCATGCACACGAATAGACAGATATATGCCTTGGTTAATTTTGCACCTCTTGTACTACGATCTTTCACTAGAATAGGACCTGCATAATCTAAACCGGTATTTTGGAACGGTAAGTACTGATTAACCCTGTATTCCGGTAAATTTCCCATCTGATAATTTTCAGTAGGAGGATTAACCTTAAAACACACAACACATTTGTGAACAATCTGTTTGGTCAAATTGCGACCCGAAATGGGCCAAAAACGTTCGCGAATGGATGCCAATAGCAGTGTAGGACCACAGTGTAACAGCCTATAATGTTCGTGTTCTAGAATTAATTTGGTTAACTTGTGCTTAGGCGGAAGAATGATTGGGAATTTTTTATCATATTTTTCACTTGAATTTTGTATCCTACCACCAACTCGTATTAAATTACTGTCATCCATGAAAGGATTTAAACATAACAAATTGCTTTTCTTGTTAATCGGTCTTTTTTTAATTAAATCCGAATACTCTTGTGCGAAACCTTCTCGTTGCGCCAAACAAACTAGGACCTCTAATGAATTTTGAAGCTCAGATGTCGAAATCCCTTGTAAATTTCTCTGATCTCTTGGTAATCTAGAATTTTTCGAAAATCTCAAAATATAGGCAACCACTCGTTGGAGCTTTCTCAAAGATGAGAACTTGTCAAAAATATTGAAATTGTCAATGACAACTGTACAGGCGATATTACGCTGTTCTGGTAAATCTACCGACATTTCGAAAGTTGAAATCGGTAAAACTTCATTACTTGTTAGCCACTCCGGCCCTGACCACCATAGCCTCGAATCAAGCAAGTCAGGTGCGCCCATACCGCGCGAGATAAGATCGGCCGGGTTGTCGCTTGACTTGACATGATGCCAGTTCGCTATATCGGTTAAACGCTGTATTTCGCTAACGCGATTTGCAACAAACGTTTTCCATTTACTAGGACACGCACGTAACCATGATAGTGTTATTGTCGAATCGGACCACAAGAAAAATTTGTTAAATTTAATTTGCATAGAATTGACCACCTTATGAATTAATTGTGCCAGTAATAAGGCGCTGCATAACTCCAATCGCGGTAAAGTTATTTTTTTAATCGGCGCGACCCTTGACTTTGCACATACTAGCCTCGAAAGTAAATCGCCCGAATTATTTCGGGAACGGATATAAATGCAGGCACCGTAAGCCCTTTCGCTGGCATCCGAAAACCCATGCAATTCTATCGACTTGTACTCGGAAATTATCACATGCCTGGGAATTTTTAATTCATTTAAAATTGATAGATCATTGCGATATTGTGCCCAACTTGTATGTAAATGTTGAGGTAATGGAGAATCCCATCCTATTTTTTCTTGCCATAAAGCTTGTATAAGTATTTTAGCCACTATAATTATAGGGCCTAATAGGCCACACGGATCGAACACTTGTGAAATTTCGGATAGAATTGAACGTTTACTTATTGTTTTTTGTCTCAAAGAATCGGATATTGAATAATGTATTGTGTCATATGTGGCATTCCACATAACACCTAGCGTTTTATTTGCCTCGAATTCCCCAATTTGTAAAATATTAGCCTCTAAATCTCCGTCAACTTGAAATAATTGGCATAAATTAGGTTTGTTACACAACCACTTGCGTAATTGAAACCCGCCACTGGCTAGAATATTTGTCAAATTCTTTTGGAGCTCCAGTAATTGTGACTCGGAATTGCAACCTGTTAAACAGTCATCGACATAGAAATCGTTTTTAATTACCCGACTAGCTTCAGGGTGCGAATGTTCGTGTTCTACCCCTAATTGATATAAGCACCTGACTGCAAGGTAAGGTGCCGAAGTCGTACCAAAAACGACTCTATTCATCTCGTAACATTTTACATCACTGGAGGGGTCATTTCTCCAAAATATTCGCTGAAATTGTCTATCGCTTTCTTGAACAAGAATCATCCTGTACATTTTTGAAATATCCGCGGTCATGACAATTTCATGTTTTCGAAAACGCAAAAGAATTGACAACAAATCATTTTGAATAACTGGGCCGCTGTATTGCACATCATTTAGTGAAAGACCGTTGTCAGATTTCATAGCGGCGTCGAATACTATGCGAACGCGGGTGGTTAAACTTGTGTTCTTTACTACAGGGTGGTGCGGCAAATAATAATTTACCATTTTGTCGGTACTTGTTTCTTGTATTTCGGTCATGTGACCTAATTCTACGTACTCTGACATTACTCTTTTATATTCAGAATAGAGTTCCGAATTTTTTAACAACCGTTTCTCTTGTGAAAATAGTCTTTGTAACGCGAATTCCCTAGACTTGCCTAACTGATCAAAATTTGATTTGAAAGGAATTGATACAATGAATCGGCCTTCATTGTCTCGCTTGAAGTTTTGTAAAAAGTGATTTTCACAAAATTGCTCCGATACAGAACCGGCTTGTCTAAATTCAATTTCCTCGACTTCCCAGAATTTTTTAATAGAATTATCTAGCGAGTAGTCTATTGACCCTGCTTGTAAACAGTTTACAGAGATGTTCACGGGCGAACTTGGGATGTTAAATTTAGTCATATTGCCCGCAATTATCCAACCTAGTCTTGTATTCTGTAGTATGAGACCTGAGCCTAATTTAACTTGCCCTACACAAAGAAGTTCCCAAAATATGTCTGAACCTAATAGAATATCAATCGGACCTGATAAATTAAATGTGGGATCGGCTAAATTAAATTTTAAATTGTCTGGGATTTTTAATTGTGTTACGTCAATTGAGACCGTAGGCAAATTGCCTGTAATTTCTGGTAAAACTAGACAGGTTAAATTATTGTTGTATACTAGATTTCGTGAACTTAAACAAATGTCTGTTAAAAGTTCAACTCTTGTCTTGACTTGACTAACACCCGTAATAGAAAAATTTGTTTTTTCACATTGTAACTTTAGTTTTCGGCACAAACGTTCAGTTACAAATGAGTTTTGTGCACCGCTATCTAATAACGCACGAAATTCATGCGTTTTTCCGTCGCGATCATGTACCTTTACTACTGCCGTCGACAGTATTGTCAAAAACATAGAACTGTCCCTTGCAATTGTGCAAAGTGTCTCACTTTGCTCGAGATTTGGGACACTCGTCCCACTTGTATTTTCCACATCTTGTTGTGGAACTCGGACTTGAAGATGCCTTTCATCCTGTGTACTTTCAGTAATGTTAGAAGTTATTGAACTACTTACATCGGTATTAAAATGCAAGAGAGTGTTATGGCGTTTACCACATTTTCTACATCCCGATGCCTTGCAATTATCGGTATTGTGATCTGGGCGTAAACAATTAACGCATAATTTACGCTGCTTAGCCTCATTGTATCGCATATTTGGCCGTAATTTTAGGAAATTTTGGCATTGATAAATCGTATGACGGTTACTACAAAAGAAACAACTAAATTGGTTGTTGACAGC
This sequence comes from Rhagium mordax, assembly GCA_963680705.1. Classification (NCBI taxonomy): domain Eukaryota; kingdom Metazoa; phylum Arthropoda; class Insecta; order Coleoptera; family Cerambycidae; genus Rhagium; species Rhagium mordax. Next base: position 130,483,092 of record OY796656.1, on the reverse strand, counting down.
TACATATGACTGGGACCTTGATTGAGAAATAAAATTGTTACTTGACTTATTCTTACTTGACATTGTATTGAACTTATTAGAGTTAAATTTACTATTGTGAGAAGTGCTGGGTTTATTACGGTTATCGTGAACATTTTCTAAAATATGACAACGAAGTTCCAAGAACTCGCTCATCATTTCAAGTGTTGCTTTATTGCTCGACTTGTCCTCATCCTTGGCCATAAGGGTATCGACATCGACACTTGCCTGGCATTGTAAAGTTTTACCCTTGTACTTCTCCCATTCTTGAAGGGTCATAAAATCTAACTTACTAGAAATTAAATAAATAATAATTGTGTCCCAATGCTTTGTTGGTTCCCCTAATTGTTCAAGTGCTCGTAAATTTTGTGTGATATTTTCGTACAAATTTCGTAACCCGCTATGCGACTCTTTTTCAAGAGCTGTTTGGTCAAAAATAGACCTTAAGTGATGTTTGATTATTTTATCGTTATTATCATAACGATCCGTTAACCGTTGCCATGCTGTAGCATATAGCGACGCCGATGTCTTTAAATGCTCTATTCGTTTACACGCGTCCCCTTCTAGTGAAGACCGCAGGTACACAAACTTCTCATAGTCGCTAATCGACTGATTGTTATGAATTAAACCCATAAAGGCTTCTTTAAAATCTAACCACTGCATGTAGTTGCCGTCAAACTTCGGCAAATTAATAGTGGGCAGTTTTACCCTAGCATTATTTAATGCATAATGACTTGATTGATTTCGAGTATGATGCGAACCTGAATTTACTAGAGAATTTACACTTTTGATTGAACCTATTTCCGACTGTTGCTTTGTAGAATAAGCTGAAAGTATTGCTTTGAATTGAGCTTGTAAAAGGTAAAATGCATTTTCGAAATCTTCCCGTTCTTTGTCTTCGATCTGTGAATCCGACTCCTTGTGTCTGTCCATTAATGTTTGGACTTCCGCGAATTCCTCAAAAATAGGCTGAAATCTCTCTAAACGTGACTCGATTTGCTCAAACATGACATTATCAATATTTGATTTATCAACTGAATCGTAAAACCTTTTTGCTCTTGTTAACTTGGACTTGATTTGACCTCTCTGATATCTTAATTCAGAAATGTCTTCCATAGCGTAAACTCAGATTAATTGATAATGGAAAAAGGAAATGAAATAAAATGGAACAAACTCACCGGATGCTCGTCTGGTATATCGTCGGCTAGATACTTGTGATTTGCCGGAATTGGAATTGCTGGAACTAGAACTGATTTTCTTGTAGGTACTTGCACAACACTTTTTCTGGAAACTGGTTTTCTTGAACTTGAACTACACTTTTTCTGGAACTTGATTACACTTTTTCTGGATCTGATCCGGCTCGAAGGACCAATGTCGGGGCTCGAATTGTTTATCGAGTGACCATAAATTAGTGGACTGTAACTTTTAATTGGTTAATACAGTAAAGATTGTAAATGAAAAACACTTGTACTTGAAATTGCAGTTTACTGTATCTCGTACTTGGAATATATATTAATAAAACGGTATTAACATATATTATGATAAACTAGAATTGTCTTTTGCTTGCGATGGTCTTGCAAAGCACTTGCTACTCGTCTTCCAGCTACTTGTCGACTCTCTTGTTAGACACTTTCTTGGTTACTTCTTGACCACCCCTCTTCTGGCGAAGGGTTTGGGTATAAAAAACATGTGTTGACCGCCTACGGGTCGCTTTCTACATTGCAAACACGACTAGCAAAAATAGATAAATAGTAGGTACAAAATATAAGTACATATAGCCTCAACACTGCGGAATGTGAAATTATGTTTTCTTCAATTATATGTAACATTTTTTATCATAAGATAAATATATAAATTACAACGTCAAAACTTCTAATACGGTGTTAAAACACTTATTTCGCAGCGAAGCGGGTTCTTAAAAGGGTAAGGGTAAGTTTTACTTATAATTGCAAAGTAGCATCAGTTATCAATAATAAAATTCTCGTTGGTAAGGGTACAGAAGTATTGAGATACAAAAAAATCGCTTTAACAATTTTAATTTTTTCTTTCACAGTTTTATGTAGTAAGGTTCATAAAATTGCGCTACAAAAAGATTTTTTTATTTAAATGCATACTAAGCGGAGAATTTTCTACTTTTTTAACAAAATAAAAAAATCGGCTTTGCTGCGGAATGTGAAGTTATGTTTTCTTCAATTATATGTAACATTTTTTATCATAAGATAAATATATAAATTACAACGTCGAAACTTCTAATACGGTGTTAAAACACTTAGCGAAGCGGGTTTCTTAAAACGATTGCGCGTCTTTATAGCTCTTATGCACGCGTGACGGACCCTTAAAGATGTCTAACCTAAAAAATAATTTCTCGCTTTTCTCCACTTTCCGATTCCATATTTCCGCTACTCGGGAAATCTTGGCCACGTCTGTACGCCCTTACGCGGGGACCTGAACCTGCTGAAAAAACGCTTCCCGACATCTGCAGATCGTGTGGGTCGAGCCTACTACTTACCATCTCCTAATGGCGTGTCAACGATTCCATCTGAACGGCCTCTTTCATAAAAAATTGAAATAAAAATAATTGTACGGGACTTGTCAGACAGCTGGTCGCTGGCAGCGGTGGTAGGTGAAGAGTCGTCATTAAAACCGATTCAGTGAGTGTATAAATGGCTGTTATTATTCGCTCTTTCTCTCTCGACGCGTGAATCTGTGCCCTAATTTTCGGCTAAAAATGAAATTCGCTCTATAATTACACGATTTACGACTCCCAGGTGCTTTTACATAAGAGAATTTTCTCAGGCGAAGGCGAGGCGGATACTTGAAAGTTCGTCGTACAGGTTTCGAGTACCGAAATCGATTAAAACAAACCAATTTCGTAAAAGTCGAAGATTCATGACATTTCAAAATGGGAACCGGTTTTTGAAACGCAGCGGAAACATCTCGTGGAACGTTTGGAATTCCTTAATTGATGCAGGCCCCCAATGCAAGACCGCCCGGCCGATTCGATAAAACGCTAAATAGGTTTAATAGGCTTCCAATAAATTTTAATTGTCGGGATAGCGAGTCGATAGTTTTGCAACGCACGGAATTAGTTTTATTATCCGCGCTGATCTGGCTAGAGTTAATCCTCCAATTGTTTACGCAACAGACATTTTGGGTATTTGGTTTTTATTGCCGCAATTAATCCAGAAATAATACGCCGTCATTGCAAAACGATAAATAGGAGCCGAAATAATCTAGGCATGTAAAAAAGAAGTTAATGCACTTTCATGGTCAGCGAGGGGAAGTGCAAGATATCTTATATAGTTTCAAGGTTAAAATATTCGGCGGTGAGTGAATAAACTCTTAATAATGCTCTCTATCCTTCTATTATGTATTCGGCACTTTTTCTAATTATTTTCGCAATGTGCGTCTAGCTAGTAATATAAATCTAATTGTAGTAGCAGTAGCGGCGCCCGGATTTTTTTTTTCAATTTTATTTTTAAATGCTTTTTTTTTCTTTGTTATAATATAAAAAGTTAACTAATGTTTCTTCACAAACGCGGCGTCCTCACCTGTCGATCCTTGGAATCTAGAAATACGAATAACGCACTAAATATCCAAAATAAAAATAGTCGTCCTTACGCCCATGGAACCTCGTAAGGTTTTACCGTGTTCTAAGTGCGTATTAAGCGCGTCTGGTAACGTTCCAAACTTATTTCAACAATTTGACACACCTAAATAATGTTTGTCAAATGAAAAGGTTATTTACTGCATAGTTAACAACTCTGGAAGTAAATAAGTGGAAACTACCAAATCTATTCAAATGTAGTAAACAACCAGAAGACTATTTTTAACGACTACATACATGACTTAATTTATATACATTCTATTCGCTCGAGCAATTTAAGATGAGAAAGTCGCTCGTTAGCCCTGTAGAATTACCGTGGAAGACTTGTTGGCAGTCATTTTTTCTTCAGGACAAAGTTTTGTTGCTCACGAATTACCCGATATTCGTTAAATACCCGGTATCCGTTAAGTACCCGGTATCCGTTAAACAGCCGGTATCCGTTAAACTCTCGGTATCCGTTAAACGCCCGGCAATACGTTGAGAACTCTTTAATCATTATGTTGAAAAAGTCACTCCCTAGCTCTACAGTTATCGTCTCCACATTATGACAGTTTGTCTGACGAAACACATCACTAGAATAGAGTGCTTTCTGGATTCCAAGCTCACAATAATCTACAGTTGATTTCAATATCTGAAAGTCCGTTAAATGCACGCGAATTACCCGATATTCGTTAAATACCCGATATCCGTTAAGTACCCGGTATCCGTTAAACACCCGGTACTACGTTGAGAATTGTTTAATCGTTATGTTGAAAAAGTCACTCCCTAGCTCTACAATTATCGTGGAAGATTTGTTGGCAGTCATTCTTTCTTCAGGACAATATTTTCTTGTAATCGTCTTCACATTATGACAGTTTATTTGGTGAAACACGCCTCTAGTATAGAGTGCTTTCTGGCTTCTAAGCTCACAATAATCTACAATTGATTTCAGTATCTAAAAGTCCGTTAAATGCTCGCGAATTACCCGATGTTCGTTAAGTACCCGATATCCGTTAACTACCCGGTAATACGTTGAAAATTGTTTAATCGTTCGCTCTGGAATAGAGTACTTTCTGGATTCCAAAGTCACAATAATCTACAATTGATTTCAGTATCTGAAAGTCCGTTAAATGCTCGCGAATTACCCGATATCCGTTAACTACCCGGTAATACGTTAAAAATTGTTTAATCGTTCGCTCTAGAATAAAGTGCTTTCTGGATTTCAAAGTCACAATAATCTACAATTGATTTCAGTATCTGAAAGTCCGTTAAATGCTCGCGAATTACCCGATATCCGTTAACTACCCGGTAATACGTTAAAAATTGTTTAATCGTTCGCTCTAGAATAAAGTGCTTTCTGGATTCCAAAGTAACAATAATCTACAATTGATTTCAGTATCTGAAAGTCCGTTAAATGCTCGCGAATTACCCGATATCCGTTAACTACCCGGTAATACGTTAAAAATTGTTTAATCGTTCGCTCTAGAATAAAGTGCTTTCTGGATTCCAAAGTCACAATAATCTACAATTGATTTCAGTATCTGAAAGTCCGTTAAATGCTCGCGAATTACCCGATGGGCGTTAAGTACCCGATATCCGTTAACTACCCGGTAATACGTTGAAAATTGTTTAATCGTTCGCTCTAGAATAGAGTGCTTTCTGGATTCCAAAGTCACAATAATCTGCAATTGATTTCAGTATCTGAAAGTCCGTTAACTCCTCGCGAATTACCCGATATTCGTTAAGTACCTGGAATCCGTTAAGCACCCGGTAATACGTTGAAAATTCTTTAATCGTTACATTGATAAAGTCAGTTCTCTATAGAATTATAGTGGAAGACTTGTTGGCAGTTATTCTTTCTTCAAGGACAGTTTTAATTGTCTCCACATTATGACAGTTTCGTTGGCGAAACACGCGTCTGGGATAGAGTGCTTTCTGAATTCCAAGCCCACAATAATCTAAGATCTAAGAAATTCCGGCAACTGCGGCTGATTTCAATATCTGGAAATACGGTAAATGCTCGCAAATTACCCGGTATTCGTTAAGCACCCGATATCCGTTAAGTACCCGGTATCCGTTATTAAGCATCTGGTAATACGTTGTGAATTCTTTAACGGTTACATGCCATGTCATACGTGATGCTATTGAAAACTAATCTAATAAATATGTATTAACGGATATCGGGTACTCGGTAATTAACGGTTAAAATATAAAGAACTGACGGACTATGTTTCGCAAGCAGCTTGAGGAAAGAACTTTTATTAATAATCCACAATAACCTTGACGAAATGTCAATTCATGTATTTTGTTGCTAGGAAATTCAGTCGCAGATATCCGTTAAAAGTCCTAACTACCCGATATCCGTTAAGGGTAAATGTATTTAGCCCATTAAAAACTATTGTATTGTAGCTGCTTTACAAAAGTGACAACATGACAGTGTAAAAATACCTCACAATGTAAACAGTAGCACGATGTCATTAAAACTTTTAGATATTTTATATATTAACGGTTATCGGGTACTAGGTATTTAAGAGGAAATTGGTAGTTCAGAATTATTATGAACTGGTTTAAACAACGAGATCAAAACTGTTAATTTCAATATCTCGGTATCCGTTAAATACCCGGTTATCCGTTAAAAATCTTTTACCTTGTTATGTACCCGAAAACGACGGTTTGTCAGCCATTGTAATAATGCTTGGTGGTCAATACCAGATTGGGGGTAAGTCTGTGCCCTCCTGTTAGTGCTACATGAAACGTTAAAAACTAGGTAAGGTAATAATTATTAACGACAATTAACGGATATCGGGTATGCAGGTAACTGATAAAATTAATGAACTTGTTCTAGAATTTTAACGAGCATCTGTGGCAAAAATTCGCAAAAATGCAGAGGTCAATGGATTTTTGCAAAAAATTGCGAAATTGACCTTTGCAATGAAACATTTTAAATTTCTATGCATTTTGCAATTATTGCGGTTATGCAAGGTTTAGAATTCGAAACGGATAATTTCCCTTGTTTTGTACTAAATTTGTCCCCGAAATTAGCTCAATGTCACGCTTTTCAACCAGCTGATTGTTCCACGAGGAAAGGACTTCTGCAAAAATAATTCCTAATAATCTTGATAAAGCGCCAATTCATGTATTTTATTGCCGCCTAATTTCAGCCCCGCAACCTTGACAGACTTTTTTAAATCTAAAAATAATAATTGTTATATATTTAAAAAAAAAAAGAAATAAATAAATTGCCGGGATAATTTACAATTGGATGTAACGTAATGAATGTCATGTCGTTGCCAAAATATTTAAAACATTATCCCATGCGTCTAATTTTACTATGTTCTAGTAATTTTATAGTATTTTTATCAAAGGGAACTTATATTTATCCCGCGGGTCGGTGTCGGATTCAACAAAACACGTTTTGGATTCTAATCGGCCTGCTTAAAGTTTCCATTAGTCAGCCATTGAAAATAGAGTTATCATAACTAAGTTTTTTTGGATTTTTTGGATTCTGATGGATAAAGAAAATTTTTTTAAACAAAATTCATAATTTTAATTCTCCTTAGCAGACCTAACTTTTTTGTTTGCACAATTTCGAATAAGTAGGGTTATGATCAGAAATGTCAAACAGACAATCGACTATCTCGATTACGTTAAACCATGGCCTACGATTTGGGATGGATATACAAGATTGTTGCAATTTGGATTAGCAGTTTACAAATATGGATGGACCGGACCGACCCATCGTGATAAATTCCAGATTTTCATGACTCAAACAAAATTCTGATTCTAAATAATTGTCTACAGATTTGAGGCTTTGATTTTCATGGTCAAATGCATTTTTGAAGGGAGATGGTTTATTCAAGGTACTGTTGCTCGTTTGTTACCAATTAACGGAGCAGCCTCAATGATTTGTTTGGAAATTCATTAGCGATGGGCCGATTTGAAAGCGACATGTTTTGGTCCTTGGTCTGGATATTAGTCCAAGCCGACTGAACGTGTCTGGCTCATTATCACACGCGCCAATTTTTCAATTGTACACAAAATAATGTGGTATTGTATCGTGCTACACGTAATACTTATAATAAAAGTTGACAGTGAAAATTACACATTACATAATCGAATAACGTCAAATATTGACTTAATGATACAATCACGACTGTTTATACATTGTGTAAGCGTACACTGTACAATGACTCCGTTTCAAACCATATTAGTATCAATTAAAAAATATAATGAATTCGTTTATTGTTTATATTTGTTTTGCGAGGTGGACAACTAGATTAAAAGGCAAAGGTACGTCATGGTCCGGTTCAAAGCACTCGGATTAACTTCGTAAATACTCTATTTAAGATTTGGCTACAGGACGTCGAGATAGTTCGGCTGCCAGGTGTAAAGTAATGACTTGAATACAAGTGGATTTTTTAATTTGAAATAACATGGCGGCTCATTTGTTTTTTACAGCAGACGTACGTGCGTAGCTATTCCGCAATGCTTACCGCAAACGAAAAAATTTGAGCTAGATCTGTCTCTTCCTGATTAATGATAATTTTATTGTGGCCATTAGCCTAATAATTGCTCCAGCCAAAACATAACGAAACGTAATGGCATTGTTGCTGTTCGGTCTTGTTTGTTTTGGCGAGCTGAGGCGATAAAATTCATAAATCATAATCGTGCGTTTGTTAATAATTATTGTGCAATGCGATTTGGACGCACTCGGTATCAGGCCGATCGGTTGGCAGATTTACGATTGGGGAAATGCAAAAATTTATCACCGTGACCCAATGTTTATCGGTTACGAACAACTTGTTTAATTCGCCCGGATTGCACCTACATAAATATTTATAGAAGGCGACGGGTTGTTTAGCTTCTGTCTTTTGCTGATGTTTTAAAACATTTATGTCGGCAGTGTAATTTATGGGCACATCCGAAATTACATTTTACATTAATCGTTGTTTCGCAAGCAATGTATAAAGATAAACTTTATACAATGTCTCTGTTTGGATGTTTGGAAGACTTTGTTGCAAATATTTATAACAAGCAAGGTCGGCGTTTGCTTGAATTTTCCAAATACGGACCTGCATTAGAAAATCGTTACGGTCCTGTTTTTTTAAATAAAACTTTGGAAACCATATCGTAATGAAATGTGACGAGGATTGGTGTTTATAGGTATGTTTCCTAGTATCTCTTGTTTTACAATTTGTCGATAGATTTCGCAATTTTCATTAAAAGGCCAGCAGAATCGGCCGCCTTCCTACGCCCGTCATCTTTGAATGGACGCCCCCGTCTTGTGCAGTGACGCAAAAGCTGATCGATATGTGTGCTGCATAGAAAGCAACATTGCAACACATTTATAACACTGAACTGGCTGCACATATGGCGTTCGCAAGGAACTTTCTACTCGGCTCCAAAGCCGATCGTTAACAGGAAGCAAAATGTTTTATCTTGGTAAATTATTGATCCAAGGTCGTTTTCTATGCAGTTTTGTTTCAGAGTTGAGGTTTATATACCGGGTGTAAACGAATAGTGGGCCGCCCCGGGCCCCGCCCCTGTAACTTCCTCGTTTTTTAAGATATCATGATAAAATTTTGTATGGTGAAATTAGGTAAGATTTCCACCTTTTTGAGTTCTATCCACCGGAAATGGCCCCAATAGTCTTTTTAAATGGACCACCATGTATGTTTTTACATTTTTTAAATAAAGATCACATTTTGGATACATTTATACTATTTTGAAAAATTTATACAGGGTTGCAAGAAAAATTATTCGAATTTTAGTTGTCAATCTAGATGGCTGCGAATATGTTTAAATTATTTTTGTTCCAATGTAATTCATATACGAAATACGAAAACGTCAATATGTCCAATGATACATTATACAGGGTGCTCTAAACTCATTAATAATATCGCATTTTTCAAAATAACTCTTTTTTAAATATTAAATTTCTTAAGAAAAATTGTCATTCCTGCCGGTAACGATTACGCATTACGGAACTTTTGGTACCGTTTAACCCCTAACTAAATAGAGCTTTCTGAATATCCGGTTGGCCCATATCATAATATTAAAAAAAAGAGTTATTTTGAAAAACGTGAATGAGTTTAGAGCACCCTGTATTATTGGACATATTTTGACGTTTTCGTATTTTTTATATAAATTACATTGGAACAAAAATAATTTTAACATATTCGCAGCCATCCAGATTGACAATTAAAATTCGAATTATTTTTCGTGCAACCCTGTATAAATTGTTCAAAATAGGATAAATGTATCCAAAATGTGATCTTTATTTCAAAAATGTAAAAACATACAGGGTGGTCCATTTAGAAAAGACTATTGGGCCATTTCCGGAGAAACCGGAAGTAACAAAAGGTCTCAAAAAGTTGGAAATCTTACCTAATTTCACCATACAAAATTTTATTTTATCACGATATCTTTAAAACCAGGAAGTTACAGGGGTGGTCCACTATTCGTTTACACCCAGTATATACAGGGTGAGTCGCGAAGCTTGCCCCCCCCCCCCAAAAAAAATTTAAACTTCATATTTTTTAAATTTTTTAAAGGGCAGGGTTTTAAAATCTGACGTGGGTACCTTTTTTATTATGAGTTTTTCACAAAATTTTATTCTCGATAAAAGCTAGTGCATATCCAGAAACAAAAGAAAATCGGAACAAAATCAATATCCTAGATCAGAGTATACGAGGAAACTCGGAATTATGGAGCCACTCAAGAGTAAAGTAGCCCAAATGCCACAGATTGACTTCATGGGGAAAAGTGTCTTGAAATAGGATTTTATACTTAGTTATGAATTTTCATGTCTAAAAAATTTTTTTTAAAATATTTTTTTTTAGAGTAACCAGTTTTATGATTCGGTAAACAGGTGGACATCTGAAAATTCATACCTGAGTATAAAATCCTATTTTAAGCAACTTTTTCCTATAAAATTATTTCGTACCAGTGATATTTAGGGTACTTTATTCTAGAGCTGATTTCATAATTTTGAGTGTCCTCGTATACTGTGACATCGAATCATAATTTTGTTTCGTTTTTCTTTTGTTTCTGAGGATACACCAACTTTTATCAAGAATAAGATTTTCTGAGTAAGTCGTAATAAAAAAGTTTCCCGTATGACGATGCACAAAAATTTTGTATACAATTTTGTATTAGATTTAAAATTGATGTACCGGACGAGTAACAAAAAAAATCAAGTTGTATTAATTTGAAAATTTTTCAAAATGTAGTTTTTACTGAATAATATGATTTTTTTAAAATGCAGCGTGGATTATAAGAGAAACTTTCTTATTATGAATTTTTCAGAAAATTTTATCCTCGATAAAAGTTAGTGCATATCCAGAAACAAAAGAAAATCGAAACAAAATTAATATCCTTGATCAGAGTATACGAGGAAACTCGGAATTATGGAGCCACTCAAGAGTAAAGTGCCCAAAATACCGCAGATACAGAGTGATTTCATGGGAAAAAGTTTCTTGAAATAGGATTTTATACTTAGTTACGAATTTTCATGTTTATCTAAAAAAAATTTTTTTTTTAAATATTTGGTTTTTTAGAGTAACCAGTTTTATGATTCGGTGAACGTTTGGACATCTGAAAATTCATACCCGAATATAAAATCCCATTTTAGGCAACTTTTTCCTATAAAATTATTTCGTACCAGTACCAGTGCTATTTAGGGTACCTTATTCTAGAGCTGATTTCATAATTTCCTGAGTTTCCTCGTATACTGTGATCTCGGATCAGAATTTTGTTTCGATTTTCTTTTGTTTCAGAGGATACTTACACCAACTTTTATCAAGAGTAAAATTTTCTGAGAAATTCATAATAAAAAAGTTTGAACCTAAAATTTTGAAAATTTCTTTAGTATCTAACGCCCTGTATATACCGCTTTCCCGATTCATCGCAGAAAAACAATTTATTTTCTTTATTTTTATCCTTTTTCCGCCTAAATCAGTGAATTTTAATTTGGTTCGCATTAAATTTGAATCGAAAAATAAGTCTGCAGATATGCCTCGGTTAATCGAGCGGTTTCTGACGCATGTTGTGGTGTATCATCTTTCGTGCAAAACATTTTTTCAGAACGTTGATCCTTGATAGACGACTTTCGCGCTGACCTATAATCCGACCTTTTGATTCGGGATGCACATTTTGATTTGAAAAAAAAAAATAAAAGTTTCCGCGCTTATCTATGCAACATTACAAATTATCATATTTCGTGTGCTATATTATTACATATTATTAAAAGAATTCCTATCGCGCAGTTCTAGTTGTTCGAAGGTCAAGATATTTAATTATCTACTTAATTAAATTTATTATTCATATTTTATTCTTTTTTCAACGCTGCGATTAAATGTTGTAACTTCTTGCAAGAATAAAAACGAAAATCCTCACCTTCACTCTAATGACTGTTTACCTAAAAAAAATTTTTTTATCCCATCATTACCGTTATTAATTTGTGGTTTATTTTTAAACCACAATCCAGCGCATGTTATAACAGTAATTATCTAAGTTGGCATTGTCAATGTGAGTGGCGCCACGCACGGCACCAGAAGAGAAAATTCCCCTGGAGTTGCGTAAGCTGTAATTTTCGCAATAACGACAAAAATAATTTTTTACAAACTCCACCCATTTGACGGAGTACGGCCCTGTCGTTTTTACGTTCTTTTGCCGGCCGAACGCGATTACCGCCCTGTACATACCTCTTGTGCTCTGCACTTTTTAAATACTTGCAACTGAGTTCACTAATGGGGAAAGTTTTCCTTCACTTTTCTTGTTATTCGATAATGAGCATATTTTTATTGCTTCTCAAATCTGTTTTAAAATATTATTTTAGGCCAAGAGTCGCACCTATGATTAAATTCTTATGCTTTGTACTTTTCTTAGATAAATACTTGCAACTGAGTTCACTAATGGGGAAAGTTTTCCTTCACTTTTCTTAAATTATTTGATAATGAGCGTATTTTTATGCTTCTCAGACTGTTTTAAAATATTATTTTTGACCAAGAGTCGCACCTAGGATTAAATTCTTATGCTCTGTATTTTTCTTGGATAAATACTTGCAACTGAGTCACTAATGGGGAAAGTTTCCTTCACTTTTCTTAAATTATTTGATAATGAGCATACTTTTATTGCTTTTCAAACTGTTTTAAAATATTATTTTAGGCCAAGAGTCGCACCTATGATTAAATTCTTATGCTCTGTACTTTTCTTAGATAAATACTTGCAACTGAGTTCACTAATGGGGAAAGTTTTCCTTCACTTTTCCTAAATTATTTGATATTGAGCGTATTTTTATGCTTCTCAGACTGTTTTAAAATATTAATATTGACCAAGAGTCGCACCTAGGATTAAATTCTTATGCTCTGTATTTTTCTTAGATAAATACTTGCAACTGAGTCACTAATGGGGAAAGTTTTCCTTCACTTTTCTTAAATTATTTGATAATGAGCGTATTTTTATGCTTCTCAGACTGTTTTAAAATATTATTTTTGACCAAGAGTCGCACCTAGGATTAAATTCTTATGCTCTGTATTTTTCTTAGATAAATACTTGCAACTGAGTCACTAATGGGGAAAGTTTCCTTCACTTTTCTTAAATTATTTGATAATGGGCATACTTTTATTGCTTTTCCAACTGTTTTAAAATATTATTTTAGGCCAAGAGTCGCACCTATGATTAAATTCTTATGCTCTGTACTTTTCTTAGATAAATACTTGCAACTGAGTTCACTAATGGGGAAAGTTTTCCTTCACTTTTCCTAAATTATTTGATATTGAGCGTATTTTTATGCTTCTCAGACTGTTTTAAAATATTAATATTGACCAAGAGTCGCACCTATGATTAAATTCTTATGCTCTGTACTTTTCTTAGATAAATACTTGCAACTGAGTTCACTAATGGGGAAAGTTTTCCTTCACTTTTTTTAAATTATTTGATAATAAGCGTATTTTTATGCTTCTCAGACTGTTTTAAAATATTATTTTTGACCAAGAGTCGCACCTAGGATTAAATTCTTATGCTCTGTATTTATCTTAGATAAATACTTGCAACTGAGTCACTAATGGGGAAAGTTTTCCTTCACTTTTCTTAAATTATTTGATAATGAGCGTATTTTTATTGCTTCTCGGACTGTTAAAATATTATTTTTGACCAAAAGTTGCGCCTAGAATTAAATTCTTATGCTCTGTACTTTTCTTAGATAAATACTTGCAACTGAGTCACTAATGGGGAAAGTTTTCCTTCACTTTACTTAAATTATTTGATAATGAGCGTATTTTTATGCTTCTCAGACTGTTTTAAAATATTATTTTTGATCAAGAGTCGCACCTAGGATTAAATTCTTATGCTCTGTATTTATCTTAGATAAATACTTGCAACTGAGTCACTAATGGGGAAAGTTTTCCTTCACTTTTCTTAAATTATTTGATAATGAGCGTATTTTTATCGCTTCTCGGACTGTTAAAATATTATTTGTTTACCAAAAGTTGCGCCTAGAATTAAATTCTTATGCTCTGTACTTTTCTTAGATAAATACTTGCAACTGAGTCACTAATGGGGAAAGTTTTCCTTCACTTTTCTTAAATTATTTGATAATGAGCATACTTTTATTGCTTCTCAGACTGTTTTAAAATATTATTTTTGACCAAGAGTCGCACCTAGGATTAAATTCTTATGCTCTGTATTTTTCTTAAATAAATACTTGCAACTGAGTCACTAATGGGGAAAGTTTTCCTTCACTTTTCTTAAATTATTTGATAATAAGCATATTTTTATTGCTTCTCAGACTGTTTTAAAATATTTTTGACCAAGAGTCGCACCTAGGTAATTTTCGCAATAACGACAAAAATAATTTTTTACAAACTCCACCCATTTGGCGGAGTACGGTCTTGTCGGATTTCCGTTCTTTTGCCTGCCGAACGCGATTAACGCCCTGTATATACTTGTTATCGCATATAAAGCAACCCGTGCCTACATGGTCACCTTTGATCAAATATTTGCGACGATTTGATACACACATACGTGCCGGCACCGCGTTCAAACAAATAAAATTGGATATTTAAATATTTGCCCGGTTCGAGGCCTTATCGCTGTTTTTGGGAACTGATTTAAAGTAAATATATTTCTCGAAAATAAGAGCTAATCACGAATTTTATCTTCACCGAGCTGGCCCCAGAAAATCTGCAGTCAAGAGGTTGTGAGAAAAGTTTGAATAGGAGTTATCTAATTTTAGGCGCGTCGATAGCTTATCATTTTTTTCTTACAACTTACAAGTATTGCATTGTGATAAAAAAATATAGATTACACGTGTGGTGTAGGTACTTAGGGAGATAATCCGGCTATCTATGTACACTTTAATTGAGACGATTTTTACATAACATTTCGGATTCCACGTTTCTTTGAAATGTGAACATGTGAAACAAAAATCCGTTAACGAAAATGACTAAGATTTTATCGCGGAAAAATATACGGCGCCAGAATCTGGTGATTAATACTAACAGTGGCTCTGGTGTAGCTATTTTATTGTATTCTATCTACGTTAATTTGTTTATCTAGACTAATAATACGTTTAATGACTAATTCTGCAGTGCAGCAGCATAGGAATGTTACAAATAAAATCAATTATTACATTAATTATTTCTTCAAAATGACGATTATCGTTTGTTTTCAAGCGACGCCGACGCCATATTTGGTTGAATTTCCAATTAAAGTGGGCCATCGCATAAGAAATGAAACGATTATTTTTACTCGATCCCAGTACAGTAATTAGTGTCACGCACTTGTACCTAAAAATGAAGTAATTAATAATTTCTACTAATCCTCAATTTGTGAACAAGTTCATTAACACATAAATAGTTATCTTGGCTAATTAAGGTTACTAATTTTGGAATTCCTATTTCGATCCTTCATTAGCCTAAGCAGCCGTCAGTAATTACAGCGCAGGTTTGGCGATTTTTTTTAGTTTTTCTGCTTGTGGGGTCAGAGAAGTGCGTGAAATATTTAAAAAAAACGTACAAACAGTGGGAACATTTGTTTCGTTGATCAGTACAAATTCAAGTTCAGTATTAAATGTTAAAAAATACTTTGGATAGAAATTCAGTTTTTTCGAGACAACTCGATGGTCCAGTCAATCATTTTCGATCGCTCTATTGTGTTAAATACACCTTGAGAAATCCTAACCAATATAAAAAAAATAGTAAGCATCGATAGGAAAGTTTTCCTTCACTTTTCGTAAACTATTTAATAGTGAGCGTATTTTTATTTCTTCCCTGACTATTTTAATTCATTATTTTAAGGCAAAAGTCGCCTCTAGGATTAAATTCTTATGCTCTGTATTTTTCTTAGATAAATACTTGCAACTGAGTCACTAATGGGGAAAGTTTCCTTCACTTTTCTTAAATTATTTGATAATGAGCGTATTTTTATTGCTTCTCAAACTGTTTTAAAATATTATTTTAGGCCAAGAGTCGCACCTAGGATTAAATTCTTATGCTCTGTATTTTTCTTAGATAAATACTTGCAACTGAGTCACTAATGGGGAAAGTTTCCTTCACTTTTCTTAAATTATTTGATAATGAGCGGATTTTTATTGCTTTTCAAACTATTTTAAAATATTATTTTAGGCCAAGAGTCGCACCTAGGATTAAATTCTTATGCTCTGTATTTTTCTTAGATAAATACTTGCAACTGAGTCACTAATGGGGAAAGTTTCCTTCACTTTTCTTAAATTATTTGATAATGAGCGTATTTTTATTGCTTCTCAAACTGTTTTAAAATATTATTTTAGGCCAAGAGTCGCACCTAGGATTAAATTCTTATGCTCTGTATTTTTCTTAGATAAATACTTGCAACTGAGTCACTAATGGGGAAAGTTTTCCTTCACTTTTCTTAAATTATTTGATAATGAGCATATTTTTATTGCTTCTCAAACTGTTTTAAAATACTATTTTAGGCCAAGAGTCGCACCTAGGATTAAAATCTTATGTTATGTACTTTTTCTAAGATAAATACTTGCAACTAAGTTCACTAATGGGGAAAGTTTCTTTCATGTTTCTTAAATTATTTGATAATGAGCATATTTTTATTGCTTCTCAAACTGTTTTAAAATATTATTTTAGGCCAAGAGTCGCACCTAGGATTAAATTCTTATGCTCTGTATTTTTCTTAGATAAATACTTGCAACTGAGTTCACTAATGGGGAAAGTTTCCTTCATGTTTCTTAAATTATTTGATAATGAGCATATTTTTATTGCTTCTTAAACTGTTTTAAAATATTATTTTAGGCCAAGAGTCGCACCTAGGATTAAATTCTTATGCTCTGTACTTTTCTTAGATAAATACTTGCAACTGAATCACTAATGGGGAAAGTTTTCCTTCACTTTTCTTAAATTATTTGATAATGAGCATATTTTTATTGCTTCTCAAACTGTTTTAAAATATTATTTTAGGCCAAGAGTCGCACCTAGGATCAAATTCTTATGCTCTGTACTTTTCTTGGATAAATACTTGCAACTGAGTTTTCCTTCACTTTTCTTAAATTATTTGATAATTGGTATCAATGAGGAAAGTTTTCCTCCTCTTTTCTTAAATTATTTGATAACGGGCATCAACGGGGAAAGTTTTCCTTCATTTTTTTTTTTAATTATGATCGCATTTTGTTGCTTTCCAGACTATTTTAGTTTATTATTTTCGTTCAAAATAGAAAGGATTAAATTCTTGCAACGAAATTTCGCTTCAAAATTATCATTTCTTTGGACCAATATTGAATTGAAAGTCAGTTTTGAGACAACTCGAAGATCCAGTCAATCATTTTCGATCACGTGTTAAATATTAAATACACCTTGCGGAACTAGTGTAAAAAAATTAATCACGCCGAAAGCAATTTCGCAGGCATCAGTTGGGACAGTTTTTCCCCACATTTCCTAAATCACTTAAAAATGAGCATAATCTAATTGCTTTGCCTGGGAGTAATAAAATTAATTATAATTTTAATTTATATTTTAGGTCAAATATCGCGCCTAGGATTAAACTCGTAATCACTGAATTGTTTTATTAACATTAAGCTGGTACTAGAAAGATAGTAGGGGCCACCGAACGCTGTTACTACGAGAACACTTTGGAACACGGTAATCACGCCTTGTCAAGAGTGTCAAGTATCTTAAAATTTTGAGTCCGCTTTATCTCCTTAATTGCCGTAGTTGTTATTTTTATCTCCTTCGTAGCGGGGTCGTAAATCACGAATTTTTATCACCGAATGTGGGTCACCGTCAGCGGGTCACACATGAACATTACGTAGTTCTATTACAAAAAAAAAAAAAAAAAATTGTTGATTGGCTTTTCGACGCAACGGTCCAAATGCTGACCGCAAGTTCACGTAGTGTAAATTACGCGCCCACGCTGTGTCTCTAGTTTTCCTGTCCGGAAATAGATTACAGCCGGTCTAGGATCGCACAAATTAGGAATTCCTAATATTAGATTGTATCTTACAGGTTTAACCTCCTATTGTGGTTTTTCGCTTCCGATATATCGAATTTTAAATTAATTAACAGGCTAAAATATACCCATTTAGATTAGCAAGTCGTTCTCGAGTACGCTGAATTTTTTTATCGAGTGCTTAAGTTATGCGTAGCAACAACGCTTTAAGTGGCAAATATTTTTTATAGATAATAAAGATAAAAGCAATGGAAATTTTGCCCAAAAAATCACACGGATATAAAATATAGGAAGATAGTTTTATCTTATATACTTTAATAATAAAATCCATTCCAGATATGTTGAAATTAGAGCAGGCGTCAATGTTATTTTATTGGGGCGGATATTCAAAATTATTTAAGTATTATAAAAATACTTCTCCCCACAAAATGGGATTTTTGTGAACACTGGCAACAGTGTAAAATTAATTAAGAACGTCTAAAATGTTGAAATTTCAGGTGGGACGCCCGTTTTCTTGTTCGTCATAAAATTCTGATTTCAACGATATGTCACAAGTTGGTTGTTTAAAAAATGGCGAAAAAAAAATGTGAAAAACTTGAAAACACTAGTAGGCGCCTGGGGAATGTTATTTTTGATTCTCGTATAAAGTAGGCGTTGGATTTGACGCATGGACGCGTTCGTTTTGGCGGAAAAATAAAATATCGCAGGAGCCCACTTGTGTTTTCAGTTTTTTAACATTTTCGGCGCCATTTTTAAAACAAATGCCATCTTGTGACATATCGCTGAAACAGGAATTTTATGACGAACAAGATACTGCAACAATATACAGGGTGTTCCATGTAAACCTAGAAAGTTGGTGTCACTTCCGGTTAGACCGGAAGCACAATTATGCCAGATTGTGGCGTTGTTGACACATTATTCATATTCAAAATTAGAAATCTATATTTCATAATAACGGAGTTATTATAGCTGTACTAGTAATAAAGGCCCTTGTTTTACATTAAATTGAATAAGT
This sequence comes from Rhagium mordax, assembly GCA_963680705.1. Classification (NCBI taxonomy): domain Eukaryota; kingdom Metazoa; phylum Arthropoda; class Insecta; order Coleoptera; family Cerambycidae; genus Rhagium; species Rhagium mordax. The sequence goes on along the minus strand of OY796656.1, from coordinate 130,464,037 downwards.
ACTAATCCAAGAAGGCCAATTAAAACATATGCTGTTTTGTTTTGTTTTAAAAAGAACATCGCGGATGCGGATAATAAAAGTAAGTATAATAATAAATGCGTACATAATACCAAGTGCTGACCAGCTGTGGTATGACGAAATAACGCAAAAATTGTAAAATAACCGTATAATGACTAACAAGTATAATGAGAAAAGCGTATCGCTTTTATATATTTTTTTAAAGATATACAGGGTGAGTCAAATTCGATGCTCACGAGCTCGCCATTGGAAAACGGTGACAGATAAAGAGTTGGTTAAATGGGAGCGAAGTTGCACAAAATTTTTCTGTATTGACTCCCCTGATTGCTTATCCGGCGAATTCACGACGTTGAACTTGTCCTTCGTCGATAATAAAAACGGTATTAATTAATTATGAATCAGTTTCTGCCAAGATTTCATCAGCTTCCTCCTTACTTCCTCGCATAATAATGTAAAATAATGAAGCAGTTATGATTTTTAACAGCAATATGTTTATGACCCAACTGAATCCGAAAAAGCGTTTTGAAAACAACTTAGGACCAAAATAAGTGAAGTACTTGAAGTACTCTTCGCGAGAAGGCAGAATGCGCGACTAATTATTATTGCTAAAAAAAAAATCATAATTTCGTAGGTTTCACTTTATAATTGGCAGGCGTTTTGCAACACAATCTAATCATTTTTTTTTATTACAGCTATCAGAGTTAATCAATTCCGATACTTGTATTTTAATAATCCACGAGCCTTGCGTTTCCTGCGAAAAACTAACATATAATTATTCATCAAAGTGTTAACCAAGTTTCACTTGAAAATATTGCGCAAATCTCGTGCCTGCAAGTAAACAATATGTACAGGGTGATCATTTTAAGTGCCTCACTCGATTTTCCTGCTTTATTCTTCACCTAGGAAAAAAATTCAAAAACCATACTTGTGTACTTTTTTCCGAGGAATCCGATTCCGAAAAGATAAAAACAATTGAATGTCAAAGAAAAAAGTTTTATGGCCGAGAAACTGAAAGAGGAAAAAATATACACCCTGTATATTAATGCGGAAATGGATATGTGACTTTTCACTGATTGTAAATGCGTATCAGATACATATTTTTCACTTCCGGTTTGACCGGAAATTGCTTTAATTTTTTTATTTTAGGTGATACATCCTGTATATTGAGCTCAGTTTAAAGAAATTTTCTTTCTGAATTCAGCAATATATAACATATCATTATCTTTCATATTTAATAAGATATTGGGGTTTTAATTTAAAAAAACACAAATATATGTTATGAAATAAAATCATCCATGAAAACAAACAAAAGCATTTAAATTATTTTTTATTTATTTCAAAAATACAAGTTATTATGCTATATCTTCTTTTGTTTTTGAAATAAATAAATAATTTAAATGCTTTTGTTTGTTTTCATGGATGACTTTATTTCATAACATATATTTGTGTTATTTTAAATTAAAACCCCAATATCTTATTAAATATGAAAGACAATGATGATATGTTATATATTGCTGAATTCAGAAAGAAAAGTTCTTTAAACTGAGCTCAATATACAGGGTGTATCACCTAAAATAAAAAAATTAAAGCAATTTCCGGTCAAACCGGAAGTGAAAAATATGTATCTGATACACATTTACAATCAGTGAAATGTCACATATCCATTTCCGCATTAATATACAGGGTGTATATTTTTTTCTTTTTCAGTTTTTCGGCCATAACTTTTTTCTTTGACATTCAATTGTTTTTATCTTTTCGGAATCGGATTCTTTGGAAAAAAGTACACAAGTATGGGTTTTGAATTTTTTTCCTAGGTGAAGAATAAAGCAGGAAAATCGAGTAAGGCACTTAAAATGATTACCCTGTACAATACAGGGTGTCCCACTTAGGAAACGGTAAGAGGTGCAAGGTAGGTTAAATGACACCAAATGTAGAGCTTATCAAGGCTTATGTGGAAAAATATTTTAGGAAAATCAACTCGTTTTTGTTACATAGGCAAAAAACTCATTTTTGTCATTTTCATTTTTCTATTTAACTTTTTTATTTATGAGAATATTTTGCAAATTTTGAAAAAATTATAATATATTTGCTAACTCTTAGATTTGAGATATTAATACCAACTTTCATTTTTCAAATACAAATCATAGCTGGCTATGGTTTAGTTAAAATCCAATTTTTGTACTCTTTAAAATGATATAAGTATTACAACAATGGTTTATTTTCAAAAATAATGGAGTTCTCGCCATTATTTGATTTTTTAAATTTTCCTCCCTAATGTTTATTTAATAAAACAAAAAACGCTTAAAACTTATTTCGATTTATTGATTAAAAACATTACGTGCCTACTACGTATCATTCATTCAAATATTAGGCTTTTAAAAGAAAGAAAAAAGGTAATTAAAAATGCTTTTAATTTTCAAGTAGGCCATGTAAAAAATTGTTTCAAATAAATATCTGTCAAAGTTTTATTTTTATTGTTTATCTTTGTGGTTAGTTCGTTCAACAAAAACAAAACTTTGACAGATATATCTATGAAACAATTTTTTGCATGGCCTACTTGAAAATTAAAAGAATTCTTAATTTTTAAGTTCTTTAAAAGTTTAAGATTATTAGAATGATACGTAGGCGCCTAATAAGTATTTAAATCAATAAATATGTTTTGAGTGTCTTTTGTTTTATTTCATAAAAATTAGGGAGGAAAATAAAAAATCAAATAAAGGCGATAACTCCATTATTTTTGGAAATAAACCATTGTTGTAATATATCATTTTAAAGAGAATAAAAATTGGGGTTTAACTAAGCCATATCCAGCTATGACTACAAATCCATGCATTTTAGTAAAGAAATTGACGAGCGACATTTAGCACTGGTAGTAATAGTAGCGCATAAAAACTAAACAGGTAGGACCGGGAGCAAGGATGAACACAGGACATAAAATTAATTACTTCGACTGAGTGATCCGTTTTTGGGCAATCGGCTCGTTACAGAAAAATAATTTTGCCGCGCTGCCCCTGTCTCGCACGACGTACGTAACTATCCCAAGAATTCGCTTGAGCCGTGTCCATGACCTTCCTTTTAATTGTCGATACGTCTGACTAACTTCGACATAACTCTCGAATGTAAATTGCCCAATTTAAAGCCCGTCTCATAAGTTTTGGTTCAGATGCGATACTAACGTATCAGAATATTAAAAGTTTTAATTAGGATAAGTTATTCTTTTACATGAGTACGCGACCACAGGTACTTGAGGAAACCCTTAATTGCGCTTCCTTTAAGCTTGTTAATTGGTTAAATTATTACACGCTGCTGATGCTCATTTCAGATTGCCTCGGCCGGGCATATTAATGATTTTGTACTGTACACACACACACGATCTGTATCGATGCATATTAAATAATTGAAAAGCGAATCGGTTAACATCAGACGGTTTTCTGAATCGTAATCCGTATTAATCGGCTCGTAGTGAGCGTATTTAAATATTTAATGTCGGATATCTGATAACCCTGGCACACGCATTTGGGGTCGTTGACACGAAAACGCGATCTAAGGGTGGAAGCACATCGGTCAAGGCCAGCCGATAATGATTTTTCTGCGAAATGTTGCGTTCGCTATCTTACGTATTGGAACAAACAGGGGTAGTTGTAATTTTCGCTACGCAGGCTTTTTTACGTAGGTTTAAGGCTGGGATGGGGAAATATTTACTCTTCGGTCTAAATTTTTCGTAATCGATGCGTCAAAAAAAAATTATGGGACTGCAGAACGTTGCGGCAACTTATCTGTCAGTTCAGAGAAAGTGTGGTTATGTTTCTGTCAAAGCTTCCTCCAACGGCATGGGCGTAGGCAGTATTAAAATAATAAGGATACTTCTGACAACAATTAATTGTTTACATGGCCCTCTTAGAGTTAGGTAAATAAAAAATTCTAAAATAATCGGATTTTCTGAATTTTCGTGAATATCTTAAAAAAATCTATTATAAATAATTATCACTAATAGATCATTAATTCATGTTTTTTTTCCAAAATGGCGGCCGCAGCAGCAACGTTTTTGCCGACGTCCGAATTTTCTATTGCGGGCACTGGTTCACCTAGAGAGGAGCTTTTAATTTATGTAACCCGATTTAGAAATTTATTACAGGATGTTCATAATGCTATGTTGACCTTGAAGGTTTATAAACCTCGATAACTTTGTTGGTTTAAATGGAAATATTTTACATTATTCCATATTGGATTAGAAAATTGTAAGAGCTTTCCGATGACCCAACAATGGATAAATTATTTTTAACTAATTTAATAATGTAAGTAAGGAAAATTTTACTTTACGAATCAGTCTAAAATAAATAATAATAATAATAAATTACTTTAGGTCGTTTTTTATGCAACGCAAAATTATTTTGTATAAAATATAATATACAGGGTGCCCACGTAGTGATTATTTCTTCCGTAACTCCTTAGCTACTGTAGATAGATTTGATAAAAACGCTTTCATTTGTTTCTTTTTTAACAAAATACTAGGTACAGGGTGATCATTTTAAGTGCCTCACTCGATTTTCCTGCTTTATTCTTCACCTGGGAAAAAAAATCAAAAACCATACTTGTGTACTTTTTTCCGAGGAATCCGATTCCGAAAAGATAAAAACAATTGAATGTCAAAGAAAAAAGTTATGGCTGAAAAACTGAAAAAGAAAAAAATATACACCCTGTATATTAATGCGGAAATGGATATGTGACATTTCACTGATTGTAAATGTGTATCAGATACATATTTTTCACTTCCGGTTTGACCGGAAATTGCTTTAATTTTTTTATTTTCGGTGATACACCCTGTATATTGAGCTCAGTTTAAAGAACATTTCTTTCTGAATTCAGCAATATATAACATATTATCGTTATCTTTCATATTTAATAAGATATTGGGGTTTTAATTTAAAATAACACAAATATATGTTATGAAATAAAGTCATCCATGAAAACAAACAAAAGCATTTAAATTATTTATTTATTTCAAAAACAAAAGAAGATATAGCATAATAACTTGTAATATTTAGTTTTTGAAATAAATAAAAAATAATTTAAATGCTTTTGTTTGTTTTCATGGACGACTTTATTTCATAACATATATTTGTGTTATTTTAAATTAAAACCCCAATATCTTATTAAATATGAAAGATAACGATAATATGTTATATATTGCTGAATTCAGAAAGAAATGTTCTTTAAACTGAGCTCAATATACAGGGTGTATCACCTAAAATAAAAAAATTAAAGCAATTTCCGGTCAAACCGGAAGTGAAAAATATGTATCTGTTACACATTTACAATCAGTGAAATGTCACATATCCATTTCCGCATTAATATACAGGGTGTATATTTTTTCTTTTTCAGTTTTTCGGCCATAACTTTTTTCTTTGACATTCGATTGTTTTTATCTTTTCGGAATCGGATTCCTCGGGAAAAAGTACACAAGCGTGGTTTTGAATTTTTTTCCTAGGTGAAAAATAAAGCAGGAAAATCGAGTGAGGCACTTAAACTGATCACCCTGTACCTTAAATTGCTAATACATATCTTCAAAACTACTCAAAATAAATATCATGTGTGGGGGATCGTTAGAAAGCACTCTTAATTCTCTATTTGATTATGAAATAATATACAGGGAGATTAAAAGTATTTTTCTAGGTGAAGCAATTGCCGTAGTGGACACCCTGTATAAATTCTATGGCCGCCGGAAGTTTCATTTGTGAGCTTAAAAAAATCCCGACTAACCGTTACGGAATTTCGTCCATCATGTATCGGCGATTTTCAGAACAACTCAAATTAAAAACTAATGGCTCACATGTTCGCCTCCCACATTTGACAGGTGTTGCTCCGAGCGTGTGAATTTTTTTATAGCCTATAACTTGATCATGTTTTATAACATAATACTTAAAAGGTCTATACCCTGAAGGTGTACATACACGTTTTGTTTGAATTTTCGATCTTGGAATTTCGGATCTGAAAAATAAACGTTGTGAGGTGTATTTTTCCTACTTGCTGCTATCAGTGGATTTATTCTATTCGAAAAAATGCACCTTACGCTGATTATTTCATATTCGTGTGAAGGTCAGCTACGTTAGCTTACTCCGTAGTTAAACTGCAATTTTACGCCGTTGAATAAATTTCCGTGTGCAAGTAATGCAAACAAATGCACACACGTGCAATTTTTACAGAATTTGTTTAAAGTTAGCTGCATTTAATGTTCTAAAACGTAGTAGGCGCGAAAATGTAACCGTTATCACTCACTATATTAATTTAATTGTCTCCCAACGTGAAGGGCAAGCGTTGTGTAATAAATTCCTTTATGCAAGTAAGGCAAACAACTGCAAGCGCGTGCAGTTTTTTTCGTTTTTTGTGAAGGCCGCGAAAACGTAGTAGGCACCGAGCATTGACTGGTTGATTTTTTCCACGGTAATCGTAGAAAATGTTACGGGCAGAATGTTAAATTCTGGCGTAATCTGAAACGCAAATCACGACCTTTAGATACTACTACTTCGTTTATCCTTGTGTTTTATTTGCATATTGGTTTTATAACATCTTCAGCTGGTGCCGACACGAGTCTCGGTTACGTAGGAGCTCATTGATGAATTCATTTTGGCCAAATTGTTGTACAGGGTGATCATTTTAAGTGCCTCACTCGATTTTCCTGATTTATTCTTCACCTAGGAACAAAATTCAAAAACCACACTTGTGTACTTTTTTCCGAGGAATCCGATTCCGAAAAGATAAAAACAATCGAATGTCAAAGAAAAAAGTTATGGCCGAAAAACTGAAAAAGAAAAAAATATACACCCTGCATATTAATGCGGAAATGGATATGTGACATTTCACTGATTGTAAATGCTTATCAGATACATATTTTTCACTTCCGGTTTGACCGGAAATTGCTTTAATTTTTTTATTTTAGGTGATACACCCTGTATATTGAGCTCAGTTTAAAGAACTTTTCTTTCTGAATTCAGCAATATATAACATATCATCATTGTCTTTCATATTTAATAAGATATTGTGGTTTTAATTTAAAATAACACAAATATATGTCGTGAAATATTCATCCATGGAAACAAACAAAAGCATTTACATTATTTTTTATTTATTTCAAAAACTAAAGAATATAAGTTATTATGCTATATATTCTTTTGTTTTTGAAATAAATAAATAATTTAAATGCTTTTGTTTGTTTTCATGGATGACTTTATTTCATAACATATATTTGTGATATTTTAAATTAAAACCCCAATATCTTATTAAATATGAAAGACAATGATGATATGTTATATATTGCTGAATTCAGAAAGAAAAGTTCTTTAAACTGAGCTCAATATACAGGGTGTATCACCTAAAATAAAAAAATTAAAGCAATTTCCGGTCAAACCGGAAGTGAAAAATATGTATCTGATACACATTTACAATCAGTGAAATGTCACATATCCATTTCCGCATTAATATACAGGGCGTATATTTTTTCTTTTTCAGTTTTTCGGCCATAACTTTTTTCTTTGACATTCAATTGTTTTTATCTTTTCGGAATCGGATTCCTCGGAAAAAAGTACACAAGTATGGTTTTTAGAATTTTTTTCCTAGGTGAAGATGAAGAATAAAGCAGGAAAATCGAGTGAGGCACTTAAAATGATCACCTTGTACAGGGTGATCTTTTAAAAATTCTAGTTTAAAATCCTTTTATTTTGCTTAATAATATAGCTAGAAAAAAAAATAAAAATAGATCTGTAGCATATTTTACCAAAAAATTATGGAGTTGTATCCCAAACTTTTAAGAATATTATTTATTTGAATAACTAAGTTATTTGAAGTTGAAATGTACAACAATAATTATATATATTTATAAAGGGGATGAAAAGGGTTATCCAAATATCTAAAAATATACAGGGTGTTCCGTTTAAAAAAATGTGACTACATAAAATGCTACTACAATTAGCATTTGGTAGGAGCAACAAATTTTGCTAGCAAATCCAACCGGAGATAACTAAATCTTCATATTCAAACTTTGGAATGAGTTCTTGATATTGCATTTAATTTGTTTTGCAATTTGGTATGACTAGACATGAGAATCACTCCACGATAGTTCTACTGCTGAAATTTGACCTATAGACCCAGCCTTCCTCGTTTTAATCAAAGATTACGCAATCCCTAAAAATAGCATATCTTCAGTATTATAATTTCAATTGGTACTTCAGATCTGTAGATATCCAAGATTTGTCCCAAGTTCAGCTACCATAAAAGCTACCTTAAACACTTCGAACGATGTAGTTTGTAAAGATATAACACAACTGGGAGGCGGTACAAATAAACCATTTTGGGCGCTTTTCCTCTGGTAGGGCCAGTCTGGAAAATATTTCAGGATTTGATAGCAATCCTTGGACCTCAATTTCTGATCGATCCCTGACTGTGTGCGTGTGAAAATGTGTTCCATAGATATCGCAAAAACGGAACCACGTTCGTCGTGCGGTTTTTTGTTGGATTCGTCAGCGGATGCTGCGATATTTGCGTAAACGTCCCCAAGGTCACGCATTAACATAAGTAATAAAAACGTGAATAAATTCCAAACGATAAAATACTTCAAAAATCGCGCGGAAATAACTTCCCACGTCTCTGGCCGTGTGGTGGGACAGACCCTACGGTTGAATTTTCATAAATCACCCATCGTGTGTGCCCCAAAATTTGGCGCGGTTTATGCAAATCACGAGGATTCTTATCACACAAGAGTACACGCGGAGAGATTACTGACCTTGTCCTTGGCGAAGCGATAATTTAATTCGTGAGTTCGCCATGCGACAATTACACCGAAATAGAAGTAACTACTTGTAATAATAATTTGTATGAGCAAGGTCGCAGTTTTATTGGTCGCCGAAATTTTAGCATCCTTCTGTGACACTGTACACGGCCAGTGACCTGGATTACACGAAGGTCGCCGGTTTCTTAGCTCAGCTTTGCAAATGACAGGAATACTAGAATACATGAATGGGACACGGTGGGGACGAGCGTCTGATAGAACCGCGCGAGGTGCTGAGCCCACGGTCGCCTTTCCCATCTATTATTTTGTCGACTCACCGCGGCATGGGCCCCGATGTGGGGGCCCGGGCGTGGAAAGTGTTTCAGTTTTTAGGCGGGTGGGCGGCTCTTCCACTCCGGCTCCTTGTCAAATTTGTTCTGTAAGTAAAAAATTCCAACCTTGGGCGTCGACCAAGAAATGAAACGGACTGGTTTGGGATCAAAATGACACTTGCCAGTGAATGGTAGCGAAAATCCAATTTTTTGTCAGTTTTAGACCAAAAGTTGCGAGGTTTTCAATTCGCCCGGTACGTTTATTTGGTTCTCTGGGCGCGTGTCCTTACAAATAGCCCAAGGGGGAAAATATTTTGTCGGTTTCATCCCTAAATGTTCATGTGGAAAATTTACGTTTTTTGGATTATTATATCCAGTTTAGGTCAAAATAAAATACTGGCTTGGGAAAGAGTTACAATGTCTTCTTCATGTTACCACCCCAATGGGGGACTCGCAAATATACGGAAATCGTTACTATGAAGGTCATTCGTATTAGTCCAAAATTTTCCATGTACTTATAGTTGTGATAAATTACCGCGGATTGTCTAAACAAAGCTCGTAACTGCTCCGCTAATTGCGATTTTAATGGTTGTGAACCAAGTCGCCCTTGAGTCGATTGCGATAACAACCTTTAAAAATTCACTGCCAGTGCCGTCATGTAGGAAAATAGACTTTTTCCTATAGGAAGTGCATTGAACCGTGACGCCATCGCTTACTCAATAGCCGTGTTTGCAAATATTTTATGGCTAATTTATCATAGTTAGTTAATCTAAACATTAATGCTCGCTTAACGAATTTTTTTTTATGATACCAGTGCTAATAGCTGATAATGTGATTTTAACCTTTACCTTTCTAATACGGTTAAAAGTTTGTTGGTTCCGTCGATGTACGAGTAGATCTAGAGACTTGGTCGGACTTTGATTGAGTCTATATTTGTTGAGATTTATTTCGTTTCGTTTTTTATTTGCCTCTCGATTGAAGCCAGACTTTCGATTTTGGTCTCTGATTTTTCAAAATTTTCCAAAGAAGTTTGATTTTCATCAAAAAACGTTTTTGCAGATATGTTGTAGATATAGAGACTTGGTCGGACTTTGATGGAGTCTATTTTTGTTTCAAATTTTCAATCTCTACCTAAAAAAAGAAACATGAGATTTATTTCGTTTCGTTTTTTATTTGCCTCTCGATTGAAGCCAGACTTTCGATTTTTGTCTCGGATTTTTCAAAATTCTCCAAAGAAGTTTGATTTTCATCAAAAAACGTTTTTGCAGATATGTTGTAGATATAGAGACTTGGTCGGACTTTGATGGAGTCTATTTTTGTTTCAATTTTTCAATCTCTACCTAAAAAATACATGAGATTTATTTCGTTTCGTTTTTTATTTGCCTCTCGATTGAAGCCAGACTTTCGATTTTTGTCTCTGATTTTTAAAAATTTTCCAAAGAAGTTTGGTTTTCATCAAAAAACGTTTTTGCAGATATGTTGTAGATATAGACTTGGTCGGACTTTGATGGAGTCTATTTTTGTTTCAAATTTTCAATCTCTACCTAAAAAAAAAATATGAGATTTTTTCGTTTCGTTTTTTATTTCGTTTCGTTCTTTATCTTCTTGGTGTATCATAATTCCTTCTATATTTTTCCTAATTCTCCTTTCCCTTGACTCTTTCGTTCTTGGTCTTATCACTAACTGCACCACGGCCATTGCAGAACCAATTCGCTAACCAAATTATCACCATGGAAAAATCGTTAACCAGCACTGATTTTGAATCATCTCCATTGTACCTCGGACGCAATTTGTGGCGGTGCATCTTTTGCTGATTAATTTGGAGAGTCGACATCTCTGTGATCTAATATTTGGCAAATAATCGAAAGTGGGTGAACCGCTTTTCGAAAGTAAACGTTCCCATCCAATAGGACATGCAAAGACGGAGACTTTGCGGCGTTTCCGGTCGTTAGTAACAAGTAGCTTGCTGTGCAGCCGCCCGCCTGTACCGACATCCTCAAAACGAGATAAACAAAATAATTAAGCCGAGATGAACGGACCCAAAGCTGAATAATAAGGAGCCATTTACATTCCGCGGGAACGAACGCATCGAATTACTTGTATAGAAAAGTTAGTTGTAAACGGGAGTATGTCTGGGTCACACGAAGTGAGCAGCGACGAACTCTCTTGCCGGGGCAGACGATGGGCGAAATATCGAGAATCGGATTGGAATGAGAAAAGTCCGCATAGCAGCTGCATATGCAGTCAAAGGCAGACAGGTCGAGGCTTGTTGTTGCATTGTTGGGTAAGGCATTCGCCTTCCGTCTCGCCGGCCTCTCAAGAACCGGCAGCGCGGCCGCATAACCTGTAATTTTCGCGGAGATCCACCGCACCGGCGTAAATTGAATGATAAATTCGTCAAGTGAAAGGCGAGCTCGTCGGAGCAGCATTTTCACTCAGGAATTCGTGTACTGTTATGCAATTAACCGTCGTCGTTACAAGAACTTGTATGTTTAAATCTGTATATTTTTATGTACAAGGCTATTTGGTTCGGTCGTTTAAAATGAAATTATCGACGAATATTTTTGGGGCAGCATAATCCGAATTTTTTTGAGCGGTTTATGGAACTAATAGTCCAAAACGGTAAATTTGCAACATGAACAATTAAGGATGGAACCGACGAAATATTTTTCCCGTTCAGCTATGTGTAAGGACACGCGCCCAGAGAACCAAATAAACGTACAGGGTGATCATTTTAAGTGCCTCACACGATTTTCCTGCTTTATTCTTCACCTAGGAAAAAAATTCAAAAACCATACTTGTGTACTTTTTTCCGAGGAGTCCGATTCCGAAAAGATAAAAACAATTGAATGTCAAAGAAAAAAGTTATGGCTGAAAAACTGAAAAAGAAAAAAATTTACACCCTGTATATTAATGCGGAAATGGATATGTGACATTTCACTGATTGTAAATGCGTATCATATACTTATTTTTCACTTCCGGTTTGACCGGAAATTGCTTTAATTTTTTTATTTTAGGTGATACACCCTGTATATTGAGCTCAGTTTAAAGAACTTTTCATTCTGAATTCAGCAATATATAACATATCATCATTGTCTTTCATATTTAATAAGATATTGGGGTTTTAATTTAAAATAACACAAATATATGTTATGAAATAAAGTCATCCATGAAAACAAACAAAAGCTTTTAAATTATTTATTTATGTCAAAAACAAAAGAAGATATAGCATAATAACTTGTATTTGTTAGTTTTTGATATAAATAAAAAATTATTTAAATGCTTTTGTTTGTTTTCATGGACGATTTTATTTCATAACATATATAAATTGTGTTATTTTAAATTTAAACCCCGATATCTTATTAAATATGAAAGATAATGATAATATGTTATATATTGCTGAATTCAGAAAGAAATGTTCTTTAAACTGAGCTTAATATACAGGGTGTATCACCTAAAATAAAAAAATTAAAGCAATTTCCGGTCAAACCGGAAGTGAAAAATAAGTATATGATACGCATTTACAATCAGTGAAATGTCACATATCCATTTCCGCATTAATATACAGGGTGTATATTTTTTCTTTTTCAGTTTTTCGGCCATAACTTTTTTCTTTGACATTCAATTGTTTTTATCTTTTCGGAATCGGATTCCTCGGAAAAAAGTACACAACTATGGTTTTTGAATTTTGTTCCTAGGTGAAGAATAAAGCAGGAAAATCGAGTGAGGCACTTAAAATGATCACCCTGTACCGGGCGAATTGAAAACCTCCCAACTTTTGGGCTAAAACTGACGAAAAATTGGATTTTCGCTACCATTCACTCGCAAGTGTCATTTTGCTCCCAAATTAGTCCGTTTTATTTCTTGGTCGACATCCAAGATTGGAATTTTAAAACAGCTTTAAAATAATAATCGTGGCATTTAAAATTTTCGAGATATTCGCAAAAAAACTACTTTGTTCCCCTTCTTACTCTTCCGGCTAAAAAATTTATTGAAAATTGTAACTTTTCATCTCCTTTGGAATTTTTTCGTTATTTGAGATTTTATACAGGGTGAATACCAATAACTCATTTTAATTTTAAGGGATGGTAGGATCTTTAATGATAAGGCCATATACTAAAAAGAAAAAATATATACCCTGTAGTTTTCAACATTTTCAGAACTTCGTAACTTACCTATCTCAACAGAAAATAAATCAGGATAGGTCTTTGCCTCTGGCATTCACCTTGTGTTTTGCAATAATAAATTTACTAGTTTTTGCTGTCACTGTCAATTAACTTGTCTCCGACCGCAAATTTATAAACGTCGGCTTAACTTTATTAGACGTGTTTTGTCACGTTTGTTACGTTAGAACTCGGAGTCTGTGACTTGGATACAAGGCATGTTGTTCACCCCATAAGTGGGTCAGTAGAGCGACGAAGCGGCACTCAAAAGTTTACCAGAATTTTACGTAGGGTAGGTCAGTTTTTCAACTTTCTTTTTTATAGTTTTTTATTGGTAATTTGTGTTGTAAATATCAACAGAAACCCCCTCTTAAAATTAAAATGAGTTATTGGTATTCACCCTGGATTATTATAGCAGAAAAGTTATTAAAAAAAGAAAATTACGTCAATTTTTTTTTTTTTTTTGTAAAAAGAAAGTTGGATTTTTAGTTTAGTTCTTTTTTAAAAACCTCTTAATCGAACTTTTACATTCCGAATTTCCCAAAAGTAGTACTTTTCCCACCAATAGAATTAATTATTTTATAAACATTTACTTGCAAAATTGTCACAAGCATTCTGGACACATCAGATTAGCCGCTTTGGTTTGTACCATCTTTGGCCCTTAAATACCTGCATAAATACCTTCTAGGTGCTCCTCCACACTTCTCTTGTTTTCTAATTTGTTTTCGTACCATTGCCGCCATCTCTGGGACCAAAGGAACCAAGTCTTCGGGAAATGAAGTGTTCTTATTACCATACCCTACAATAGTTTTTTTAACAATTTTAGATTATTCGTAACAAACCTAAGAGTATCCCACTAAATGTGCAACAATTACATAAAATAAATCGACCGCGAAGAGTGTAACTTTTATCGCTAGCAATTTGGTATGTGGCGTAACTCCTACAAAAAAATACGAATACACCCACAAACCGAAATCCGTTTCTGTTAACTAATTCGATTCTGAATCATTAACGATTCGATAATTTATCGTTACAAGAAATACGTCTCCTAGTTCGATTTGTTAAGTTCTCGTGTGGCTTCCTTGACCCCTCGATGAATTGACATTGAGGCTAGGAAAAATTATCATAACTCCCAGCCTGGTTTAATTATAAATTTTGTTGTAATAAATTTTATCTATCAGATAAAAATTGTTTGCTAGGCGCCTCTTGTTGTAATTTGGTCCAGATTCGAGTGTACTATCAGATAATAATTCATTTTGATTGTAGCTATCGGAGCCTCTGTGGTTATCAGGGGATCCTGACCTCATAAAATTTAAACTTCAGTAAATAATTCCAGGAATCGTAGTTTGATTTTATTCAATAAAAATCATGTCTAAGTATAGCAGTAAGTAGTTTTTTTCTCACGCCTTGTATGCGCACATGTAGACGCTTTAAGTGTAACAGCACCCACTCTGGGTTTTTTGCCCGCTTTAGAAACTATCGATTCATCATAATCAATTAGCATCTACTTTCAAATTTAGCAGACCTGATATACCTTGCTCCACGCACCAGTTTCGTTGAACTATATCACGAAAAAAAAGCACTACCGGTTGAGTGTGCCAAATCGCGCCGCATCAATTTTTCCTATTTCCATTTTATTTCTGTAGTTGACGAGACGAATTTGTACGGGTGCATATAAAGTTGGGCAGTTTTATTTTCGCAAAAATGAGGCCTCTCTATAAATATTTCCGTTACACGTTGAAGCATCGGAGAACAAGTTGAATTGGGATATAGGTAGAGAAAGGAGATAACCCTGGCCATGGGAAAAATTATTTATGGCTCTAATAAATAATACATGACGGCACGGCGTGTCAATGAACTTCGGCGGATTATTAGCCTTCCCCGTTCCAGAAAAATTGGGCATTGTTAACTCTTCACAATCAGTTTTTTTATCTAGCTCGAATAGGGTGCATTGTAGCTTACGTAATGCCTACCTACACATCTGAAAGGAAACGCTTTCTAGCGCCTCACCTGCCTAGGTTTACAAATTGTAATTGGGGCACCATTGTCGTGTCACTAGTTCCTGCATAATTTGCTTGTTTACCGACCTGACCACTCGGTGGCTGTGTTTGTTTTTATTATGTAAACCTCAAGATTTATCTGGTATCTGATATTTTTTTAAATCTGATGCTTCCTGTTGTTTTTCTCACTATCCGTTTTTTACCGCAATTAGATAGTGCCTCGGTTTCTATGGAATTATCTTATCTGTCGCTTCCCTTCGACATGAGAAAGTCGTGAGAGAAGCTTGAAGTTGTCTGAAATTATTGAAAGCGCCAAGTGTCGAGGATAGGAATGGGATATTTACCGTTTTTGGTCATATCTTTTTCTAACGGACACAATAACCAAAGTTCCTCTCGTAAGGTTGTTTTATTTCCGAAATTCGTCCATTTAACTGATTCTAGAATTATTAAAATCAGTAATGTCGGTTAATTCGGAAATTTAATGAATGCGAAGGGATATTTGAGTTTAATCAAGATGGCTGTGACACATTCTTTTGTTAAATCAAAACTTCAAAATAAAAAACAGTACAGGAACAATGGGCTCGACATTAATTGTAACAAGCGCCGACTTTAGAGGTTAAAATCACATTTTGACATTTAAATTTTTAAAACATTTACTTATTAAAATCAGTAGTGTCGTTTATTTGTAAATTTAATAAATGGGAAGGGATATTCTAGTTTAATCAAGATGGCTGTGATACATTGTTTTGTTAAACTGAAACTTAAAAATAAAAAAAAACAGTAGAGAAACAATGGCCGAACGTTCGTTGTTATACCTGACTTTAGAGGTTAAGAGTACATTTTGACATTTGAATTTTCCAACAGTCCATTTTGAAAATGGTATTTGCAATTTTTTTAAATTCTGTATTTTACATTTGTCAACAACAAGAACTGTGATAATATTAAATTGCTCTCGCGATGACGTCACTGCGCGCGGCGGACGATTTTGAGACCGCTGCATATCCCCCACCTTTCGTATCATGGATTAATTTGTTCCGAGGTTTGTTCGGTTTCATATTTTTTTGATTTGACATGCCGTGCACGTGACATCACAACTAACCTCAAAAATATGCATTTTTTTTTTAATTTTCGTATGTTATGTCATTTTTATCAAAATGTCTGCTTGTTCAGTGCATCATTAATGAAGTTATTGCCTTAATCTAATAAAATAAGATGTTTTTTGTTGATTGAAATCCAACCTAATTAGCTGTCTATTTTTAATAATCTTCAATATTGAAACTTTATATCTACTGTCTGAGAGAGTTTTTAAATGTTATATGGATCCAAGCTAAAACTACAAAAATTTAAGTTAAAACTGAAAATAAATTTAAGGTTATGTTATGATAGTCATGTGATGCACTTGATCCAATCAACGTACATATAAACATAAAATAAGGTTAGGTTAACTATCGACCACTCCAATGCGCATGCGCAGGCCTGGGAACAAAACGTACGATGACTCTTTAGTCTCTTGGGAATTTTCTGTATTCGATTAGAAGTCGAGATCCGATGAATATTTCGATTTTCGCCTACCCTTATAAAATTTTCAAATGTAAATTTTTTCCCAAAATTACAACAAAAATTAAATACGTTTTTAAAATATCTAATTTTGAACAAACTAAATTTTCTATAAAACATGTTTTTGATGAACGAGGCAAAAGTAATTTTTAATAAAGATCTTAAAAAAAAAATGGCGGTTTTTTTTAATTCTTAAATTGATCTCCATCTATTTTTCAAAATTTTTTTTCGATAAAATTTGACCCAATAGATTTGCCTCTTGCAGGATACTTAGGCTCAAGGTTATTGAATCCGTTTTAATTTGATTTTTTTTCTTTGTTTTACAACTAAAATTAACCAAGTTATGGAGGAAAAAATGGCAAAAAACTGATTTTTATGAAAATTAAATATTTTGCTCGCTGAATTTAAGAAGTTTTCTTGGATTTGATTTCAGTGAAATTTTTGCATAAAATGGCAGATTTCAAATGCCAAAAAATTTAAAACCGGGTTAAGTTGACGTAATAGTTTTTGATCTAAAATTTTTTTTAAATCCTAAATCCAGGCTGATAAAACCAAGAAATAGAAGCGATAAAAATATATAAAAAAAATAAATACGTATATAAAACAGGTTATTAAAATGTATGAAGAAGGAAAAAAATCACCTCAGTTCTTCGACTATGGCTGTCTTAGAAAAATTCCCTCTGGAGAAGGGGCTTAAAAACTGATTAATTACAAAAAAACTTTTTCCTACGAGCGTGCGGAAAATACCACTTTTCCGCACGCATGTTAGTTTTGAGAGTTGCACTTTTCCGCACTAGTGCGGAAAAGTGCAACTTTCGAAACTAACATGCGTGCGGAAGAGTAATTATATTTTTATTTGCATTTTTGGGTAAGTTATAATTACATTTTGAAAATGTGATCACGCCCCTAGGAAATAGTTATTTTCCTAACAAGTGCGGAAAGTGGTACTTTTCCGCAAGCGACTGCCGTTGACCGCCGAACGACGCGAAGCGGAGTTCGGTCAAGCAGTCGAGTGCGGAAAAGACAGTTTCCGCATGTGTTAGGAACAATATTTTTCCTAGGAGCGTGATCACATTTTCAAAATGTAATTATTATAACTTACCCAAAAATGCAAATAAAAATATAATTACTTTTTCGCACGTATGTTAGTTTCGAAAGTTGCACTTTTCCGCACTAGTGCGGAAAAATGTACTTTTCCGCACTAGTGCGGAAAAGTGCAACTTTCTAAACTAAAATGCGGGTAAGTTACGACACTCGCCTTCGGCTCGTGCCGTAAACTTTCACCATCGTGAATGATATAGGCCATTATATGCTTGTGGAATAAAATACTATTATAACAGACTTAATAATGTTTATAAATGACTGTAAACCACGCAGCTACAAAATTAGATCAATAAAATAAAATGTATATCTGGTTGCCTATTTTTAGCCACTTGGACTTTTGGCGTATTTTGCGTCCAATTTTGTTAATTTTCATCGTAAAATAACGTATAAAAAACAAATTGAAGGGTATTCAGTAACCTTCAACATAATCCTCAGGTTTGAGAATTGCAATAAATGAAAAATATTTTTGTCGTAGACAGTAAAATAATTTCATATATTCATACGTGGCATTTCGGCGACGTTATTTTTTTTAGATATATTCAAAACCACTTTGATCCCCCCCTCCCCTCCTCTAACAAAAGAGTAAAGTGGCATTTTTAAAAATTTGGATCCACGTTGTAATTTTTCCTTTATGTAATTTTCATGCTATATAAGTCGTCTTTGTCCTAGACATGATTATGCTTAACCGCACAAATTGTAGTTCGCAGTAATCATAACGTCGATGCGACATCTCCTGTTGCAGAAAAATAATATCAAGTGATATGAACGAAGACAAAATCATATTACCTAGCAAACAAATGGGCAACGTTTTTTTAAAACTGACTACAAAGGGGGCATCGACCAGCCACAACTGTAACTCTAAAACAATCAATCTTCATTAGCAACAAAAACACTAATTCTCTGCCAAGTTTTATATTTTGTATACATAAACCAGAATTCAAAATAAATTTGTTACGCCTCTAAAAGTATTCAACAGGAACAGTTTTCCCAAAATTCCAGCTTATATTCGGTGGAGCTGGCTTTGGAAAACAGCAGTATGCCACAGGGGTCGGTACTAGGCCCACATTTGCTTACGTTCTGTACTAATGAGTTTCGTGCCTGCATAAAGTGTTATTTTTGAGATTTTATAGCCAACAGAAGTGGCTATGAGCAGTATGATCATATTTGCTCAAATTAGACAGCATATTTGATCAGTAAAATGTAACATAGGTACACAAGTACACACGATAAAAGATATTGAGATGTTTCTTAGACTAATGCTTGTAATAAAAAACAGTTTCGTGTATTTAGTGTCTTGTTTGCTCAACAATAGATAACATTCTTTAAAAGCTAGACTTGTCATTTCGTATTTTTCTTTGCGGATTCCTTCCGTCTGAAGATTTCTCACCTTATATTTTTAAATTTGAAAATGTTCCAAATTATTCGGCTACATTCTTGAGTAATTGGACACATCTCTCTATTATTAGGTAGAAGAATGAGGTGGTATTTGTGGTTTCCAGCGAGATATTGCACAAAACGACTCGTTTCGTTATCGGGTGAAAGAAAACGGATTGTTTATCAAACTGCTTTATTTTATCTGTACAAAAGTTACATAACGTAATTTATGGAACATACTAACTACATTACATCTGTTATAAATACATCTCCTAGATATTAATTATTATGTTGTTAAGATCTTTACTTAGATTACGCTATCATTCATTTAACAGAAAACGTTGGCAATTGCTAATTACTAAGCCGTCTTGTCATGACATGACTGAGCATGTGTTCCATTTTTTCGTCTGCCGCAAGGTTCGCGTGAGATAATTAATTATTAATTACTCCTTGCGCTCCTTACAGCACAAGTGTGGAGTGCTGGTGGGATCGGGTAAAAAACCGCGGTTCGCGGCAGTCGGGCGCACGTGGTATCCATAAATTATGTAAAAATCATGTATTATGTATCCTTTAAAATATCCATGACCTTGCAGGCTAACGTGTGAATTACTCGCGGCGGGTTATCTACACCTGTGCGACACCGTCAAATGACCAGTGACGTGGGATGGTGACGCTAGTTCCGTCTCTTTATGGAGACGGCCATCTCGATGGCCAGATTGACCTCCTCTCGTTATTTGGTGCAAGTACAGGGTAATCATTTTAAGTGCCGCACTCGATTTTCCTGCTTTATTCTTCACCTAGGAAAAAAATTCAAAAACCATACTTGTGTACTTTTTTCCGAGGAATCCGAGTCAGAAAAGATAAAAACAATTGAATGTCAAAGAACAAAGTTATGGCCGAAAAACTGAAAAAGAAAAAATATACACCCTGTATATTAATGCGGAAATGGATATGTGACATTTCACTGATTGTAAATGCGTATCATATACTTATTTTTCACTTCCGGTTTGACCGGAAATTGCTTTAATTTTTTTATTTTAGGTGATACACCCTGTATATTGAGCTCAGTATAAAGAACTTTTCTTTCTGAATTCAGCAATATATAACATATCATCATTGTCTTTCATATTTAATAAGATATTGGGGTTTAAATTTAAAATAACACAAATATGTTATGAAATAAAGTCGTCCATGAAAACAAACAAAAGCATTTAAATTATTTTTTATTTATTTCAAAAACTAAAGAATACAAGTTATTATGCTATATCTTCTTTTGTTTTTGAAATAAATGAATAATTTAAATGCTTTTGTTTGTTTTCATGGATGACTTTATTTCATAACATATATTTTTGTGTTATTTTAAATTAAAACCCCAATATCTTATTAAATATGAAAGACAATGATGATATGTTATATATTGCTGAATTCAGAAAGAAAGGTTCTTTAAACTGAGCTCAATATACAGGGTGTATCACCTAAAATAAAAAAATTAAAGCAATTTCCGGTCAAACCGGAAGTGAAAAATATGTATCTGATACACATTTACAATCAGTGAAATGTCACATATCCATTTCCGCATTAATATACAGGGTGTATATTTTTTTTCTTTTTCAGTTTTTCGGCCATAACTTTTTTCTTTGACATTCAATTTATCTTTTCGAAATCGGATTCCTCGGAAAAAAGTACACAAGTAGGTATGTTTGTGAATTTTTTTCCTAGGTGAAGAATAAAGCAGGAAAATCGAGTGAGGCACTTAAAATGATCACCCTGTACAATTATCTTCGGTATATTACATAATTGGCGCAAGAAAGTCGTATGAGAAACGTTTCTTGGTATGTAATTAAGGAATTGGTCATTTTCGTTTTGTGGACGTTGTGAACGTCCGGGCGACAAAAACCGCGTCGATGCGTCGTTAAAAACCTGTTTAAAAATCACTCGAACCGGACTACTGTTAAAAAACGTCATTATTAGCTGCCTCCAATGACGTGGGACGTCGGAGAGGCCTGGAATGGCCGGCGGAGTATAAAACGGTCAAGATTGGATCGATTTTTTACGATAAAAATCGAACAATCGCAGATTCGACACGCCACATTTCAAGGTACCGGTGAAGAAACGAACGCGGAATAAAAATTGAGACGGTAATCGTTTTCACGAAATCCAACCTCGTTGGATAACATGGTCAGACGATTTATTGTTAATTAATTTAAATGCCACCGTAACGATATAAACAATCAAAGTAACTGTTGGTTTTGACCTGCAATTCATTGTGATGCAAGTGAATCGTCGTATGCTCTCAGTCGGGACGAAAATTACGCAAAACAATGGGCCAATAAGATACAATTCGTGCATTACAAATTGGAAATTATGCCGCGTTGATAGTCGCGAAACATTTCTTGTTTTAAATTTGAATACCCTGTATATTTCTGCATTCTCTTCGTCGTGAAGTTCTGATTTCAGCGATATGTCACAAGTTGGCGTTTGTTTAAAAAATGGCGGCGAAAACGTGTAAAAAACTGAAAACAAGTAGGCCCCTGCGAAATTTTGTTTTTGAATGTTACACAAAGTAGTAGGCGTTGGATTTGACGCATGGAGTGACAAAAAGCACGCCCAAACGTCAAATCCAACGCCTACTTTGTATGACATTCAAAACAAAAACCTGTAAGGGCCTACTTGTGCTTTTCAGTTTTTGCACGTTTTCGACGCCATTTTTTAAACAAATGCCAACTTGTGACATATCGCTGAACTTAACTCGTGCCACAGATTACTTCGATCTTGAATACCCAAATTGAACTCGCCTGGATTAATATCGGGCGATCGTGAAGTCGAGGTATTTAGGAAAACTTACGATCTATAATAATCTAGCTGGACTGTAGTAGCTTAGTTTATTTATAACATTTTTCAACGATGTGTCAGTAATCAAGACTGTTCTGAGAAGCAGGTTATCCACATGTTCGCATGTACTGGCATATCGGATCACATGAAAAAACAGTCTGGACGCCTACTGATTGGTAGTAACTCACGATTGCCGGTAAAAAATCGCCCACGAAATAATTCTCAACGATGAATTGAATATTCCGCTCCCCCCACTATTTTTACTTTTTCCTCCTCAAAATTCGCCATAATTTATTTATCTACAGTTGGTAAATCTAATGTATTATTTAACACCGCGTAACAAGTTGAATAACCCAAGTAAAAAACGTAATTTAACACTGGCAAACTAGCCAGTCTTCAAGGATACAAGGTCAAGTAAAAATCATGAACTTTTTGAATAATAAGCAGAAATTATCCGCGCTGAAATTGAATTACGTACGTAGCGGTTTCAACTTATGTACGATTTTTTTTCGAAAGGCATGAAGGATGTGGACGAGTCCTGTCGGTGCCTTGGTCGGACCTGCAAAAAATAAGGACGATTAAGAATAATCGAAATAAAAATATTGACATATTGATGAAGGAGTAGGGACGAGCAGAAGTGGAGAGGTGGATAAGATGCAGGGGTTGGATGATGACAGGATTGGTTGGTCATAGGAGTGTGAGGTTAGATATTCCAAGTAGCTAGAAAACTGGTGAAACATTAAAAAAATAAATATGAAAGTATTTTTTTTAACACCTGGTGCAAAAATTTGGGCGTTGTAAAAGCCAGTTCTTCGTAAAGCTCGCCACGTGTTTTACGACATTTATTTCGATTACTCCGGGAATATGTTTCGATTAAAAAGCAAAAGTTCGACTTCCCGTTCCGAAATAGCCCACTGACCCTGAGCCTGTTATTGTATGTTTGGCATACCTAATGCATTTCGAAAATGTTCATCGTCACGTGTAAGCGGTTAAATCCATTATTCCAGTCTCATTACTGATTCATTAATAAACGTAAAACGAGCCGGTGTAAACTTTGAACCGTCGCTAATCCAAAACCGGATGTCAGACATGTTTTACTATCCTTTCTCTCGGCTACTGATATGGATGTAGTCAGTATGCCAAGGTTGGCGGAGGAAATTTTCTGAAAAATATACTTGAAATTTTACTAGCAGGCGGCCTTGGGATGTGGGTATTTAAATTTTGACATTTCGGGTAGTGTCTAGCCTGCATTAATAGATAATAAACTGTAGGGAGAAAAAAATTCGTTACGAGGCACGCGGCAAAACGACACTCCTTTTTAAGTGCCAGGATATCGATTTGGAATAGGTTCACTGAACGCTTCTACAGTGATGATTGCTCCAATAAATAGCTAGCTAATATAATAATAAAATTGGAAAAATTAAAGGGACTAAAGCTGCTGTCAAAGGGGAGGAGGGGTCCTCCTCTATTAGTATAAGTTGTTTTATCTCGAGGTTTTTAGTTGGAAAAAATTAAAGATTTCGGGAAAAAGTTGAGTTAGACAGGGTAAGGGACTAAAGCTGCTGTCAAAGGGGGGGAGGGGTCCTCCTCTATTAGTATAAGTTGTTTTATCTCGAGGTATTTAGTTGGAAAAAATTAAAGATTTCGGGAAAAAGTAGAGTCAGGGTTTTGTTTTGGGGCAGGGAAAGTGGGAAAAATTAGGGTTTCTTATTTAAAATTGAAAAAATTAAAGGAATTAAAGCTGGGCTGTCCGCTCCGATTAGTTAAGTGAATGCGAAAAAAAATTCACAAAATTTTCCTTTTCTTCGTTAAATGTCAAAGTGACGTTTGGGAATGGGTGCGGCCCCCTTATGAATATGTAGCATGTTTTCCGTTGATTTTCCAAAAAACTGTCAAAAATCACGTTTGAACGTCAAATCAGATTCCTCAGCCTACTCTGTTTTAAAGTAGAATTTATTCTGTACCAGTGAAATTTAAAGTATTTTACTCTTGGCCTATTTCAAATTTTCCTTTATTTCTGAGCATGCACCAAACGGCATTTTTTAAAACTTTTCTAAAAAATTACTTACATTTTCTTAGTTTAAATTTGAATACCCTGTATATTTCTGCATTTTCTTCGTCATGAAGTTCTGATTTCAGCGATATGTCACAACTTGGCATTTGCTTAAAAAATGGCATCAAAAACGTGTAAAAAACAAAAACACAAGTAGGCCCCCTGCGAAATTTTACTTTTGAATGTTACACAAGTAGTAGGCGTTGGGTTTGACGCATGGAGTAACAAAAAGCACACCTAAACGTCAAATCCAACGCCTACTTTCTATGAGACTCAAAACAAAAACCCGTAGGGGCCTACTTGTGCTTTTCAGTTTTTTCTCGTTTCCGACGCCATTTTCTAAACAAATACCAACTTGTGACATCTCGCTGAACTTGGAACTTCACGGCGAACAAGAAAATGCAAAAATTTGCAGCATGTTCCATTTAAAATAAATTTTATTTTTTTTTCGTGAAATGTCAAAAAAATGTCAAAGTGCCGTTTTAGGAATGGGTGCAGCCCCTTATGAATATGTAGCACGTTTTTCGTCGATTTTCCAAAAAACTGTCAAAAATGACGTTTAAACGTCAGATCAGATCAGATTCCTCAGCCTCCTCTGATTTTAAAGTAGAATTTATTCTGTACCAATGAAATTTAAATGGCCGATTTCAATTTTATCAGGAATAAAATCATAGTTTCCTCTTGGACCACGCTGTATAGCAGTTTCATAAAAAACTAGCCCGACATCTACGCAACCGAAAACCGCATAAAAATAACGGGACGATCGATCCCGCCTTGACCTCGAAATTTTTCCTCGCCCTCAGACACATCCACGTTCTCGCCGCCCCATAGGTATTCCCTTCGCCTGAAGGGTTACGAACTGGTGCCTTATTCGGCGTCGCGACGCCCGCAATCGTTTGGAAACCCATCCCGTCTAGCCGAGTCATGCCATGCGTCGAGGTCATTTGCCGCCGGAGTATATTTAGATGCGTATGATATTACCACTTTCTGGCACATTCAGAAACTAAATCGGCCCTCGGCTAATTAATTTTCACTCGTCTGGCAATCTATCGTATCATATTACCCTCGAGTTGAAATCCGTTCACTAATTTCGTAATTAATCACGTGGGAAACCGAGAACGCAGCGGCGCCAATCAATAAAATAATTATTTTCCCATATACTGGCGTGTTTCGCAATTATTGCCCCTCATCGGCGCAGCGTAGCTTAACGAATAGGATCTGAAACAACTTCGTGTGCGTATCATGATTATTACGCTGATGAGGAACAATAATTCCAAAACGCGTGTCCGTAGCTGCTCGTTGCTTATTTTAGGCATCCTAATTTTAGCCCAAGGAACTGTCTTCTATTGTCGATCTCTTCTCATTTTGATAAACCATTCTTTTCTCATCGCTGGGTCTCTGGGGAAGCGTTTCATTAAAAAGCCGTTTTTTGCAGAGTTACTGCAATTTACTGTTGCACAACCAGGCATTTCGCCCCTAACTCTAAAAAGCAATAAAATTCGTTTGCATGGTATTATAAGTAACAAAAATGACTAGTTTTTAATTAGATTTAAATTGAATATAATTAAATTATTGTCGCTTTCCAAACTTTGTTTGCATCCAATTACCTGTTAAATGACTTTTTCACTAAATAAGCGTATAATTTCTCAAAAATAACCATCTTGTATATATTTTTGGTTAGTGTCTCGACGCTTTGTGTGCTACGCAACTGACTGCGGTTTCGTAATTAATCACGTGGGAATTCTAGACCGGTCGCTTTTAGGGCAAGTGAAAAGACGGGCGAGGTGACATGTGCAAGAATTAAATGGGAGATTTTCGGATTAGTGTGCGAGTGACGTAAGTGGTACATTAGCCAGCATCTACATAATATCGCGCGCCGTAGACCAGTCTCTCGGTCCAGCAGGAAGCGAAACGCTACACACGTGCGTTGAAGCGGCAGCCTTGTTGACGTGTTATAAAAAGCGCGGTACTTCGGAACCCATTGTAGCAGGAGACAATACGATAAAAATGTCGAATATAATTTTGCCGGCGACAGTTACGATGTTGTATTTTTAGTCGGTGCTGCTCGGGGGATAGGGAGAGGAGGGAATCGATTTAAAGTACCTATTTTGGATCGGGTTAGGACTCAGATCTGTGGAAGTGTCAAGGATCCAACTAGGACCAATTATGACAAGCGTACAAGTGGAGGGACATACGTTCTGGATAAATTTTGCAATAAAAAGTAAACAAACTGCTGATTCGATTTTACCTGCCAGTTTGACAGATACTTTTACTACAAATTTAATACAACACGAGTGTTATTTAAAAACATTCTTTCTGATGCGATATCGAAAACTCTTACTTTTGCGCATTCATTTCGGTTCGAAAAGGTAGTACTTCTTCTTACGAGCGGCAAAAAGTGAACCAAACTAGGACCACATATGATAATCGTTAAGAAGTGGGGAGAAATATTCTCTGGACAAACTATACATCAAAAAGTGGCAATTTAAACGAAATAAACTGCTGCCATCGATTTTGCCTGTCAATTTGACAGTTACTAAAATTTTTGGGCAATAAAAAAAGAACAAACTTTACTATGGTTTTATTAATACAAATAAAATACGATTTTCAGTAAAAAAAAGACATTTTTTTATAATTTGTATCGAAAACTCTTATTTCTTGCACATTTATTTCGGTTAGAAAAAGTAGTATTTTTCCTAACTAGTGGTAAAAAGTGAACCAAACTAGGACCACATATCATAATCGTTTACAAGTAGGAAAAAATATTCTCTGGACAAATTCTACATATAAAAAGTGGTAATTTAAATGAAATAAACTGCCGAGTCGATTTTGCCTGTCAATTTGACAGTTACTAAAATTTTTGGGCGATAAGGAAGGAACAAACTCTACAATAGCTTTATTAATACAAATAAAATGCGATCTTAAGTAAAAAATACATTTTTTTATAATTTTGTATCGAAAACTCTTACTTTTGCGCAATTATTTCGGATAGAAAAAGTAGCATTTTTCCTAACTAGTGGCAAAAAGTGAACCAAACTAGGACCACATATCATAATCGTTTACAAGTAGGAAAAAATATTCTCTGGACAAATTCTACATATAAAAAGTGGTAATTTAAATGAAATAAACTGCCGAGTCGATTTTGCCTGTCAATTTGACAGTTACTAAAATTTTTGGGCGATAAGGAAGGAACAAACTTTACAATAGCTTTATTAATACAAATAAAATACGATCTTAAGTAAAAAATACATTTTTTTATAGTTTTGTATCGAAAACTCTTACTTTTGCGCATTTATTTCGGATAGAAAAAGTAGCATTTTTCTTAACTAGTGGCAAAAAGTGAACCAAACTAGGACCACATATCATAATCGTTTACAAGTAGGAAAAAATATTCTCTGGACAAATTTTACGTATACTACAGTTCATATTTCTTGAGCAGGAAAAAAATGCCGCATTTACAAAGAAGAACGCGGCCTCTTTAATGTTCGTAAAGACGCCGCCGCACGTGTTCCTTTGTCGCTAATTTTTTATCTGCGGAACAACTCTGAAGTAGACTTTACCTATAAAAAGTGGTAATTTAAATGAAATAAACTGCCGCGTCGATTTTGCCTGTCAATTTGACAGTTACTAAAATTTTTGGGCGATAAGGAAGGAACAAACTTTACAATAGCTTTATCAATACAAATAAAATACGATCTTAAGTAAAAAATACTCGAAAAAATACATTTTTTTATAATTTTGTATCGAAAACTCTTAGTTTTGCGCATTTATTTCAGATAGAAAAAGTAGTATTTTTCCTAACTAGTGGCAAAAAGTGAACCAAACTAGGACCACATATAATCGTTCACAAGTAGGAAAAAATCTCGAAAAAATATTCTCTGGACCAATTCTACTTCAAAAAGTGGCAATTTAAATGAAATAAACTGCCGAGTCGATTTTGCCTGTCAATTTGACAGTTACTAAAATTTTTGGGCGATAAGGAAGGAACAAACTTTACAATAGCTTTATTAATACAAATAAAATACGATCTTAAGTAAAAAATACTTTTTTTTTTTATAATTTTGTATCGAAAACTCTTACTTTTGCGCATTTATTTCGGATAGAAAAAGTAGCATTTTTCCTAACTAGTGGCAACAAGTGAACCAAACTAGGACCACATATCATAATCGTTCACAAGTAGGAAAAAATATTCTCTGGACCAATTCTACTTCAAAAAGTGGCAATTTAAATGAAATAAACTGCCGAGTCGATTTTGCTTGTCAATTTGACAGTTACTAAAATTTTTGGGCGATAAGGACGGAACAAACTTTACAATAGCTTTATTAATACAAATAAAATACGATCTGAAGTAAAAAATACAATTTTTTATAATTTTGTATCGAAAACTCTTACTTTTGCGCATTTATTTCGGATAGAAAAAGTAGCATTTTTCCTAACTAGTGGCAAAAAGTGAACCAAACTAGGACCACATATCATAATCGTTTACAAGTAGGAAAAAATATTCTCTGGACAAATTCTACATATAAAAAGTGGTAATTTAAATGAAATAAACTGCCGAGTCGATTTCGCCTGTCAATTTGACAGTTACTAAAATTTTTGGGCGATAAAGAAGGAACAAACTTTACAATAGCTTTATTAATACAAATAAAATACGATCTTGAGTAAAAAATAAATTTTTTTATAGTTTTGTATCGAAAACTCTTACTTTTGCGCATTTATTTCGGATAGAAAAAGTAGCATTTTTCCTAACTAGTGGCAAAAAGTGAACCAAACTAGGACCACATATCATAATCGTCCACAAGTAGGAAAAAATATTCTCTGGACAAATTCTACTACTTCAAAAAGTGGCAATTTAAATGAAATAAACTGCCGAGTCGATTTTGCCTGTCAATTTGACAGTTACTAACATTTTTGGGCGATAAGGAAGGAACAAACTTTACAATAGCTTTATAAATACAAATAAAATACGATCTTAGGTAAAAAATACATTTTTTTTTATAATTTTGTATCGAAAACTCTTACTTTTGCGCATTTATTTCGGATAGAAAAAGTAGCATTTTTCCTAACTAGTGGCAAAAAGTGAACCAAACTAGGACCACATATCATAATCGTTTACAAGTAGGAAAAAATATTCTCTGGACAAATTCTACATATAAAAAGTGGTAATTTAAATGAAATAAACTGCCGAGTCAATTTTTCCTGCCAATTTGACAGTTACTAAAATTTTTGGGCGATAAGGACGGAACAAACTTTACAATAGCTTTATTAATACAAATAAAATACGATCTTGAGTAAAAAATAAATTTTTTTATAATTTTGTATCGAAAACTCTTACTTTTGCGCATTTATTTCGGATAGAAAAAGTAGCATTTTTCCTAACTAGTGGCAAAAAGTGAACCAAACTAGGACCACATATCATAATCGTACATATCATAATCGTTTACAAGTAGGAAAAAATATTCTCTGGAGTCTTGACAAATTCTACATATAAAAAGTGGTAATTTAAATGAAATAAACTGCCTAGTCGATTTTGCCTGTCAATTTGAAAGTTACTAAAATTTTTGGGCGATAAGGAAGGAACAAACTTTACAATAGCTTTATTAATACAAATAAAATACGATCTGAAGTAAAAAATAAATTTTTTTATCATTTTGTATCGAAAACTCTTACTTTTGCGCATTTATTTCGGATAGAAAAAGTAGCATTTTTCCTAACTAGTGGCAAAAAGTGAACCAAACTAGGACCACATATCATAATCGTTTACAAGTAGGAAAAAATATTCTCTGGACAAATTCTACATATAAAAAGTGGTAATTTAAATGAAATAAACTGCCGAGTCGATTTTGCCTGTCAATTTGACAGTTACTAAAATTTTTGGGCGATAAAGCAGGAACAAACTTTACCATGGTTTTATTAATACAAATAAAACACGATCGTCAGTAAAAATACATTTTTTTATAATTTGGTATCGAACTCTTTTGCGCATTTATTTCGATTAGGAAAAAGTAACGCTCTTATTTATTCTTGATTAGAAACGTGGGCAGTTACTGAAAAAACTTCCATCGAGTTAGATTTCGTGCGAAAAACGCCCATTTGTCATCTAGGAGAAACTAATTATCGCGCATTTGTGTTGTATTTGGCATTTGGCACGCCATTAGTTAAAAGCTTAATTTCCAAGCCAAAGTGTACATTTTATTTTAATTTCCAAAGAGTTCAACGGACGACGTAATGGGACGTTAAGGAATTTAAAAATAAAAGTCGCCTTCCAGCTACAAAAATACATTTAAATCTCTGCGAGGGGGGCCCATTATCCGAATTGCCTCGAAATTTCATATCAGGGCGAATTTTTATATTTGTCGTGCGCTTTGCTTTATCTTATCCTTATCACCAACAAACAGCGTTAAGACCTTTTTCAATATTGACAAGCCCGATAGATAAGGCATTTCTGTCCATGAGAACTGTCGCCCAAGATGTCGTTTCCTACTTCCCAAATTAGAATTAAGATATTTAGGTTAGTCTAAATGTAACTTGTCCGTCGAAATCGATGGGAAACAAAACTTGGGATATGAGGACACCTATACAGTTTTTAAGGTTGTTCCCCTCGACCTAAAACGATGCGAAATTTAATTTAATTTTAATATGTATAATGCTTCAGAACAAACCTTGTAAGAATATTGCTTCAAAACAAATTGTTGAAGTAAAAGTAGGACCACACCATCTCCCGATGATGCCTACTAACTTTCATCAATTTGTTTGAATTTTGTGGCACAAAGAAAGTGGTGTTATGAAAACATTAAAACGTGACATAAATTCTGTCATAAAACAGTAAACTGTGCGACTGTCAATTTTTAAACAAATGGTCACTGCTCCAAAGGAAACAAAAAACATTTCCGACACCTACTTTTGTTATTGTTCCTGTAACAAGACTATTATTTCTTGGCATCTCCGGTGCAATAAGATTACTCTTGTTTGTATAGCAAGGCGAGCAGGTAAGAGCCCCATATTCTGCACATCTGCATTTTACACCATGGAAGAAATAAGGATCGAAACCGGTCCTTACGAAATCAGCCAGTGAAAACGATTTCAGATCGCAATGCTAAAATAAGAGATTGCAAGTTTCGGCTTTATACCTGGGCCCTGGGTTCGAAGCCGTCCTTCTGGGAAGCAGATGATTAGGATTACAACGGTGCTTTCACAAAGTAGGGATATACTTTTGTTATCGGGTTTCCGAGAAAAATATTGCGGCGTTGTCTAATAAAACCTCGGGGTACGAAAATCGGCGCCTTCAAGTTAGTTGGAGCGTTCTTAACAGTTTTAAGTGATTCTTAGTATGCCGCCCACTATTACAGTTTACATAATGCAAATTTGTACAGTTGAAAGCCATTTTTACACCCCGTATAAATAAAGCGGACCATCCCTGTAATTTACTTTTTTTGCCGGGAACTACTCTAAAACATAGTAGGCTGATAAATCTGTATGTGTCCTACCCTACCGATAACTTGATAATATTTTAAATGTAATATATACCGATCCAGTGGCGTAGAAAAACAAAAGCAGGACGCATAACACCTTTTAGTTCAAAATTTGAGGTTAGGTATTTTGAAAGTATCGTCCCATTTTCAGATTACCCAATTAAAATGCTACAATAAAGATATTTTCAGAACCCCTAACCTAAAATTTTTTATAACCAAGTTCACAATATTGCCAATCGACAATATGAAAAAGGCTTCTGGAGATGCTAAAAATGAGCCGATATTTTCAAAACTCCTAACCTTCAATTTTGTATTAAACAACATCCCAAGGTCACAGTATTGACACGTAGTATCGAAAATATCTCAAAAACAAAAGCCTCTGGACATATTTTATAAGAGTACCTTTATTGTAGCCGTTATAAATAAAAGTGGAATCTGAAAATGCGACAATATTTTTTAAAACGCCTAACCTCAAATTTTGTATTAAGCCAATATACGAGCTCACAGTATTGCCACACAAAATCTAGAACATCTCGAGAACGACGGCGTCTATGTTATCTTTATTGTACCATTTTATTTGTAATTTTACAACTCCGAACCTCAAATTTTTTAATAAGAATTATCCAAGTTCACAGTATTGACACGTAAAATCGATATCTTGAAACCGCAGATTTCTGGAGATATTTAATAAGAGTACCTTTATTGTAGCATTGTTAATGGGGAATCTGAAAATGAGCCGATATTTTCGAAACTCCTAACCTCAAAATTTTTTATTAAAAAATATCCAAGGTCACCGTATTGACACGTAATATCGAAAATATCTCAAAAACGAAGGCCTCTGGACATATTTTATAAGGGTATCTTTATTGTAGCGTTATAAATAAAAGTGGAATCTAAAAATGCGACAACGCCTAACCTCAAATTTTTTATTAAGCCAATATACGAGCTCACAGTATTGCCACACAAAATCTAGAACATCTCGAGAACGACGGCGTCTATGTATCTTCATTGTACCATTTTAATTGTAATTTTACAACTCCTAACCTCAAATTTTGTATTAAGAAATATCCAAGTTCACAGTATTGACATGTAAAATCGATATCTTGAAACCGCAGGTTTCTGGAGATATTTAATAAGAGTACCTTTATTGTAGCATTGTTAATGGGGGATCTAAAAAGGAGCCAATATTTTCGAAACTCTTGACCTCAAATTTTTTATTAAACAATATCCCAAGGTCACCGTATTGACACGTAAAAAATATCGAAAGTATCTCAAAAACGAAGGCCTCTGGACATATTTTATAAGAGTATCTTTATTGTAGCGTTATAAATAAAAGTGGAATCTGAAAATGTGACAATATTTTCAAAACTCATAACCTCAAATTTTTTATTAAGCAATATCATCTAGTTCACAGTAATTGGCACGTAAAATCGACAATATCTCGAAAACGAAGGCTTCTAGAGATATTTAATAAGAGTACCAAGGTACCTTTAGCTTTGTTATTGTGAATCTAAAAATAAGCCGATATTTTTAAAATTCCTAACCTCAAATTTTTTATAAGCAATAATTAAAGTCAGTATCGACACGTAAAATCAACAATATCTCGAAAACAAGGCCTCTGGAGATATTTAATAAGAGTACCTTTATAGTAGCACTGTTATTGGGGAATCTAAAAATAAGCCGATATTTTCGGAACTCCTAACCTAAAATTTTCTATTAAACAATATAATAATGTCGAAAATATCTCAAAAACGAAGGCCTCTGGACATATTTAATAAGAGTACCTTGTACCTTTATTGTAACATTTTAGATGTGGAATTTGAAAATGCGACAATATTTTAAAACGCCTAACCTCAAATTTTTTTTTCATTAAGCCAATATACAAGCTCAAAGTGTTGCCCCACAAAATCTAGAATATCTCGAGAACGAAGGCGTCTATAGATAGATATCTGTGCACTTATCGTTATTGTTCTCTTTTAAGTGAAGAATTTTCAAAATACCTAACCTCAAATTTTTTATAAACAGTATCCTGGACCATTAATTATTATTATTATTATATCGAAGTTCACAGCATTGCCACGTAAAATCGAATATATCTCGAAAACGAAGGCCTCTAGGGATAATTAATAAGAGTACCGTTTGTGTATCATTTTAATTGAGGAACCTGAAAATGCGACAGTGTTTTCTAACCTCAAATTTTTTATTAATAAAATCCCTTTTCCTGCGGCACCAATTAAAATATTCTCGTTGTTTTAAACACTCGCTTACAAAAATTTTGATTCCTCAGCCTACTCTGTGTCTGTTTAAAGACAACTTGATTGGTCAGTCAACAGTATAAGACCCTGTATTTTGAAAATAAAGCGTTTTCCGATAAAACCACATTAAAATTTGTTGTTATTTTGACACTCTCTACAAGCTCGTAAAATGGTATCCAATTTAGAAACGCTTTTAAGTCCTTTATGTGCAGAACAATTGGCTGCTGCATCTAAAATGTATACATTTTTTCCTGAGGCAATGTTTTTAAAAAATATGGCTTGTTTTTTTTCTTCAGAAAAATAATCCCTGTATGCCTAGAATCATGAACAATGTCACAAAGGCAGCCCCAGGTAATGTTTCTGCATTGTTAATTTTCGAAAATAGGTAATTCTGGGCAACAATACACGCTAGGTCCCTACATAACCATTACATTTCGTCACCGGATACATAGGGAGCGTTTTGTTAGCGGATTTGCGACCATGTACCTGTATTACAAAGTGCCCTGCGTGGGCACACCGTACACATAAACGCATTGAAATCTCACAATAGAAGGAAGGAACCTACACCTTCATACTTTCCCGAACATGATCCAACCACCCACAGCTGCCTCCAATGCTAATCCTAGCGCTCGCTTTGAGTTCGTAACTAGTACAGAGCGCGTTCCTTGCACTTGATTAAGCTATTTCGATACGTTTAATTGGTTTTTGAAATAATCAGTCCCACTTCGAGGAATGCCGCTCGAAAACTGGAACCGCCAACAACTCGCCTTTCACATTCCGAAGCGAGTAACGGATTTTTTTTGTGCGATAAGTCGTTGTTACCCAACTCTGCGAGTTCATTTGTAACATATGCAAGCCGGTACGAGATCGCCGATTCGCAGATCTCATTAATATTGCCGAACGATTAGATACAAAAAAAAAGAAGTAAAATGGGTTCTCCGGTTCTCTATTACTTGTAATAGTGTTTAGGCATCCGTAACCTGGCTGGGTACCGCCCGTATCGAAGCAGCCGATAAATCTCGGCGGGTTCGCGGATGACGTACACGACGGCTCGTAATTGATTCATTTGTCTTAGCGCGGATTATTAATTTCTGGGAAATAAATAAGATCTTTATGACAGAAAATTAAAATAACGAGCGCGCGAACGTCGTATTTTTAGATTACAATTGTTTGAATTGCGGTGAGTCACAGACATGACATAAATAAACAGGAGACGTATTATATCATTGGAATTCCAAAGGAATTAATTCCGTTCGCTGCGAGCGCAGGCCCTTGCCAACGCGAGAGGTCAATACAGTTTCTGCAGCAATAATAATATTGCACTTTATGAGCGCATGCAGCGGTGTAGACAAAATTCATATCATCCATTATTTCATGGGAAAACCATTGACGGTATTTTCTTTAATTAATTTAAATTTGGCCGACTACGCCACTGGCGAAGCCCTCAGCAACATCCCGAAACGCAATTGCGCATGCGCAGAATTATTTTGAAACAAATGATTGTAACGATGATTTTTTAACCTGGAAAACGAGAAACTTATGTTTTATGTTAATCAAGACATCCAATAGTGTGCAAGCTTTCAGCTTTACGTTTTGAATTTTTTTGAGGTTATATTTTCTCACATTACATTTTCCAATGAAATCATTTTGTTGCAGTGAAATGTTTAAGTTTTATGTAAACAAACATTAAGAATTTCGAACCATAACCTCACTAAAATTTGTATTATTTTTTGGCTCAATTTCTATAAATCAATAGCAGAGTTTATACAGAGTAAGTTGGGACAGCTCGCGTTTTTATTAATGAATTTGAGAACTCAAATTGGTTGACCCTAAATTCTAGTTTGGTAGGCATTTTATAGGAGCAAATAAAATTTTACTGGTGGTTTAATAAATCTAATTTATTTTATAGCTAATGCATAAAAATTAATTAAATAGTTAATTCGCTCATATGCCTACTAAATTTTACTATTACGATACTCACTAGGTCACTAGTCAAAGCTCGAAAAACGTCGCTGTCCCAGCTGTTCTTTTTAAACTGTCAATAGTTTAAATTAGTACAGCTCCATCTAGTTTAGGCAATAATAATAGATAGCGTTTTATCAATTTGGGAACTGAATTAGGAGTATTTACAGCCAGTATTAAAAAATGTAGTTATAAATGCTTTTTTATCAGAATAAAGCTGAATAAATTTGAAATTAAATTTTAGTGAGGTTACGAATTGTGTTGGCGATTATAATAAAAAATAGTAGAAAATCTTTCCAGTTTCCCTCATGACTTACCGACAAAAAAACTACACATTTAAAATAATTTTTCTGGGTCGTCCGTCACTCCCTAAATATTATTGGTGGTGCATTCGAAAGTGTTAGCAGACCAATTGAACCCGCTACAAATACTCATTGCAGACTATTCGATACTAATAGACCTTATTTTTTCCAGAGGAAGAAATCGACGTGGTGTCCGTAGGGGGAGAGAAGACCCTGACCACCAGAATGGTCTGCTCTCTCCCCAACAAGCCGAGCAATCGAGACCGCAAACAGATCCAGAGAAGGATGGCCACGGCTATAAACACAACGAAACTGTCGAGTGGAATAAAAACAATTCTACCAGTGAAGAAGCTAGCGAGCCCGGAAGGTCCCGTGGCAAAAAGAAGAACTCCAGAGAACCGCGGCATTAAGAGATCTAGACAGTATCGAATGGCCCCCACTAACAACTCCCCGTACAAGCGTAGGGGTGCTTGTGGTAATAGCAGTGAGAGCGAGCCGGAGCCCTCCGAGAAACGAAGCCTCCACAATAACATGGAGAGGCAGAGGAGGATTGATTTGCGTAATGCCTTTGAAGACCTCAGGCTCCTGGTGCCGGAAGTAAACAAAAAGGAAAGAGCAGCAAAGGTGGTTATACTTAGGGAGGCGGCGCAATACTGCGAGTACCTTGGAAATACGTCCCACGCTCACACGACACAATTGGATGAGCTACGAAAACAGCAGGAACGGTTACGATTGAGGGTGTCGCAGCTGCGACGGAGTTTAGCTGCAAAGCGTTAAATGAAGTATTATAGTCATATAGCCTATTAGGATTTTCTAATAGTCTTAGCTTATTTTTAATAAAATATGGACGCCGAGTAGCAAAGGAATTTAATCGGCTAAATGTTCATAAATAATAACTGTGATTTTTTAAGTTTGTAGGGGTAGAATAATTATTTTGTGTTGTTTTGTAACCAGTTTTTTTAGGGATTTTTTTGTTAATTTATGCTGACAAATACTTTTTTTAATGTTTTTCTTTTTTTTTAATTTGGTGATAAATTTGTGATAACATGCGCATGAACATATTTTATTCTCTGCATTAGTAATGGAATTTGTTTTTGGATTAAGGAGTTTAAAGTCATTTTATTTTAAGACAGACTAAAAACATTATCAAGTATTTGGAATCAATAGCAATAATATACTTAGTTTTGTTCAAATTTGTTCAAATGTTTTTTTGTGTTTTAATTACGTCTTCTTTTTGTATATTTTCTTTTAAATACTATAGTTTCTCATACGATTTTAATGTGTGAATTTGTATATAAGACATATTTTTATAATTTTATCAGAGTTATATCTGGTACCGTATTTGTACAAATTAATGAACTCACCATAATTTTTTAAAACATCCAATATATATACATATATATTTTTTATTTTGTTAATATAAAAGTTCGATGAAAGTTTTGTTTTTAAATCCTAATAACCCTGGACGAGATTTGTTTGTAATTTCGGTTCTTAGGTTACATTAAATTTACTTTCACGCTAGTTCAAGGGTCGTATGAAATAATCGTGGAGAGAAAACCGGACCTCCGAATGATAGAATTCATATTATAGTGCAACTAACCTATTAGCTACATAATATATAACAAAGTAGCTAAAATAACTGCATTTTTCTATATATATATTTTAAGTGCTTTTTACTCTTAGGTATTTTAAAATTGTTGTTGGGTTGAAACACGGTCTAATGTAACCACGGGCGTGTTTACTATTATTGTACAGAAAAATTAGGTTTTGTTAAATTGTGTTGTTGTGTTTGGATCCATTCTTTTATTGGTAAGGCCACCTAGACAGTAGAATTGTCTTTACAGGAACAAGTTTTGTGATATTTATTAATCCACTACATACTAACCTTTACAGCGATGAACAATACAGTGTGTAACGTTGTAATTATATACGCTTATTTCACCAAGAAGGCAAGTCATAGTGATCATTACAATAATAAATTTTTTTCCCTACCGATTCGTCGTAATTTACAATGTGAAACATTCTTTTTATCTATAATATTGATAAAAGTCGGTGGTTCCTTTAAAACCAAATTACTCCAAGAAAAATCATTTCAAATTAAAAGTTGCACATTAATATAAAATATTAAAATAATATAATAATAATAATAATAATATCACATGTAATTATAAAAGGATTACGATTTCGCTTAGACTGTCACGATTCAAACCAAGAAAATTTATTTCGTTATCAAAACAATTTTTTAAAGTTATCGAGAAATAAAATAATTTCTTTCCCTGGCTTTCCCTTGACGTAGCTTTCAAAAAGTTTTCAGAAATGGAATTTTAAGTTATCTACGAGAAGACTCCATGCAACACAATTTCTTAACACAACACAACTTTCAATATGTCCTGCCATTTTCAAGATATAATTACATCGTTACATACTGTATTGCAATAATGTTACTTCAATTAGTTATTATGATCTAAGTAGAGTTTGTTTTTTGTCGGGACGTACAACCTTAATATGAGGTTGGAGTCCTGTCTCAATAATATGCTTAGGTGGCCTGCCGTGGTTGAAAGTTTACACTTTGGTATTCTGAGAAGTCTTTGGAGTGCCAAAATATTTTGGAACGACAAATGTTCAATGTGTAAATAATATATATACTGCCATCTTACGAGGGAGGAACGTAAATCTTGTTACATTTCCAACGCGGCTCCCATTTCTGTTTTGTTTCTTTTAAATAGATGGTGGTGTATGTATATATTCGTGCTTTTCTTAGTTGTACTAGTTTAATTTTTTTTTTTTTTGGAAACTTTTGTGCAAGATGTGTATATATCAGTCTTCCTCTGCACAGAAAGCATCATATTTGATGTAGTCGTGAGATAGAGAATTGTTGTGTTCATATTATTTTACAGTATTTTATACTTTTGATAAAATAAAAATAAATGAAAAAAAATATAGAAAAATATATATAAAAATAATATACTGAATAAATCGGTAAACTGCCGGTGAAAATAGGCCTATACATACATCTTATTTTTGTTGGACATAGCAAATTAGAACCGGGAAGTAATATTTTCTGAGATGTGGTGTCACACAAAAACAAGGCGGAATTATTCTCAGCTCGATGTAAACGTACCTGTGATGTAACCACGCTGTTGACCAAATATATAGAAATAGTTTTTACACAAAGACAGCACCTTTGATTTACCCAACTCTTGTTATAGTAAATATATAACAGGTCAATTCTCTATGCCATGCGACCGATAGCGGCGTCGCCTGCATTGGCGATGCAGCCTAGAAGCTAAATATTTTTAAACAAAAATATTAAGCTTTGGAAAATGCTGTACGTTATTTTCCTTAGATAAAAAATAAGCAAACCTTGTGTAAATCCAATTGTTTCTCTTTGTTTTTGTTACACTAATTTAATATGTTACAAAAATTTAATTATGATTGTACAACCGTTTGTTATTTTGTACTTATTTCATAATTTCTTACTATTAAACGAGTTATATGGTAAAATTTATAAGGTTTATATTCAATTGGTTTTAGTTCCTCATAAGTTTTACGAAATAAACTGTTGCTTGATCCATTAATATTTTATTTCCGTCCCCCACATCCCGAAATTTGGTTTATCCATGTCTTCATACTGGGGCATGGGATCAAAGTTACATTTTAAGGCATAACATTGCACGATTACAGCCAGCAATTAAATTATAAAAAATCAGGACCGTATTTAAAGATGGTTGCTCGATGAATGGTCGATTAAAAAAATTGGGAACGTAATCTTTAAGTCTATTAAAAGTTGTTACAAAGAAGTCTTCTACTATTAATGCCAGACAAAAATAGAATTAAAAATCCGAAAATTGGGTTTTCAAAATAACCGAAAAACGAAAATGAATATGAAGAATTTCTGGACGTCATTTTGTTAGTCCTTACTGTGAGATACTATTCACAATTGTAGAAAATAAAAAATGTAAAAATACAAAGGCAAGTACACTTTCGTGAATGACTTAACAACATTACTGCTGCTTTGCTGAACTAAACGGTATAAATTTTTGACAAGTACTATGAAAAAATATTGTGAAACAAACTTTACATGATCATATTTAAAAAAAAAAAATTTCCATTATAATCATTGAAATGTTCTCAATCCGGCCCTGGCGTAGGACAAAGAATTGTGAAAGCCAGATCTGGCATCTTATTATGGCGGCTAGCATAGGGCGTGTCCGTATTCCCAACTCATATGAGTTCATTTTTATTTAAAAAGTTTGAAAAAAAAACTCCACTAAATTAGAATCTGGTATACCACCCCCAATTTAATATTATTAGTATTTTCAAAGGTACAAGAAATTGCGAAAAAACAAAACAACCGCTAAGCTACACCAAATACTTAAAAAATTCAGATATTAAACTTTGGTAACATTTTCTGTGGTCCACTTGAAGCGGAGATAAGTATATAATGTTGAAAAAAGTAAACGTCTTGAATCCTAATGAATTATCAGAACTTTCAGTTTTCCCAGTATCGGATGGATATCCAGTTATATCCAAATATTTTTATCAGAAGTTGCAACAAATAGATTAAAAACAGAAAATAACTGCATACATAGCAAATAATTTCGTAATAGATAACACGGCTAACATGAACGCAATGAGAAATGAGATAACAGAACTACTACAGTGCAGTCCACGTAAATGCAAACAAGAGAGCATCGACTGACGTAATTACTTGTTACACTCAACATTGATGTTATTAACGTTTGACAATAAGTGAATTGCTACTCATGTTAGTGGACCATATCGTTTAGTTGGACAGCACATTTTTTTTATTTGATCTGCAAGGACCTAGGGATAAAGTTAAAACATTTTCGAACAATAATTATGTAAAAAAAAAAATGGTTTGCAATATTTATTAAAATACAGCTTGGGTAGCATGTTGCAACGCTGAGATAATGCTAACCTAAATATCACCGGCCGCCACAGAATAGGAAATTACCAAGCCACAACCCGAGTGATATTAGCCTCGCAGATAAACTCCTTATCAAAATTTAATTCATGAATGAACGATATTTAACAGAGTTATGACGCAATACTAGAATTACTAGCAACATTTTAAAATTTATTACATTTTGTGAGATTATGTAAACTGCTTCGTAAAATGGTGTTATTTCAATATTTATCACTCGAAACAATGTCACCGAGTGCACTGATAAAAACGTTATGTGATTATTGTATTACAAAACAGTTGTAATAATAATAATAATACATTAAACATCGTCCATATCGTTAGAACTATGCAAGCAACGGATTTTAAGATACCTAATCGACAATTCATTTAAAAGGGAATTCGTGGATTAATTTTTTTATTTAAGTTTTCCACTATTGTTGGACTTTGCTTGGCAAATTGCTCATTAAATAATTGCCTGTTAAAAATATATAAAGTATGATTTTTATACTGAATTCTTGATATTTTTTGACTCGAGGATTTTTCTACAAGTTAGACAGTTTGTTCGGTAAATGAGCATGTAACTCGGAATAAGTTAAAGTTAAACAAAGGCTCTGGCCTACGAACTATAAAGGAAAAAGGAACAAAAATATGAGAATTCACATACTAATAGACACGTATTTTATTTTCATGAATATAAATATCTCGTTGCACCATTTTCTTATACGTATCGTAATTAAAGACGACTTTGGTTTGGCTCCCATCTTACCCTGAAGACTCAAGTTGAGAGAAAATGCATACATGACTCTTTTATTACTTTTCGGACCTTCCAATTCGAAATAAAAAAGTAACAAAACGAACTTAATCGAAACTGTGAAATTTCACATCTACAAATCATACACAGACAGACGAGCGAGCACTAGCCATGCAATCCATCGTATACCAAGAAACATAAATCCATTGAGGTCCTGCAATCGAAAATTTTTGATTACTATACTTATACTTTCCTTTAAACCTTATAATTTAATTTGCTAAATCGTAAACATAAACAATAAAACTATAGCTATAGCAGCCATAGCTGCAAACCAGAGGAAGAATTGGACGTCGCTCGTTAATTAAATTTAATTAGTTAGCTTAGTGTGCATTATCTCAAAATTACATTTATCAGTTTCTAAACTTCGAATGGTACGAAGAGTATAAAGTGCACTTCCTTATCTTTTCAAAGCGACCACAATGAATGGGATTAAAGTTACAGCCGGTCACAATCTTAACAAAACTTTATTCGATTTATAACAAAAATACAATAAGAAATAGAGGAAAATGTAATCGAAAAGGCGAAACGTCGCTTACTCTTGTTATTCAACCTAACCTCGGGTAATTTAATTTTTACTAATCATAAACGCTTAATTATTATATATTACACTTAATATTTTAAAGATCATCGTAATAATTGGTCATCTACAGACAGCAATCAAATATTTACAGACAGGCTAGTTATCCATTAGATCTTTAAACGTGATTAAATTTTTTTTTAAACTTAATTAAAGGATAATTTTTAAACGCAAACGTATTAATTATATTTATTTTATTATTTTATATTTTCAAAAATATGGTCTTGTATGATTTTTCCCATAAATTATAGTAAAAAAATTCTGAACACAGTAATCATTTTTTAAATGGAAATTAGCAATTTTTTTTCTACATATACAGGGTGTTTCAGGTAACATAGCTTAGAATTTAGTTCTTAATCGAACGGCATATGTTTCAAAGCTTCCTTTGAAACAAAAATATTTATAAACTGCAGCGCCATCTCTGGTGATAATGCTATAATAGTAAATTGTACTTCCTGAAGATGGCATTAACAATAGAAATCTATTACCGTTTACGGAATAAAAATATATTTTTTAGTTTCTTGTATAGTTGCGAATTTTACAGCGATTACTAAAAATCGGTAATGTAAACAGCAGGCCAAGTAGAGATCCTAGCGAAACATCTCAACAGCCAAATGGAAGAAAGGAATTTTGTGATGCTCGACGAATTCAACGTATTAAATTTCATCGGATCAAACAGTAAGGCAAAGATAATTGTTAAAAAATAAAATAATAAAAATATTTATTAAGACCATACAATGAAGATGGTTAGACCGATTGACGTGGCACCGACATCAACATAGTTTTCACTAGCCATCCCTAGTTGTCGTCAATTTTCCGAACGCATAAAGCAGCATACATACTAGAATAAACACGTAGCTGAGTGTGGAATCACTCCACACCCATATTCCCCCGGCAGATGAACAATATACAAATTGCAGTAGAAACATTAGAACATAAAAGTTTTATAGGGTTAATAAAAAATATACATACTGGGCAGTTTTCAATCTCCTATTCGTCTGTACCCATCCCATCACTTATGAATTTGGCTCGGATTTTAGACTTTTGTTGTATCTACTGGAACAGCTTCACAAACACATTTTTAGACTTTTGTTGTATCCACTGGAACAGCTTCACAAACTCACGAACACAAACTTCACAAGAATTGAGCATATTTTTCACTGTTAACCATCAAATTCACATATTACACTGTTAACGGTCACACCTCTCGTCACACTTTGTTGAGAAATGTAACTACTCACTATTTTTACGATTATTTAGTAAAACTACAGCGGCACGTATATTGCATCCAATTTGTAAGCTGGAGGAATCTGAAAACAAAATAAATAAATCAGTCAAAAAAATTCAAACGGTCAAAGGAAACGGCCATATTTATTTTTGCGTTTAGAAAACGTGTCAAAAATTAATGCACTATTATACATAAAATAATGGCCCGATTGCTTTATTCCCATGCTACATGAACGAGTAAATTTACTTGTTATGATCGAAAGGTTCATGAACTGTGCAATAGGCAACCAGGTATACATTTTGTTTTTCTGCAAATGTATATATGGTTGCCTTATTCTAATGACAAATTTAAAGCGCGATACAAAAATTCTACTATTTAATATAAAACATACATACCCACTAGTCTGGCTTTTCCTTCCTTCTCTTGTTCTTGCTTTGCAGTCGCCTCTTGTGCCTGTTCGACTTTTGATGCAGTGTCCACTGAAAGTTCCCCACAAACACACGTTCACAAACTTCACAGGTATGAGTATACTCTTCACTGTTCGGAGTCGAGTTCACGTACTGTACCGGCAGCGGTTCGTGACGACACTCTGTTTTAGAAATATAACTTTCCACTATTTGTTCGGCTACATTAGTAACGTTGTTATTCCACTGCGACACGTCCGTTGTATCCAACCCGTAAACTGGGGGAACCTGAGGACAAAATAAATTGAATCAGACTAAATGATTACAAAAGTCAGACAAATGTGTATAAGCAGGATAGTGGGGTTATGAGCTTGAATCGGTTAATAATCAGCGTTTAAATCGTTTATTTACTTACTAACTAGAGTTCTTTGAACAAATTAACATATAGCTTCCATTTGGCATACCTATTTGAAAAACAAAGCAAAGC
Source organism: Rhagium mordax (assembly GCA_963680705.1). Lineage (NCBI taxonomy): Eukaryota > Metazoa > Arthropoda > Insecta > Coleoptera > Cerambycidae > Rhagium > Rhagium mordax. The sequence continues at coordinate 130,419,415 of OY796656.1, read as the reverse complement.
AATTCTATAGTCAACAACATATTTACCTGCCTGTCCGTTCTTCCGAGAAAACGATTCACAACCCATCTGTTCTGTTTTCTTGCGTATCTCCTTGTAGCTGCTTTAAGTAAGTTAATGCCTTCGTTTAGTTTTTTCTTACCTTCTTCACCTGCCCTTTCTTCATCACTGAACAGCAAGTAGGAATGGAACTCTTTAAACCCAATAGATTGGAAAATGCCCTTGGTATAGTCAGCTTTTCTGTAACATAAAAATACATATACTGAGTTGCCAACATTAATAACAATTTATGAAATATATAGTCCGTTTTTTTTTTCTATAATACCTGTCAAAGTGTTACAAAGTTGGTAGAAATTTGCAAATTTCGGCATTTACTGTTGGAAGGCCTATAAATTTTATAGGTTAGAATTTCAAATTTTATTTTCACCGACTTAAACTCAAATTCAATAAAAATTATTAAGGTTGTGCAAGAACTTTTAACCTTCGGGTCCATTGTTTTTAATTTAGAAATGTAATATTTTAAAAATATATAAAATTTACATTGACATTTTGACATCGGATTTATTATTTTGACAAGAATTTATCTAGTGTGAAAAAGTAACCAAAAAAACCCATGTGCCAACATAATTGGAGTTGGGGACTTCCAGGAATGCAACTTTTCAATATTGTAGATTATTAAAAATAGACTGCTAATTATAGGTTGGAATTCCAACCAACAAATAGCATCTTATTTTTTGAGATCAAGGCAATTAAAACTTTATAAATAATGCACGGAACAAGATTTTGGTTGGCAGAAATTTTGATAAAATTGACATATTCGAAAATTTTAGATAAATGCATATTTTTAGGTTAGTTGTGACGTCACGTGCGCGTCACCCATACCTACATGACTGACGCTGTTTACAGTGATAAAGGATACGTAAATATATAGGAAAATGATAGTTAACCGTGTCGGAAGCGTTGCCATCAAGGGTCTGTCTACCACCCACGCAAGGTGTTGAAAAAAGAAACTTTTCGCCTTATCTCTACAAGGCCGAGTTATTTTTCACAAATAGTTTTTTGAATAAAACACCAAAAAAACAGTCTACTGATCGCATGTTGTTAAAACAATGGTATAGACGCAATGAAACGCACGGTCTCCCGACCACAGCCGCTACGCCAATCTATTAGGTCACTGAATTATTGCATTTACCGGCATTAAATAAAAATCTACAACGCTAATTTTTTCTCTAGAAGCAGTTTATTTAACCTATTGTTAAATAAGCATCGTCTACTTTCATTACAAAATGGCCAAGGCTTTGGTAGACGCGGCTAAAGACCACACCTTTAGTCATGTCTATCAAATATGTACTTAGATTTAGAAACGTTCATAGAAAGAAAACGAATAAACTTACTCATCTTTACAAATTCTATTAGCATTGTATAGTTTGTGAAAAGTTGTCAATTCATCCAAAAGTCCTTCTTGCAACATGCCGTCAACTCGGTCATTTAGCCTTCTATCAAGGGTGTCCTGATGAAACAAAAAGATCATTACTAACAAGTCATAAAGAACGGTTTAGTTTCAATTTTTCAACTAAAGCATTTTTAAGACCAATTCTCGGACGGGAAAAACCAATTTACACAATAATGGAAAAAGCTGAGACAAGGCAATGGTATATTCCTAAAAACCATAAGGATATTTTATGAACACAGTTGAATTGGAATAGTAAGTTTATTGAATAGGAGAATCCTAATATACAAATTCATTTAATATAGTAATTTACAAAATAATTTAACATAACATAACGTAATCAATCATAAATAAAGAAACTAATGAGTACCATAAAATAAGAAGGCATATTATAATATTATTATGTATTTGTATGAATATAAAACGTACCTGATCACACTTCAACCACAAAACGAGTGCATTTGTAAAACGAAGGCCACCATCCGAGCCAGATCCTGCCGACTGCTGCTCCTCCAAGAGTTCACTGTGTTTTCTACCTTTCTGATACAGAACCTCAAGTGATCTATAAATAGAAAATAATAATTTACTTTTTTACCTTACAAACTTTGCCAAACCCAAAATAATTTTTTATATTCATCCATATACAGTGTTTCAGAAAATCTGGGTCATAAATATGTGCCCTAAAATGCATCGTTTCAGAGTTACAGGGCGTTTAATTTTCATGGGAAAAAATATGGATGGCAGCAATGCAGTAAACGATTATAACTGGTTTTGTGACAGCATTTACTGACGTTTGGTTTTCAGCCTACTACAATAATTATTTCACTGATTTGCTAATTTTAGAATGGCGCATTTTATCAAAAATCTACGAGACAGCTTTTAAGAAGAATAGAAATCTGCTGTCATATTTTTTACTTTTACTTTTTTATAGACGGGGGCTGCAAACCACCGTTGTAAGCCACTTACTCAAGGGGTTGAAATGAAATTTTAGTAGTTAATAGATCTTGAAAGTAGCACCTCATATAAAATTTGAAAAAAATTGGCCGATTATTTTAAGAGATATGGCCAATCATATTTTTTTTTCATAAAAGTTAAACGCCCTGTAACTCCGAAACGAAGCATTTTAGGACACATATTTATTAAATAAAACAACCTTGTCTTTTTATGTAGAATTCACCTACAAATTTTGACTTAGGCTTTCTAATATGTAAACTCTTCTAAAAATCCTATTGAAAAAAGAAAAAACTCTTTTTTGTTTCTGACAATTTTAGTAATGCATTCTTTATTAGGATCCTGGAATTAAAGCAATCCCGATCCCACTTGTATAAACTTTGTAGCAAATTCCAAGCAGATGTTTTTATTTATTATTAATATTAATCAACTTTGAAATTCTCACCTCAAAATTTTCCTCTTATTATTGGGATGCAGTCGTCGAGCCATTCCTGGATCCAATTCCTTCAGTCTCTTATGCAACACTTCACTAGGCAATTCGTGATCGTTGTTCGGAAGGGTTCCAAGTGCCTGAATCGACCTAATACCTTCTTCAATCAGAATTTTCCATAAAATGGACTCTATATAGTAATTCGTTCCTCCAACGACTATAGGCAGTTTATTTTTCTTCAGCAAGCCATCTATAACTTGTAAGGCCTTATTCCTATACTCAACGACAGTGAATATTTCGTGAGGTTCCAAAATATCGATCAAGTGATGGGGTGCTTGACATCTTTCCTCTTTTGTTGCTTTTGCAGTGATAATATCGAGTGCTTTGTAAACCTGAAAACAATTGCAATGATTAAAGATATCGGTCACAGTGCCACTACAGTATTAAGTATTATTAAATAAATATAGTAATAATAACATATACTATTATTATTAATTAAATTTTAACTTCTCGCGTGCGTGCGGATATAACATCACAAAGACGTGTTTTTCTCGAAAACGGTAGCCCCCTACGAGGTTCTGTCAAGAGTACTTTTTAGTGTAAAAACCTTAGTAGAATTTTATTAATTTTTTCAAGAGTTTGTTAACAGTCAAGACCCATAATTTGGGGCCATTTCAAATGAAGCCCCCTCCTATTAACTACGCCACTGGTGGAGAAATCACATTTTTAGAATGGAAACAAACGGAAATAAAACAACAAATTTGATTTTTGGGTCCCAACTTCAAGGGGCTGTAGCTCAGTAGGCATTTCCGGACCCACGTTGACATGAGCTTTTCTTCATATTTTGAGCTGAGGAATCGCTCCCTGAAATATATGAACGTTATTCCCGGACACCTTATATCAGTATAAAGAATGTAATGCTGTTACGACAAAAGTGGGCTCTTACACCTCAATTCAATTAAAGGTTTTTAATAGATTTATGTCAAAGTTGAATACATATTAAATATAATAATGCAATAAATTCCAATAATATATTTCAAAAGTCCCGCCAGTTTTCCATTAATGACGTCAAAAACGGACGGTCTCGCTATTGGTTAAACTCCAAACAAATTTGTTTGTGCACGTGATGACATAATACTAACTTCAAAAATATGCATTTTTTATGATATTCGAATATTACGTCGCTTTTATCAAAATCTCTGCTTAGTTCCTGTACTATCAACTAAAAACTTGTTCAGCGCTTTATTAATGAAGTTTTAATTGCCTTGATCTACTAAAATACGATTATTTTTGTTGGTTGGAAATCCAACCTATAATTAGCCAACTATTTTCAATAATTTACAATATTAAAACTTTATCTATCTTCTGTCTGAGAGAGTTTCTAAATCTTATAATGGATCCATAACTACAAAATTTAAAATTGTAAATAAATTTACAAAAACAAAATATTTAAGGTTATGCGAGTCATAAATATGATATACGCGACCTATACCAATGACTATCCGTTTTTGACGTCACAAAAATTTAATAGATTACTTACTTCGGTTTAAAATTTTTTTTGGCTTTAAATGAAAAATACTAGCAAAAAGAAAAAATACGTCAGAGCTATTTTAAAAAACACTATAGTCTGGTATCATTTGCATAATCTCATAATGAAATACAGGAAAAAATAGTTATATAAAAAATAAATCAATTATGATAATAATAATAATAATAATGAACTTTATTGATTGACAATCAAAATAATTTTTAATATTCAATATTATACCCATAGATGCAGTTCACCAAAAATATCGAAAAGTCCTACCTATTGGTTCAATTTCAAACAAAAGAAATACAGAAAAGTATAAACAAAAAAGAAATCAAGTTGTCAAATTTTCTCCTGTTACAAAAGACTTCAAATTTAAAAACAGATTTTTTTGTTCCATAACTATACAATTCTAGTTGAACATAAAGTTTTGTATGCAACTGACGCATAATCGGACTTTATTGTCCTCACCTTTTTTATTAGCCTCGCTTGCAAGCTCATTAACAAAAGACTTGTCCAATAAAGTCCTATATTATGCACCCGTTACATAAATAGCTATTATATCAAGTTACTGTTCTTAATGCTTTAACATTCCCAATCTAAGTTCCGTGTTCCGTGACAATATCAATACCAAACAAACTCTGGAAACTTTTCCAACATTGTTTTTCATACACAGACACAAAATATATGAATGTTTCGATTTATTTGTATTAAAAAAAAAATTTATTAAACAATGGGCCTCAGGAGTTTGGAGTTATTAGATATTAAAGTATTAAAAGAACATCCCGTTTAGATTAAGCAAAAATGATCAACTGAACTCTAGAATATAGTATATATTTAATATCTTGATGTACGTACTACGTACTTATTCATTTTATTGTTATTTTTGCACATCCTTTATAAGCATCTGAATTGTTTATATCAATAATATACATGTTAAGATAAAACTTTATTTATAACAATATATCATATTTATTTACAAAATTAATCTAACCGACATATACACACCCATAAACATAAAATTGTCAACATTTAAAACATAATAAAAACATTTCTTATACAATAAATAATTTCGCACATATGTACACAAGACTGGTACTATTTTTTATTTAAAACAAAACAATATTAGTTATACTATATTCTTACAATCGCAAGTCTATCCAGCGAAACGCGAGGAAAATTAATGGACGACCTCGAAAATTTACCTACAGAAAAAACTGCTAAATTACTCACACATCAAAATAGTTGTCAGATATAGAAATATAACAAAAGCCATTAATCGTCGATGTTGTTTAAAATTTTCCGTTTAAAATAAAAATTGCCATTGGCTATCTTTCGATTTTCCTCAAATTTTGCTGCATAGGTTTGGCAGATGCAAATAGTGCTTGGTTTTTAATTAATATTGTCCTTTGTTTACGAGGGCATTAAATAAGAATTGCATTATCAAAAGGAACCATACAAGTCAATAGTATCAAGAGTTATTTGGTAGCCCGCCCCTAAAAGAAGTCTTATTGGATCACAAATAAGGAGAAACCAATAACGTTTATTTCTTTTTGGAACTTGTACCATGACCGATTGCCCATTTTAATCACAAATGGAATAAAAATGCCTGCAGACATTATTCATAAATTAGTTTCGTTCAGGTTGGCTGGATACAAAATTTCATCTTTTATCAGCAAGTACAAACAAGTTATGTGGCCATGAAAGAATGCTAATACACTGTTTTATTTAACGTGACTGTTATGCTTCAAAAGCAATCAGTGATAGTACATATTTATTGTTTTCCACTTACGTAATTATAGTTCGAATATTTATCTTTATAATTGAGCAGTTACATACATTTTATACATTGATAAAATGATGATAACATATGACAATAATCACCAGCATGACAATTTTTAACAGTGCCGAAATGGAGAAAATCTCGTTTGTTCTATACAATTTTTTAAGAGCTGCAAAATGGTTCCTTAAAAAAATTAAATAAAAATTAAAATGGCTATCAATAATGGTCGGCAAAAGAAACTAGCCATATGCTAATAAATAATTTGCAAAAATCCAGAAATTTCGCTGGAACAATTAAACCCAAAAAGTCACTCCTATAACTACTTAAGGAAATTATAACGTTCCAGTTGCTTTGAAATAGATACCTGTTTATTAAAAATCTGAATAATTTAGTCCAGAATTAAAAGATCAATACAAATTTAAATTCACCAACATATCCAGCTTGTCCGCATGGTTGTGAACTACGAACTACGCCAAGAACACCCAACAACTAATTTTGCAGCAGCTACTTTTATTAAATTTATAATCGTAGTTACTTTATGTAGTTTTTCTAAATACAGGGATTAAAGCACGTACTACTTCACTTGTGATAAGAAATTAATGATGCAATGCAATGCAATGGCCCGAATTTTTCCTTAATGAAACACGTGGATTTAGATTGGGAGTTACAAAAACTTAGCAAATATAGATTTCTAGTTTTCTAATGAGAAATGAAAATGAATGTACCTGAATGGAATCAGCTCCTATTATTTCTCCTCCAAATTTCTTGGCTAATTCCAAGGATAACTTAGTCTTCCCGGAGCCAGTAGCCCCAAGAATCACCACTAGAGGCAATCTGGTGCTCATGTTAGCTTTTGACCAGCCAATTTACGAAAATGTATTCTTTTTTCATTGTTCTTTGTTACTTTAACCTACAAGCACATGTTCTAAGTGAAACAATTTATGCAAAAATCAACCCGAAGAACATATTTAACACAACGAAACTATCGAACTGATGCTTGTAGAACACATATTAACAATTTAATCGATTTACATTAAATATATTTATTTCCAAAGTACATACCTGCCCTCTTCCATGTGCACTTTCAGCTTTTAAAAATGAAATGAAAATTGATGGAAATTGCCAACTTAATAGACGCAATATACCACAAATGACCTCTGCGGCGCAAGTTAATCGATTTAATTATTTTTATAATGTTGGCAGCAAAAATCGAAAACAATGGGCAAGTGTCAAGTGTCATTGTCAATTGTCATACTCAGAAGTCATATCATAACCTCAAATTTAAAATGCCAGATAAACAAAGTTTAACAGAGCAGAATAAGCAGATAAATCTTTTAAGTTAGTGAGAGACAACCAACAGAGTGATTATATCGTAATACCCGAAAATGGCAGACTTTTTAGCCGAAAATAACACTTGTGGACAAACAATTTTACAGCTTGTGTCCAGAGGAAATGCCATCGTAGCTGAGTTATTAAGACTTAAAGATTATATTCCTAAAATATATAGGTAGGTAAACTGGATAATAATATCGAAATTAGGTTGTAATTTTGGCATTAGTTTTAGTAATTTTAGTACATTATATATTTTATTACAGATTAGAAACGAAACAAGAAGTGCAAAAATATGTAGATATCATAATGGATTTTAGTTATTTTAAAATTGCTGAAGCTCATGAAGAAAAAGTTGAAAATAATGAGGTGAGTAGTCTTACTCGGTCAGAAGTAAAAACGATCAAGAATTTTAATTCACAGTAATTTGTTTCAGGCATTAAGCGATTTAGACAAAGAATTTCGAGACAACCATATAGACATAATCAAGAGGTTTTACTTAGTTTTCGAAAGTATACACACTTACGTAACTGATCTGAATCATTTTCTGGATGAAGTGGACGAAGGGCTGTATATTCATCAAACTTTAGAGACTATTTTCATAGATATGGAAGGAAAGCAGTTGATGGTGTGTATTTACTATAAAAATAAGTTTTAATTTAATACACGATGTTGTAGTGTGAGGCGCTGTACTTGTACGGTTTAATGCTTCTCATGGTTGATGCATATTTTGATGGAATTATTCGTGAGCGCATACTTGTATCCTTCTACCGCTATACCCCACAAAGGCGTGATACGCAAAGTTGCATTGATGAGGTTTGTAAGTTGCTCCGGGATACAGGATATAATTCAAAAAAGCCCACTCACTATCCAGAGGATTATTTCAAGTAAGTATTCTTCTTCTAGCAGTGTTTTTGAATAATTGTAAATAAACATATTTTATCCGCTTTCAGGCGTATTCCTATAAGATCCACATACATAGAATATGTTATAGGTCGGCTAAGGTCCGACGACGTTTACGGACAGATCTCCATATATCCTCTGCCAAAACATCGAAGTACTGCTTTGACAACACAAGCGTCGATGTTATATATTTGCCTATATTTTTCTACAAATATTTTGCATTCCCAAACAGCGATAATGAGGGAAGTTGTTGATAAGTATTTCCCTGATAATTGGGTGATATCGTTGTACATGGGGTACACAGTAAACTTGGCCGAAACGTGGGAACCTTTTAGGGCTGCGAAGCTAGCCCTTAACAATAGCCTCGAGACTGTCAACGTTAAGGAATATTCTAATAATTATGGTGCCAATGTCCCGGCACTATTAAAACGCACCGATCTGTTGTTGAAAGAGGGAAATGTTACGCATGAAACATTGTTGAGAGATATAAATAACATAATCGGTATCTTAAGGGAATGCAATGTTACAGTTCGGTGGTTAATGCTTCATACAGTCTTAAAACCAGGACAAACTGATAAAAATAAACGGTTGAAGCAGTTACGCGAAATGGTAATTGCGGAATCCAAATGTGAACCAGTTCCTTTGTTTAAATTATTGCTAAATACGGCGCAGCTGGAGCTGATCACAAAGGAGATATTTAAAAAGTTGTTGCTAGACAAGGAATCGCAATGGGAGGAACTAAAAAATGAGAGTTATATGAGCTTAATAGAGCTGTCCGAAGTATTCAGTGGGACGAAACCGTTGACGCGGATACCGAAGAATGAAAATTTACAGCAGTGGTTTGTTGAGATCTCAAAGCAGGTGCAATCTTTAACGCAGGTAATATGCGAGTTATTGGCTAAGACTTTAGTCTTTGAATAACCTTACTTTAATTGTAATAATTCATGTGAAGTTTTTCTAGGGTGACAGTGGATCGTCCAGGAAAATTATTCAGTTAATTCAAGCCCTGGAGGAAGTCCAAGAGTTCCATCAGCTTGATGCCAACATGCAAATAGTACAGTTTCTTTCAGAGACGAGAAAGTACATGCACCAAATGATAAGGAACATGAATATAAAAGAAGACGTCCTGATCACTTTACAAATCGTTGGGGATATTAGTTACGCTTGGGAATTAATAGATTCGTACACAAATATAATGCAGTACGGTATTAAAATGGAACCAACTTTAGTTATAAAACTACGGGCGGTGTTTCTCAAGTTATCATCCGCGCTAGAAATACCACTGTTACGCATAAACCAAGCTCATAGCGAGGACTTAATTTCTGTGTCTCAGTATTATAGCAGCGAATTGGAGATTTACGTGAGGAAGGTCTTGCAAATTATACCACGCATGATGTTTGATAAAATGGCAAAGATCATAAAAATGCAGACGTCTGTTCTAAAGGAATTGCCCACGAGAGTGGATAAAGATAAATTGAAGGATTACGCCCAGTTAAATGAACGATTCGAATTTGCCGAGCTGACGCATTCCATTTCTGTATTTAGTCAAGGTAATTTCAGTTTGTTTAATACAGAAAATAGAATAAAACGCTGATGTAGGATTAAAGTTGCAACTAATTTTAGAACTTTTGTCTCAAATTATCTCTAGTCGCTAACGTGCTATTCATTTGGACTAATTTTAAATGTTTCATTTTTGATCCCTTCAGACAAATATTTTACGGTGCATATGGACTCTAGTGGTTAATCTACAATTCATTCGGACTAATAAATTAAAAAAAAAAGACCCCTCTGGAATTTTTTTTTACGGCGCAAATGATCTCGGACTAATAACCTACGATTCATTTGGACTAATTTAAAATTTTCTTTTTCGACCCCTTTCGAAAAATATTTAGCGGCGCATATGAACTTTATTCACACTTCTGTGACTGTTTACGGAGGTATGTTGAAAAGTCAAAAATATTACCACAAATTCAAATTAGTTCTACATAGTTGCCAGAGTGAGACCCTAAAGAAAGCACAGCAATGTTATCAATAAAAAATTTGACAATTCAGCCAAAAGTAAATGGCAGTGACAATCACTTAAATCAAGTTAAATCTGACACTTCAAAATTTTGTCAATGGTAGATAACCTAAGAAAAACATATCATTCATAGCCTACTCTAATGTAAATAAAATGTGAATGGCGTATACAATTCATTTGAACTAATTTAAAAAAAATTTTACTCCTTAAATATAGTTTTTACTTAATACCTGCTCGTTGAAAATAATAATTTTGTTCCTACACAGGTATGAGAATGATGAAAAGTACCTTAGTCGGTGTGGTGTGTCTAGACCCCAAGAAGCTTCTTGAAGATGGAATTCGTAAAGAGTTAGTACAGCACATATCGAAAGCGCTGCACAAAGAACTTATATTTAATCCTAAATCCAAAACGGATGATTTGGAACAGAAGTTAAACTCATTAGGTCACATAATGGACGGATACAAACGTTCATTTGAGTATATTCAGGTTTGTAATTAAAATTGTTTCAAGTAGACCACTGAGGATTATTTTAGATGTTACCTAATAAATAAGTGTGTCGTTTTAGGATTACATTAACGTAAACGGATTAAAAATATGGCAAGAGGAGGTAACTCGTATAATTAACTACAACGTAGAACAGGAATGCAACGGTTTCCTTCGTAACAAAATTCACGGGTGGCAGAGTGTTTTTCAAAGCAGATACGTGCCCATACCCTTCTATCCGCAGACCGACAGCAGTGTGAATTTTATTGGTAGATTAGCCAGGGAAGTCATACGATTAACAGATCCAAGGTATTAATAAAGAATTTTTTTTTATCTATCCATTTACGATCTTTTTGGTTTAAAAAACATTACTTGTGAAATATATTTTAGAAACTCGGTGTATCTCGACCAGTCTTCAAGTTGGTACGATATAAAAACTCATAAACTGATATTGAATAAAGAAACGATAGCATCAATAACGTCGTCTATAGAAGTGGCTGGGTTGGTCGGACTGGATAGACTCTTTTCATTTATGATTATCACAGCATTACAAAAGTTGTCAGGTATTTGTGATTTTATTCGATTTCTGCACTTAAATTCTAAATTTCAATAATATAGATAATAAAAAGCAGTTGTCATTTCTAGGTTATTTAGAAAATAGAAACGTTAAGGTGAACGCTTGGACCAACATAATTTCATCGATACATAATGAATTTAAGCATATGGAAGAGTCGCAAACCCCATTAAAAGCATACCAAGCTTTTGTAAATAGAAGTACGAAAGTATGGCCAGAGTTTTTAGAAAATGCGTTACTAGTTGGTCAGTTGCAATTGGTTAGAAACTTAATTGCGTTTCACTTGAATAAATCCTGTAAGTTTAACGCCAAGAATTTGGAATCGTCCTTGCAGTCGTTAAACAAGTGAGTATTATGCCAAACGGCGCATCGAAAGTTTAAGTTATAATAGATAATTTTAATTTTAAACATGCCTAAAATGTATGTATAATTTTGTAGAGCATTACTGATGGACATAAAAAGTGGAAAATACAACCCTAGCGAAAACTTGATGTCCTCTTTATCGAGCTATTTTGATTACGCCGGAATGAACAAACCCTTCAATAAAGTATACATTACTTCTAGAAATAATGTAGATTATGCCGTGACCCTGTTCATATTTGTCATAGCACATTTGCCGAAGATTTTCTTACCTCAAAATACGGGTAAATATTACTAAGATTTACGTGTATGTAAAAAAGCACCTACATATTTTTTATCCACAGGAAACTTGCAGAGAAGGCACCAGGATCAAGTTGACGGCACAGCTTTAACAGTAGCCGTGCATACAATGCTGAAGCAATTCCATAAAAATATCAACGGTGAATTTATAAAATATATTAGCAAATACATATTGCAGCTCACCAAACACCACACTAGGTAGGTATTAAGTAGAGTGGCTGGCTTTTTGTAATATATACACCAATAATCCAAAATAACGAAGTAAACGAATTGTATAATTTGATAAAAACACGTTTTTTGTTTTTTAGCATTAAGACCACAGAACTTTTACCAGAAGTAATTTTAGCACTTAATTTTATGGACAGTTATACAAATTACTCGGAGGAGTCACGGACATTCTATAAAGAGAGTCTGCCGCAAGAGATTTTGCATATTCAGCAAACGTTACTTCCATCAACTGGTTAGTTTGTTCGAGCATTACAGGTGATTCTTTTTATTATGTATGTTTTTATGCCAGGTACCTATAGGGGTAATCTAGTGTAAACGCAGCCTCCAATGTTTTATATGATATATATTTTATTATTAATACAAGATATATTTAAAAAGCCGCTTTTGCTCAGAAATTATTTTATTATACGAGTTATTTTTAGGGAGTTTCCCTAATACGCTTACTCCACCAATAAATAATATTGTTATAAATTTTAACCGAGATATTCATTGACCATTTTCAGGCTGTCAGCCGAATTATCCTTAATTTCCAAATTTAACCAGCTTTGCCCTTGGCAGTTATTCTCAATGCCGGATTAACCGGGGCGCAATGGCGCAACTGCGCCCGGCCCCCGAGTCTCGAGGGCCCCGTGCATCGTGGTAATGTATAATATTTTTAACAGGAAAATAGAAAAAGATCTACGAGAATAATTTTTTAATTTTTACTGCGCCCAGCCCCAATGATCCTTAATCCGGCATTGATTATTCTGCGCATAATTGTATATTGCATTGGTCAGTATGATAAGTTATAAAAGCTGTTCATTAAGTAAATAAATATTTATATTAAATCGGTATACAAAACAATAATAAAAATTTATCAAACGATATTGACCAAAAAAAAGGTTTTTTCTTAATTAAAATCTAATCCGTTATTTGAGTTAAAAGAGCAGTTCCTTTAAGTATCCAGTAACTCTGGGTTTCATCGCTTGGTAGTAAAACTGGAAGAACAAAATTGGTGCTATGCCCAGTGGTAGACAGAACGCCTGCTCTTACTGAAGTCTTATATAATGGAGCTATATATCTAGGGTCATTTTCGGGCATCTCAGTTTTCGGTACTAACCAAATCGCAGGAAGAGGAGGGTTGATTTCGCCTGAAAAGCGATTGTTTTAAACAAATATATAATTCAAATAGAGAACGTATTGGATATATTATGTAATTTACCTGGCTTTGCATCAACCAATTTCATAGTTCTCATATCCCAACGAGCTGCATCAATGAAAAGTCCGTGTACAATGATTCCATCGGGGGGGCGCACTAGTGGCTTATATACATCGTAAACCTGCAAAAAGTACACGACATGCAATAAAATAAATGGTATTATGAACTCAAAACAGGCCTTCACATAGGCAAATGGTAGGAAGACTCTTGTAATAAACGTTTTACCTCTTTTCCTTCCTCATCGTGGACTTTTTTAATATCTTCTTGATCTATAACCCTAGATTGAAGTTTAAAATCAAATCTCAGTTCGTCTATTGGCAGATTGTATTTCCTAGCATGAGTTTGCAACGCCCCAGTAAGGAAGCCTTGAGGAAAGTAGAATCCCGATAACCAGTACGATGTGGGATGACCGAATCTTAGCCATATCTAAAATTACAACATTTATTACTTCAAAGCAAATCCAGTAATTTTAGCAAAAAAATATTCAAAATTTTGTCAACTTTTTAGATATAGTACTTACGTAAATAAAATCTAGTCGTAACGTTAAATCACGTATCCAACTGCCTAAACTTTTCAATGAATTGTAGGCTTTTGCCGACCACATCCTCGGAACCTGTAAAAATTCAAAAGAAACGTGAAACATGCAAGCATATGACCATCCAACGGGAGAGCGAATAATATATTGAAATTCCGTCAAATTACCTGATTATTCATGAAAGCTTTAAAAACATCCTCTAAAGCTTCGGACATCACCACCAATCCTTTTATGGCCTTTTTTAGATTCTCCATGGAGCTATGAATCAGTTTTAATATTTTGTTGTATCTGTCGATCTCTTGCGTCAATACCGTCGTTAAAGATGGAAGACGACCTTTATCATCTTTCTAAAAAAATAAATAGACATGAAAGTTCGGTTACAAAATGTGCAATTTTAGAATAGCAGAATTAAAATGATGGTAACTATGCCGTTTCATACCTTAAACAAATGAAGATTCGCCTCATCAGTTAAAATTTTTGGAATAATTGCAACAATAACAGTGTCAGCGAGGTCGAACACAATTTCATCGCTAGACTTGCCTTCTGTACCCCCAGACGCTCGGGGCTGACTTTCCATTATCGTTTTAACTACGGTTTGAGTTTCTTTTATCTAGAAAAATAGAATAAACAGTCTGTTACTCGTTCAAGTATAATTTAAAAAACGAAACACCTACTTGGTATGCAATATTTGCATTTTCATGCATTCCAAAAATTTCCGGTTCCTCAATAATAGGAAGGCCATCTATGAACTCACGGTAATCTTGTAACTTGGTGTAAGTGGGACAATAATAAGTGCCCGATTTGGAGTACACGTATCCTTTCTTTAATATAATGGGTGAGAAAAATATTTTTAAAATAGTTCTTAAACATCGCAAATCCCAGTAATCAGTAACTCTACCTCCGTAGGTTATTTCAGCTATAAACGATTAATTATTTAATGATTAAAACAAAAAACAAAAATTATATACACCTACCCGTGAGGTATTCTAAGGCATCCCATGGCGTAAACCCTTCAGCGCAGAACATTTTCAATGTATTAAAGGCAAATTCACGGTCGCTGTCGTTAAACTCGTAAATAATATTCCATCCTAGAGGTCCAAATTTTTTCCGCTCTTGGATTACTGCATGGAACATGCATAGACCAAACAACATAGATCTCCATTCTTGCTCCAAAGCTGCAAAAAGATCCAACGATGCAAAAAGAATTTATAAAAAGCGAAGAATAGTGAGGTTATGGTATAATTTTTACTACCAAAGTAAAGAGAAGATTTGTATCTACTTACGATGTACTTCAAAGAAATCCTCAAGCATATCTGTAAAGGCTCTTTTAACGTTCGCTCGTAGACCTTTTGGTGGTTCGTTGGTAACCTTTACTGAATTTTGTAACACTGCTACAGGGAAAGCCTTCGAGGGCATGGAGCTCATATACAATCGAAATTGTTTGTTCAGTTTAGGGCTGTCTTCTGCAATTCTAAGAACAATTCTCTCCATAGCCAACATCCATGAAGTGGCCAAATGACAGTTCTAAAAAATGCACAATAAATACTTGTTAACATGCTTGAATTATCGAAGGAACGAAATAGTAATACATACACACATACATACAATTTTTTACAATTATCTAAAAGAATATAAAGTTTTACTTGTAGAAATATCCAGTCCCCAGTTTCCAAGGCGTCATGTATCAATTTTTCTGCCACTGGTCCTTGTCCCTGACCCAGTGAAATCGACTTAAGTTTATCTTTGAAGCCCATGTCGGCTGCGAATCTTTGAAAAGCTCCAAAAGGATCTGAGCCGCTACTCAGAACAAAAATAAGGGGGATGGCGTTCGAGGTATCTTGGTATCTAAAAAAATTTTAAGATTGGGCGAAATGGGTATAGATAAAGAAATTGCAGACGCTTGTTCGAAAATGATAAAAAATAAAAAATTGATTGGGAAGCTTCTACAAATCCAAAAATTTGTCCAATATTTTAATCACTTCAAAAAGTGCAGAATTAAAAAAAAAATTAACCAGTTTTTGGATAAAAAATATTTTTTTGGTGGTTAAATTCTACTTATAATAAATGACTTTGTTTTTTGATTGATGACCATAATATATGAATTTTGTGGTGAGTTAAAAAAAATAAAAAATTTTAATAATTTGTTTTTAGACGTTTTGAAATTTATAATTTTTAATCCAATATTCATAATGTATTAAAGATACTCCAATAAATTTAATAATAGCATGTTTAGAGATGAAACATCAATATAAGTACCTATATCAATTTGGATATGTTTATTATTATGCTTGTATAAAGCCTAAACAAAGTCATTTATAAATAATGCATATCAAGCAAAGAAAGAGAATTGTAAAACTACTTACAATGTGTTGAATGAAACCTGTGGACTCTCGATGAACACTTGCCCCAGTTTAATTTTAACAAATTCAGTTATAGCGAACACCAGCTTCTCTTCTTGCAAGGTTTTTATTAACATTAGTTTCTCAAAATCTGCAAGCTGGGTATCCCAGTTCTTTGCAGCCACTCCAGATAAATACGGAACGACTCTAATATTCTGTAAAAATAATAACTTATCGTAAAAACATTAAAAACACTTATAAACAAAGTAATGACAAAGGTAACTTATGACTACTGTGTATTTTTTTTTGTTTGACTTTTACTCACCAAACTGAAGTCGCCTATATTAATGCTTATGATTTTGGTTATTTCGCCGGGCAAACCAGCGAAATTTTCATAAGTAGCAGACAGAAAATTGGCCGCTTGCCACATCGCGTCCGTTATCATAGGATAATCAGGTTTCTTTGGAAGGTTCGGATTTGATCCTACAGGGCCTCTAAGTAAGTAGTTCCATTGTCCGTCGGTAATGTCGCCGGCATTTTGGAAAATGGCGACGCATAACATAAAACTAAATACAAGCTTATGTCTTTCAAACAGTCCTCTTGATATGTTCGTGTATACAGCGAGAGTTATTTCTGCATATAAAATGCCCAATCTAATAGCCAAATCGGTGCTTTTCGTGCTAAACTCTATGACCGTATTAAAAATCTGAAAATATATAATAAATAAGACTGACAAAATTAATAACGTAAATTATATCACAAATCCAAAAAGTTACGGTAGCTACGTTACCTGATTGAAGTACTTTAACGAAAACTGATACATGGGATCTATTTCGGCTAGTTGCGCCACGACGAAATACAAAACGGATCCTCTCGTAGCAACCGTCCTATACTTTTCACGTGCAATCGATATTTTCTTCTCGGTGGCTTCTGTTTCTATTAAACGGGCCTCGATGATAGCAGACGTTTCCTATGGCAAAATCAGTTTTGCATTATGTTTTCTTTTATATTAACAATTGAAAAGCAATTTGTTTTTTAATGGCGGAGTAATATCACTTCTTGAACTAATAACTTTTAATTACGTTTCGGAATTGGTTACCTTGCTCTCGTTTAACGTTTCGATCAATTCCTCATCGTCCAAAATATTACCCTCAGAATTGTATAGCAAGTACAAAATTTTATCTTCTATAGCTTTTAGCTGGGCCTTATCATTGTTTATTCTTACAATAAGTTCCGTCCTTAGTATTTCCAAGTCGGGCCTCTCAAGTCTTACCACGTCACTTAAAAGAGAAGAATTCGTTGTATTTGATAAAATACAAAATATATACTTACGCTAATAGCTGATCCTCCAAACCAGACGGAGTAACGGTAAAGTTGACGATTGTAACTTGAATGCAAATTTCTGGTAAATAATGCGGATTTGCTAGTTTTGTGGTTACGTAAAATCGGAAATTGTCATCGTATTCTACGTCCGAATCGCCCAACCTTATAAGCACTCTACCTCCCTGAAATTATTTAAACGAGGTAAAATATTGCACCATATCGAATAATAACGCTGCAGGCTACGTTCAACCTCTCATTTAGATTTAAAATAACAGATATTCAAACATTCCATTATTATAACCGTCAAGTACTCAAGATTTACCTGTACAAACGTTTGTTTCAGCAAAATGGGCCCGAGCGTAGGGTCCAAAGTTTCTCCGACTTCCTCTAACAGCACCGGCATTCCTATACGGATGCCCATTTCCAATACTCTCATAAAGCTAGAATCAGTCAATTTAACTATTTTCAAATCGTGCGTGCTCTCCATTTGCCGAATCCAGCGATTAGCCTGCTCCTGGGGATCGATCATCAAGGGCCAACGGCCCGCTTGTGTAACTAAGATTGCATTTTCCGTTGATACAGCGTCGCGGGGCAACCCGCAGGCGTTCCACATCCGTATGTCGTAGGGATCGGCTAGCACTGTGATTAAGCTGAAACAGTTACATTTTATATTTCGTAACAAATACACAAAAATTAATAACAAAAAAATAAGAAGCGTCACAGCCACAAAATTTAATTACTTATGATTACTTTTGGAGTTAAAATTGTAAATATTAAAAGATTTGCACCTAAAGCCTTCGGAAAATGGGATGTTCTGTTCAGTACAATTTTCAATCCATAAGTCCACAAGTTCTATTCGATAAACACTAGTAAACGCTCCCAAGTAAGCAACACATGCTGAAGCCATCAGAACGTCTCCCAGTGCATTTATCAATTCGAGAGCAAATCTCTAGAATCATACGTTATTTTACAATATAAGTTTTTTGAATTACAGAAATGTTGCCATGAATGTTCTTACCTTGACACTATCTTCCCATCTAACCTGCTCATCACCTAGGGCAACATTCAAACGTCCAGCTCGCTCGAGCCTGTTCGAAGTTAGGAGCATATTATTTTCGAGCGCCTCTTTTTCTGCAATGGTTTTATTGAACAGTTCCTCCAAACTGGCAACTTTAGCTTCCACATCTGCAAGTTGCCGCTGCTTTTCCCGCAAAAGACCCATCACCTGATTTAATTCCTTCTCGGCGGCCTCTAATCTATTTAAAAATGATTATAAGTAGTTAGTAAAATGAAGTGTGGCAACAAATTAAAAATACTCACTTTTTCCTCTTTGGTTCCACAACTTTGTAAACCTTGGCGTACATGTCTATCGCCCTGACCCACATGCACATGCTCTTGCAAGCCTTTGAAACCTTGGCTATTTTTTCTGGAGTAAAATCCGGATCTGTTATGTATTTTTTTAGTTTCTTAAGCGTGTTCTCGCTGATATGATCCTTGTCATAGTCTTGAAGTTTTTTCAAAAAGTTGGCGTCACCAAGTACCAATTTCGCGGAAGCCCAATCGGTCCTAAAATTATTTATCGTGAGAAAAGGGTCACGAGTTAATAATAATAATTACTTGGCACCGAGTAGCAGACATATCGATTCCATCACAAACTCTACAAGTTTCGGCGGCTTTTGGAAAACTTTTAACTCATTAATATCATTTTTATTAAGTGCTTGCAATGCCGTAGATGCAGCTTGTAATGCTGGCAGGGCTGTATCTAGATCTCTCTGCGCGTCATCCGCTATCATTTGAGTGTCTTCGGCTTTCACCTGCACATTAATTTAGTGAACACTCTCCGTCATATACAAAAACGTATTACTTACCTTCGCCACCTCTTCGTCACCTTTAACCACGACGCGTACTTTGTCAGCTTGCACCTGTTCTTTTGCTATAAATACCATTAGT
Organism: Rhagium mordax; assembly: GCA_963680705.1. Lineage (NCBI taxonomy): Eukaryota > Metazoa > Arthropoda > Insecta > Coleoptera > Cerambycidae > Rhagium > Rhagium mordax. The sequence continues at coordinate 130,399,733 of OY796656.1, read as the reverse complement.
TCTGCAACAGCTACAGACTTTTTGGCCAACTCAGGTTCCAATGCTGTTAATGTTTCCTTCATGGAATCAATCACTGCGTTTGTTTCATACAGTTTCTAAGGGGTTTAAAAAATGTAAATAAAAGGTTGATAAAAATCTGTGGCATGGAGAAAGCCAAAATCTTTACGTATGTTGATATATAATATTTTACCTTTAAGCCATTAGCTATTCTATCTCGAATTTTGCAAATTGAGGACTTTTTCTTCTCAAGCGTAATTTTGTATAGTTTTATTAGTTCCAGGTAACTACTGGGAGTTGTATAATAGTGCCGTCTCATCTCGTTATAAAACCTTTCTGTCATTTGTTCCACGCTCTGAAATAGCGTAATAAGTATTATTTAAAGTGTAATTATTATTAAAAAATTCAAAACAAAAAAGTTTTGAAAGCGGGATTGTGAAAAACTGAAGCCAACGATTTTGAAGAAATTAAAAAAAATGGGATTTATGGGAGTAAAATTGTAGAGGAAAATTTTTGACCCATTTGAGAAGATATTTTTTTGGTTTGATATTTTGAAATTTCTTCTTCAACTACCTACTTTGGAAAAAACCATTTTATGTAGTTTTTGAGTTTATTTTTCCATCCTTTAGGGACAATTTTTTTACTTTCATATTTCCATTGCGGTTTTGGGGATTTATTTACGATCCAGCTCGGAAGAAATTTTCACGATGCACCTGCAGTTTTGAGGCTAAACTTTTAATTTATTAGGACTAATTTTGGAAAAATCACACTATCTAGCTTTTAATTTTTTTTCCGATCCCTTGAAAAAATCAACCCCTTTGAAAAACATTTTAACACTTGAGAAAAAATGTTCACGACGCACCTGCAATTTCGAGAATTACCTCAAATTTATTTGGACCAATTGATTTTTTTGACCCCCTGGAAAAAAATATTTCACGGCGCTAATGAACTAGTGGGTAACCTACGGTTCATTTGAACTAATTTTAGAATTTCTAGTTTTGACAGCATGCATATAAGAAGGTAGGTATGGACAAAGTTTAAAAATCCTTTGTTGTGAAAAAGCCGCGATGAATGACCTTCAAACATTTATTATATAATAAATGCTTCAAAGGTGCGCGCGCCGTTTTGTTTGGTCGGTCGTTCGGCCACTCGTCAATAGAGGTCGTCCAAAAAAATTTAAATTATTGAAACAATGGATGACGCGCACGTTACGTCACAACTAACCTTAAAAATATGCATTTTCTAAAATTTTCGAATATTGGCCGTGTGTTTACAGTATGCACCGAACTCAAAACTCAGCTGACACTCGAACATCGTTTTATAACGTACCGCTCGAGTGACAAGTTCAAACGTCTGAATTACAACAGTCTATCTTTCTATCTCTAATTTATTTTTTTAAGTCAAATTGCTTTGTTTTAAATTACCGAATGCATTGCCACGCACACTATGGACAAAGAATTTGCCACCTCTGGCGTGCCCAATTCCTTCAAACTGTTTTGCGCCACAGACAGCAACGCATCTTCAGGCCATTTCTCGAACCAGTCAATCGTACAGCAATTTACCAAAGACGGGAACATTCGGCAGCGCCGTCTGAAATTAAAAGAATATCTTATTCGGGCAAATTTTGCTTGTGGCAAAATTTCAACATACCTAAAAGCATCACCTACAGGGCTCATACAAATAACCAGGTGAAGTTTGTTTCTGACTCTGCTAATGAAAAAATCGTAAATAGTGTCACGGTTTGACTCATCTAGACCGGCCTCCTTGACTGCGGGACGTGTCCCAATGATCACTTTTTCATATTCATCGGATTCAAATAAATTGGGAACTTCTCCGGAATTCAACATATTATTAATGTCCTCCAAGAATTCTTCTTGTATGATTTGTGTATCAGTAAATAAGAAAACGCTGTTTTCGTTTACCACTCCGGCGTTCGTACACATTTTCCTCAAGTCTTCAAAGAACGAAGCGTGATCATAGTTTCTAGTCAACTCGATCTGGAAACATCTGTAAAAAACTGGGATCAACTGTGAATACAGAATAAAATAAGGAACTGTTTACCGATACGTGTTGACGTGGCTCGCTAGTTTCGTTAAACTTTGTTTGCCCATGCCTCCTACACCCACCAGCAAGGCGTTACCTCTTTCAGATCTTAAAATCCTTGCTATCCGAACACAATGCTCTACGGCCATCATGAAAAATATCAGATTCATCTCTTTCGAAGTCATCAGGTTAAAGTCGTCTAAGTAATCCTAAACCAGATATATATTAAACGTTTATCCATTTATTACTGTCAGTATTTGAATAATATTACCTGCAAAATACTTTTAACTTTGTCAATATTTTTAAGTTCTTCATATAGCCGATTTTCCCGATCAGCCCCAAACTGCATAAAATCTCCAAATAGCAAAATAGGTGGGTTTCTTATTATAGCCTCCTCGGGCAAAATAACAACTCCGTGGCCAAAGTTACGAGTGCAAACCTCTTTCATTAAATAGTAAAAATAAGATTTATCCTCTACGTTGATGAGTCTGTCATGAAAGACACGTAAACATTCATGGTAAAATAGCTTTAACATTATGATTTCTTCTCTTAATGTCCCAGAGTCTGCTTGCGTCACTCCTTGTATGCATTTCGACAAATCACGAAGGTTGAATACGTAATGCGACTTGGCAGGGGTCGGTAATAGATCCGTGGCTATTCTTTCGTAAATTTCCACAGCTGCACCTACCATATTCTCCCCTAAGTCACGCACATCATTGGAAAAATCAAACAGAAAACCTTTCAAAATAGCCTAAAAACAACAGTCAAATAACACCAATAAAACAGCTCTATTTTGTAATTACTCTAAATATGGCTTTTAATGAGTATTCGTTAGGAGGGGGGATGAGTAGCATCCCAAAATGTCTGACAAATCTTGGAGTAAGTGGGTTTCGACCGCCACCGGGAGGCGCACAGCCCACACATATGACAACGTCCCGAATTTCCTTCCAAAACAACTTGTCACGATCGTATAAGCCATGATAATCCAAAAATTGCCTGCAAAGTCATTTTACAATATATGCTTAACCCGCTCATAACAGGACAACATATTTACCTTATTAATTCGATGGGGGGTTGAGCACCGTAAGTTTCAAGCTTTGGCATGTTAACGTCATCAATAAAAATAATTACTTTTTTGCCGTGCGGCGCACCAAGTAGTGTTTTCTTTTTCTTCTCCAACTTTAACTCAACAATCTCCTGGGTTCTGATACTGCTCGTTTGCGCAGAAAAGTTTATAGTGGCCGGTACGAATTTGCGTGTTTGGCCCAGCCTGTTTAGCACGTCTTTCGCCACGACCGATTTACCAACGCCTAAAAAAACAAACGTATCACAACCACAAATATTTTATTACAAAATAGAGATCGTTACCAGTATCGCCAGTCAGCATAACTGGATGTTTGACGTATATAAGCCTTTCCATGATATATCCGAAACGCATTGTGTCTATCGTGGGTACTAACATCTCGAAGAATGGAACAGTTGGATCGTATTCGAATAGCGGGATTATCCTCTGCCAAGGCTCTAGTTTCTTAGACGTAACGTCCATATATAAAGACCATAAGTCACTCCCAGACGGTAATCTAATAAAGGAAGCGGTTATAAAATTTAATTAATGCATTTCGTTGAAAAAAATCACCTTGCGTCTGCAAATTCGTCAAACTGGTCTCGAATGTGTATCTCGAACCTCTCCTTGCTCTCCTCATACAAATTCCCACCAAGTCCCCAAATGTACGACAGCACAAAAATCTGGCACAGGAAACACCGGACCTTGCTCTTTTCCCCAATCTTCTCCATTGCTCCGGGCATGCTCAGAAAGCTTTTCATTATGTAACATACCATTTTCGCTTTACTTATATCGACCTATAATACAACATAATTAACATTCGTTTCTTTTAATGATTCGCTGTTACAATAAAATTTGTATTCATATTGCAAGAGAGTGAAATAAAAATATAATCTTTTGTAGGACATTTTCTGCAACTCACCTGATGTATAGAATATTCACAGTTCTTTTTCATAAACATAAAGCCATTTTCGACGGCGTATTCGAAAAGGCTAAGGACAAATTCCTTCATTTCTTGGTTCAACAAATTTTCACCTACTTTCTCTATAAACGATTTCACATACGGAAACCATTTTAACTCTTCAGAGTCTACATAGACCATGCCGCATCTAAAATTTTTCAATATGATTTGACAAATACTTACACCTGAATAAAAAAATCCTTAATTAGCCTCTAACAGAAATGAAAATGAAAATTAAATTCCGTTTTTGAGATAAACCTAAAAATAGTCGTTTCTATCAGTAATTTAAATAACTATTTTATTCTTTACAGACATGCTTACTACCTTGCTAATAATTTCCATAGCTTACTTAGTAATTTTCTTACATCTCATTCATCTGACAAGGCCAATTTTGTAAAAAATAAAAAATCGCTCGTATCTCACTTATTTTTTGGAATTTTTGAAAAAACTGTTGAAGTTAGAATTTCATGCTTTTGAAACACCATAAAAAAACACAGTCATTCTATTTAAGAAAAAAAAGTTGATGTCACTTCCGGTTCTACCGGAAGTGATATTTTCGTTCCTGTTAGTCTAAAAATAGCCCACTTTTGTCTTACTCACGTATTCCAAAAACGAAATTTTTAAATTCAAAAACAAACCAAAAAATAGGGGGCGTACATTGACTCGTGGCCACCCGGTATCTTAATAACTTAATGAACCTTCGGCCATATTTTAATTTTTCGACACCGCTTTACAAAATATTTCTAGCAGAAAAAAGAACAGTCAGATACTTATACTTTAATTACAATTCGAGCCTATTTTAAATGTACCACTGCTGCTATTTGTGTACAGGGTGATCCATAACTCTCTTTTCATCGTAAATAATTCGGTTGCTGTTAATGTATTTGATTTTTTTCAAATGTATATATATGTAAAAATTCCTGCAGAACCCGAATATTTAATCAGAAAAACAATTGAATGCCAATTTAAAATAATAATAATAAAAATACGATTTTCTTAAAAAATTTCACCCTGTATATTATTGCATAAAATGATATGGTAATATATTATAGACATACACATGATACTCATTGATGTGTCCAACTTCCGGTTTGGCCGGCTTACAATTTATAGCAATGTTTTATTAACCCTGTATATTTTAATTATTTCAGATAATACTATCGATTACGAATCCAATGATATATAAAACATCATAGTTTCACCATTTTATAAGCGAGATTTTCAAAAAACAGTTTTACTAAACTTAATTTAATAAACAAAAATAATTATAAACAAATGAATTAAAGTAACAAAAAACATAATAAAACTTCGCTTACAATAAATGTTCAATTAAATGCCCTTTCTGTTCAACACAACAGTTTAATCGTTTCTTTAAATTGTTTCGTAAGTTTCTAAAAATTGTTGGTTTAAATTGTTAATTTCATATGTTATTTTTTATTTATTATTTATTTATATTTTTATTTTAACAATATCAATAATATAGTAATGACAGCTACAATCGGATAGGCAATTTTTTCAAGCATGCCGCCTACTAGAATAATTTAAAATCTGTGTATTTAAAATATTGTATTATGTATTATAAAATTTGATTTTGTGAATTATTTCGCTTATAAAATGGTGAAACTATAATGTTTTATATATCATTGAATTCGTAATCGATAGTATTATCTGAAATAATTAAAATATACAGGGTTAATAAAAAATTGCTATAAATTGTAAGCACTTAGGGCCAAACACATCAATGAGTATCATATGTATGTCTATAATATGTTACCATATCATTTTATGCAAAAATATATATGGTAAAATTTTTTAAGAAAATCGTATTTTTATTATTATTATTTTAAATTGGCCTTCAATTGTTTTTCTGAACACTTATTCGGATTCTGCAGGACTTTCTACATATATATATACATTTGAAAACAATCAAATATATTAACAGCAACCGAATTATTTACGATGAAAAGAGAGTTATGGATCACCCTGTACATATTGGTTTAACTACCGACCTGCTAACAGTAGCCGGCGACGCCTGAGCAAGATCTTGCACCTCAAACACAAAATGAACCCAGGGCGTAAGTTTTATTCTTTCAGAATTTGCCAAACACAACATTTTGTTGTCATCCAATACGGTATTTAGATTTTCAATCCATACAGCGTCTACTGGACCATCGCACACAATCCACTGATGTTCTTCGGCGGTAACCTAAGTAATAAATAATTAATAACAAAAACGCAAAGTGGGGAACAAAAAAATGCAGTTTTATTTATTATAGAAGGTGGGAAGTGTGGGAACACAAGTGGAAGTACATAACGAATTAACGTAAATTGTAATTTCTGATTTACCTGCACGGCTGCTCTAACCATTATACCCATAAGCCCGTCTTTCCACTCGAGAGTAAACGGGTTTACTTCGCCATACAATTCACCAGCCGAGACAGCCTTTGGATTCATTACGTATGTCGTAACAGGCCTAAAATATGGCCCTGGCATTCCGTCGAGGTACATTTTGGTTAAAGTTCTATTCAGCGTCTGACAAAATAACAATTTTAGAAGCTCGTTTGGTTATTTTTTTAAATAATTACATTTAAAATGGCAGATTTACCACCTCCGGTCGGCCCTACCAACATTACTCCCCATCGCACAATCATTGTCTCATAGAGTTGGATTATCTTGTTGATCATGCACTCTTCTGGTTGTAGTATCTGGGCAATCATGCATTCGATAATCGTACTTTGGAATACTCCATAATCGGGCACGGGCAATTCGACGCCAGGAAATAGATCTCCAAGAATGCCCTACGATTGTAAGAAAGTGATTTTATTCGGCCTTTGCTATAAAATAATATCGAATTCTAATAAATTATAGATCCGGTTCTTACTTGAAAGAGTACTGCATCATCCGATAAGAATTTGGGCAAGTTACTGTCTCTCAAGGCACATATAAGTACCACATCCTCGTTACGATCAGGATTGGCACGCTTCAGTGCGCCCGCCATTACCAAAACACTTTTGACGGCACGCATGCCAAAATCGTAATGATCTTGTTGAGACAGCTGCTCGCTGCACAGTTTGTACATTTGGACCATTTTCTGAGACAGCCCCTTAGAGGACTCGAATCCTTCCGAATACAAGATAACTTCGGCAATCAGAGCTGAAACGTTTATATTACTGTTGACTTACCAACAAATATAAATTTACTTACCATAATCTGGCACCATCATTGATATGGGTCTAAATAGTGCCTTCAGATTATCGGGCAGTTCAGTACGACCGGCATAACCCGGGTTCATTGTGATGAAAGCGGCACATTTCTGAATTAATTTGATTTCTCGCCCCTCAAACATAAACCTAAAAAAAATTAATTGTTAAAAGAACCAACCGGAAAAATTACTTTCCGTATAAATTTACGACACTCACCTCGACAACTTAGCGGCCTTGGCATTCCGTATGGTTATCAGTTGCTGCGCTATAACCGACAGCACCTCAATATCAATCCGATTAAACTCGTCAAAACAACACCACGCACCCGACTGCGCCAACCCCGAGAAAAACCTGCCCATCATTTTATAATCCAGCCCCTCAGAGCAATTAAATACGACGCACTGGATAGCTAGGGCCTTGGCCAGGTCTTTGGTGGTTTCAGTTTTGCCAGTGCCAGCTGGGCCAGCCGGAGCGCCTCCTGAAATTTACGTGCATTCATATTTAAGTAACTATACATACTACTACTAGCTGGAAATACCTAAATCTAACTGGAGGGCGCCCATTAGACAGAGGTAACAGCGATCTGTTAGCGGCGTTATAACGAGGACGCCAGACGCTCCCAAATATTCATATCCGTATATGTAATAGGCGCTGGACATCCTTGCTAGGCAGTTGTCAATGTTATCCTCCCAGTAATAACGTAGTACCTTCAGCCATTCAAAACTGTTGCTGTAATAGGAATGAAAATATTAATACCTGGTCGCGTAAGAGAAAATATGAACAGTACCTGTCAGTAATTTTACTTTTAACCATATTTTCGATGGTATCTCTTGCATGGACGTCGATTGTTATCAGAGCGATTAAAATTTTTCTCGTAACGGAATCCAAATCTGTTCGTATCAAGGCAGCTAAATCGTTTAAATCCTACAAACATATACGCAATGAATATTTCCTGATATGCATGCAAGGCAACTGTGTACCTTTATGCATTTCAGTTGGTACTGCTCCAATTTTTTTGGTATAAGCGTGCCACTATCCAATATCTCATGGACGCCTCTAGCCCACATAATCTGCGAGACGGTTAGGATAATTTGATTGGCATGGCAAACAACCCATTCTCTTCTGGAGTGTGACAAGTAGTGGCCTACCGAAGCTTTCATCAGCCTCCTCAAAGAGAAGAACATCGCTTCCTCTACTTTGCCCAGCCAGTCCTCTACGTTACCGCGAGCCTTCAAGCCTTTTCCAAGAGATACTTTTTCTCCTTCCGGACTGATCATCCCCATAATATCTGTGGTGAGAACCATTGCGTTGGGTTGGGCTGCGCCTTGGTCGCCACCTGCTTCTCCTTCGATTTCATCGGCGGGTTTAACACCAAATTCCAGCTTCGCAATGGCGTCGAAGCACTTTCGGAGGTGGGGTTGCACAGCGTGGGGATTTCTAGTCTGAGCCAGGATGTCGAGGAGCTCGTCATTGGATAAGAAGTAGAATCTGGGGAACGCAACACGTTTTGTTTCTAAATACGACTCCAAGCATTTCATTATTTGCTCTAGGAGGGCGTTGTTTCTCTGGAATTGCTCCAAAATGCCTGGATAGGTGGCCGCTTCCATGGCCAGGGGCATCTATGGAATTAAATACAAAATTACTTATTATTATTATTATTATTATTATTAAATAACCCATATTCGAAAGTTAATAACTTCCACTGACAAATTTCATTAACTATAGATATGACATTTTGAAGGCAGGAAATGCTAACACATATTATCATAAAAATCGATTTTGAGGGCGGTGGCGTTGATAATATCGGGGCCAATACGAAATTTTTGATTTTTGAAAAAATTTATCGGTTTTTTTTTGAAAAAAGTTTTAGAATTTTTTTTCCCCAATTTTGGGAACAAGAAATTACGCTGTGCCCTTTGAAAGTATTTTCACGCCGCGCAATTTTACAAAATGTCTGCAACCCTTTTGGAAAAAAAATTCACGCCGCCCCTGAAGTTTTAAGGCTAACCTAAGATTCATTTGAACTAATTTTAGAATTTTTTGTCGACCCCTCTAGGAAAAAAAATGCGGCGCATATGAACTCTAGTGACTAACCTACAAGTCATTTGAACTAATTACTGGGAACGGTTGTTCCCATAAAGCGAGGCGAAAATAGGAAAACACGAAAATTTAAAATGTTTACTACATAAAAGATGCACATCGTATAGGAGCGCTGGAAGCAAATAAGGAAGCGTTAGGGTGGAATATAACGCCCAGACGTGTTTATCATAAGATACAATTGAAATTAAGAAAGACATGAATAAACGAAAATAAATAATTTCTGACGTTCTTAAAGACATCGAAATTGTAAACAAACTGAATTGAAAACTTTTTCTGAAATTTATTACGTAACTCACCTTAGCTGTTCGTCTCATAGTTTCTTTCCAAGATTTATCAACAATGATAAAAAGTTTAGCTTCGTTGGGTAATTGTCTTTGGATATCTGGCGCTGAAAATATCACCTCGAGATACACCCAATTTTGTTGACAAGCCATCCATTCATCCTGAAATAAAATTCATTATTTTTGTACAGCTGTTTCATTTTTTTACTCCATTCAATGATCTAATATTTACTTTTTTAATTAATATTGTCCATCCCCTGTAGACATGATGCAAATTTAAAAAAAAACAAATATCAAATTGCGCCAGCTAAATTTCAATATTAAAAAAATACTTACCAGTGTTTTGGTGAAATGGTCAAGAAGTTTTATCCATTCATCTACTCTGGGTTTTATTGGCCCCACATGTCTTGAACTAGCTATCGTGTTCATGTTTATGTTACTTTCGTCCAAGACAACTTGCACATCTTCCATTGAACCAAGAATAAACACATCTTTTGAGTCCTTGTGGGGAATGACGATAAACTCGAGAGCTTTCCAGGATTCTTCCACCTAAACAATCGAATATTAAAATTTATTAAAAATAACGAAATACATTCACAAAAACTAAACAAGCTAAGAATTTATTAATAAATGAAAAACCCTTACTTACCCTTTTTAATAGTCCTTCTAATCCAGCCTCGCTGCTGGCTTGGCCGGAAACCTCCATAAGTTCGTTTGGATAACCGAAAACGTTCAAGTTTTCCAGCAGTTCAAGGGTCATAAGTTGATCACCTTTAAATTTATAATTTAGAATGTTTTCAACTTGGATCCAGTGGCGTGCCTTCAGAGATGGGTTCCTCAAATACGTAATAACGGGAAGCTAAAACATTACACCAATGTAATGTAATTAATATCGTTTCATCAGTCATCAATATTACATACCTTGTCCTTCATAAGCTCTACCTCGTCTTTAAGTTTTGGCACAATTAAATTAGGGGGTAAGCCCTTCTCTAGCTGATTTATGTTTTTCATATTCTTTGCCGTGAACAGGTTCATATCGTCTATATTGAGAGTGTTGAACTCACAGTGGTACCATTCATCCACGGTTTTAGCCCAAGTGTCGACGCTCTCCCACAACAGCATTCTGAGCTTGACGTCGCTTATCACTTCGTCCAGAATATCAAAACGAGTAACCTCCAACTGGAACGTTTAAAAATATTACATAGATATCGGTTGAGCCACCGCAAGCTATCGCTTACCCTAAACTGCTTCTGGTAATTTTTGAATTCCCCGGCTCGTTGCAGGCAGTCGCATAGACGGTCGTACAGATCTGTTAAAAATTCCATAACTTCAGCTATGTTGGAGTCGATGTCGTACAGCCAAGGTTGCTGAAAGAGAAACGCACAGATTATTGATAATACCTACAACCCTGTGGAGTCAAAAATAAGTTTCGTTAAGTGGCACAAATGGCAACGATGGTAAATAAGTACATAAAAAGTCTAAAGTATGCTTATATACATTGTTGCAATACTTAGATCTTAAATTTTCAAGATATTTCATGAAACAGGTTAAAATCGGAGAGCAGAGACTTCTATTGTGTTCATAATTATATTAACTAATTACCATGCATTCGTCCTTAATGGCGGCGACCGAAGAAATCAAGGCGCTAATATCTTTGTTCATTTGGATATTGAACGCCTTAATAATCTTCACCATTTCTTCAACCTTCTTATCCACAAGATTCCGCAAGTTACCCAGAGTGACGCTTATGCCCAGGTAGTTTTGCATTTCCTCGTAGGCAACGTTGATTTTAAACTCTTCAGTAATATCGTACAATTCTTTGCAGTAGTCCAATACTATCTCCATAGCGTCTACTTTTGCCGTGGCCTGTTCTATGTATTCCAAGTACCGTACGTACTCGGCTGTCTGAACCGGTTCCTCTGCTAGGAACGTTTGGGTCTCATCGACATCGGCCATTAGTTGTGATACTTTCGTGTTACCAATCCTAATAAAAAAAAAAAATAGATTATCGAATGGCGGTGCGATATACAGTAAAAACTATGTTCTCGAAATTTAATTTTTTTATTACCATGGTATAACATTCTCGACGATAGTAAGTAATCTTCTAGGCTCTGGATAAGCAGTTTCTTTCAGCCCCCCTAACTGCAAATATAACATACCCATGGGCTGGCTACTTGCAACGCTTTCTATGGTGTTTATTTCAGTATGATATCTTGTACATAAGTACCGGAATTTTTCAAGATCTGTAAGAATAAGTTATGTACAGGTAAAAATTACTTAAAACTTAAAACCAATTTTATTACCTCTCTCATTTTCAATTACTTCCGGTTGTACCTTACTATCTTCGGCAAAAAATTTCCTTATGCTCTCGAATCTTTTTATAAACTCGCTAGCTGTGTCGTAATTTGCTTCCAATATCTTGATAAGCTGGTTCTTTTTAAACGCCAAATCCGGGTCATCGTTTAAGTAAAAATCCAAGGTGGGCCCCCAACCACAAATTCTGTCCTCCACCTTCTCGTTTATTATGGGTCTGAAAATTAAATTCTTTCATGATCATGTTTTACAAGATTTATATTAAGTAGCCTTTGAGTACAAAATGAAGAATATCCAAATAGATGAAATTGGAAATCATATCACATGTAATAATTCCGACACTTACGTAGTAAAATAGGCGTAAAATTTATCTGCCACTAGTGATTTTACTCCCTTTGAATTGTCTTCCCATAACTCAAACAACTGATTAATCATGTTGCGGGTGATGTCAAATGACGGATCTAATTTTAGTTCCTGTGTTTCCAACACGACGTGCACAATGAACATCGGCAGCTGAAATAAAAATCATAATAATTGTCCCCAATTAACAGGTAAAAGACTAATCGTATACCAACCTGTAGTCCTTCTTCTGGTCGCTCCTGATTCAACAGTTCCTCATCTTCGATTCCGTTCAAGTCCAATTCACTCTTCGGGGGCAGGAAACTTGTGTGTTCGAGGAATACCACCAGCAACTCGTCCATGGAATTGGTTACCAACTGGTGCAGCATATTTATAGTCATGTAATCTACCAGCATGATGAAACTAAAAATACATAGAACACATTAAAGGAGTCACGTTTGGTGTTTTCGCATTTCAAAACGAACCTGGCTAATCTTTCGCAAAACTTCTTTTTGCTAGCCTGCTCGATGTAGGAGGGTTTTTGATGCCTGCGCTTCTTCTGCTCTGAAATTTCAAATTTGGGTGTTGTTACGTAACTTGAACGAGCAGTGACGCTAACGTGCATATTATTTTAAAGTATTAAAAATGGATTACCTTTTGCGTCATCTACTATTCTCTCGTCAACGGCAAAGCCTTTCGCTAGTAGAGCGCCATGGCAGGCATTGCCAACTATCTCTTTAGTAACGTCGTGGTATTCTGTCATTTTAGCTTTGACACTGTCTAATTTATCCATCTAAAAATTGAGGTGCATTTTATACTAAAACTTATACTCGTTATAAAACGTAAGGTTCGCAACGACAATTTTATTTAAAACATCAAACTGAATAGATCTCTTTTACCTGATTTTCAACGAAATAGAACAGCCAGAAATTCTCAGTATAACTCAGATCTGTGAACGAAACCTCTATCATTTTAAAGCACATTTTCTGGACGGCCAGGAGCGCCCCTCGTAAAATTGGGTTCAACGACAGCATGTTCGCCGACAATTTCTTTTGCGCGTTGTGATATTTTTTATACAGTATCGTCTTTCTCCATACATAGAAGCCCTTCCACTTTCGAAAGTGGTGAAACGTTTTGATCTCCATCAGCCTGCAGTACATTTTGTACTCTGCCTCCCACTTGTCCAAGCTGGTGAACACGTTATCGGTTCCTATTTGCTGCATTACACCTTTCGAGCTCATGGTGAAGAAATTGGATTTGTCTAATTGCTTGTATGTTACTATCCTGAAAATATCGTTGAACGTTTAAAAGAGTTGAATCAAAACTGCTTGAAACAACTTTGCTTACTTTAGGGTATAGGGATTGAACAGTTCCGAAGACTTCGGAACTGCATAACTCAAATAGACGAAAGAACCGTCAGTAGTGTGTCTCATTTTGTTTATCCATTCTGTTTGATTCATTACACCTGCCAGCTTACCAGCTTTTGGCTCATCATCATCATCTTCGAACAGTATCCTTGTGGCTGAAAACCGAAACCACTACGTGTTTTAGTAACTAGAAATTGTAGTCTAGGTTTCAGTGAATAATCTACTGATTTGGAACGGCGGGTAGTGTATACACAGGAGGATGACTTGATTAATTTACTGTAGCACAATTTGTAATTTAAAATATTCGATACAGACAGATGGAGACAAATTTGAAAATGGATGGATTTATTACAATTATTTATTTAAAAAAATTAATAAAAATGTGATAATTATAAAAAACCACTTTACTTATGATAAGTAGTACAAGCTGTCGATTCAGTACCTCTGTGAGTTTGTTCCTCGTCCTCAACCTCAACCATTGGTGTATCATCCTCTTCTATCGGTGGTGGTAGGGATCTTCTTCTACTTTTCGACAAGGCATCTTGTCGTTCTTTAAATCCAGTCTGTAAAAAAATAAATAGCAAGTTAAGTTGCCATTTTTAAAATTATTATTTTTGCCGATTGCCCAAAGTTAGATGTTTTCTTATGGCTCTTGAGAATCTCATGGAATAGCATCGTTAAATTCGCAATTTTTTTTTTTTATTTTTTTTATCAATAAAATCTAATTTTTTTACCTAGAGAAAGTGATGAAAGGATTTTTCATCCAATTTCTACGTAGAAACTGTAATTATTAAGATATCGTAAATGTCATTTGAAAATTGATATTTCCTAGAGACAATGTTAGTCAAAAAAGAAAATGTTGCGGGCAGATAAGGCCTATAGATATAATGCATGTTGACACGCCACAGAGCGCTTTGAATTTGAACGAAACCAAATTTTGAACGTAAACTGCGGACTATGAATGAGTAAAAATTATTTAAATTCACCATAAATGGTGGAAAATTTAGCAGATTTCAAAAAATTTCACTTGTTTTTATTAAAATTTCTTACCAGAGGCTGCGGAGGAATTTTACGGTATTCAATCTTCTCCAAGAGCTTCTTGTGAGGCACATGGAAAGGTATTACGCCAGCGTCCCTATAATAAAAGATATATACGTTTACATCATAGGAAATTTAACAAATGTCTCGCGCTATTTAATTTTTTTTACCAGTATTTTTCACATAAAAAATTTAAAAACATAAAATCTATTAAATTTTTGTGACGTCAAAAAACGGGCAGGATTACAAAGAGACTTTATTTATAGGGACAGTGATGACAATAGTGCCAAAGTCACGCCCACCCGCCATTATGAGGCTAATTTTATCAAGACTAACATAGCCTTCAATTTTTAGTTTTGCAAATTTATTTTCAATTTTCATTTTAAGTTTTGTAGTTTTAGTTTGGATCCATTGTAACATTTAAAGAGTTAATAAAGTTATAAAGTTTCAATATTGAAGATTATTTAAAATAGATTACTAATTATTATAGGTTAAAATTCCAACCAACAAAAAGCATTTTGGCTTGGTTTTCTTTAGTTGACTATTGGAACACTCGTATTATGATACTATAATTATTATTAGTGTAATTTAATGAAAGTCTAAAGTATTTTAGTTATGTATTTTATGCAAAAATGTAGATAATTCTTAAAATGTGTGCATGTGTGAGGTTAGGTAAAGTAGTAAATTTCATCAAAGTCTCTAAAAATTTTTTTCGCTACAATGATTTGTATTTTCTACAATTTTTAAAACAGCTTTTTGGTAAAATATCGTAAAAATTCATATTTTTGAGGTTAATTGTGACGTCACGTGCACAAACGATTTGTTAGGAGTTTAACCAATAGCAAGGCCGTCCGTCTATGACGTCACTTACGAAAAACTGGCGGGACTTTTGAAATTGATACAACTTAATATTTAAAGCAGCTGTAAGAATGATATTTTATTGGAATTTATTGCATTATTATTTTTAATATTTAAAAAATTTAAATCTATAAAAAACCTTATTTAATTTAATTAAGGTGTAAGAGCCCAATTCCTCTATGTTCTGTGCCACCGTCCATAATGGCACCAATTCAACTTATTTTGTGCTAAGTCGGCTTAAAACAAAAAATTTCGTAACCATGTGTACCTGCCATAACAAAAATTATTATTTTTACTTGGGTATTGCAAAAATGAAGAGATTGTTGGCTATTTATTTAAATGTAAGTACACTGCAAAATATGCTTAAACAAATTTACAAATCCAAATAAATAATAACTCTAGTCATTATTTATTTGGAAGAACTCTAGCGAACAGAAATTATATTGCCCCGAAAAATAATTTACAATAAATAACCTCATCATTTTATTTACCCATCTTGTTATTGCAAAATCAATCAGAATTTTAAACTTTATAGTAGGTACGTAAAAAGAGTAAAATAAAAATTTGAGGTTACCTTGCAATATCCCCCCCCTTTTAATAATAATTTTGTTATTGCAGTTAAAGTGAACCTGGGACTAACCTCTTATATTTGATGGGCGGCGGGCACAGGAGTCGCCCAGCTCCTGCGGGATTTCGGACTGGTTTTCCGGGGCTGTCCGCTGCCACATTTTCGAGGGACGGAGGACCGGAACCCCTGTTGTAGCTGTCACCACCACTGGGATGTTCCGGTTCCATTAAATTCACAGTATTTAAAACACCTTTCTATTTTTGACCTTATTAAATAGAGAAGTGTAATTTCGTATAAATATATTTTTGTCAAAAATAATGAAGTTTATTTGGTTTCCATGGGTACCTTGCACTGTTTGGCCTACTGCGTTTCCGCGCCCCTGATCGGGGCTTTATGTTTTATTGCCTAGATACCCGCACGCAGAACATAGAATTAAAATATCTACCGGGATCGAAGATTTAAATCAACAAAAGTGCGCTGAAAAATTTAGTTTTATTGATTGCTAGGCTAGGCATATCCTGAAAGAGGGTTTTGTTCTCTTGCATAACTTTTTAAATTTTTGTTTATAATTTTTGTATGCAAAACTAAATCTTGTCGATTACAGTCACTCTCAAATGAGCCACTATAAAGATTGCAGCCACATATTTGATTGGTAAAAAAATATGAAATCACAAACGGCGCGGACGTTTTAAAAAAACGAGTTATTACAGATTTTGTAAAGGACTCGCAAGAATATTAGACGCACTAAAAAATATGCTCTCAAATTTTTGTTCATAACTTTTTTGTTTATTATACGATTTTTTTTTTACTCTAGGCTTAAATCAAAGTTAAAACCAAGCCGATCATAGCCACATATTCAATTTGCAAAAAATATAAAATTACAAATGGCCGACCGACGTTTTAAAAAATCGTCTTTTTTATATTTTTATCAATTCGAGAAGGTCTGTTTAAAGCAGTCTTCTGTCTTTAATTTAAAATCAAGATCTTTGAAATTGACCGTTTTCAAGTATTTTTATATCGTCATTTATAATGATAAAATAAACGTCTGTATAAGGATGTAAAAATAGGTGGCCCTCCAAGCGCTGACCTTTCACTGACAGGATCCCTAATGCTCCAGTCGATTGTATTACTATTCGTAAACTTGAATCCTCCGTAGAACGACCAGCTTTGCACACCGGGATTACATTTCTACATCCTCATGTTTACTTCTCCCTAAGTAAGGTACCTCGTGTAAGTACAATTCGAACTCGTGCATGCGGATCGCCCGGGTATAGATCCTTGCGGTTAACCTCAAGTTGCGACATGATTATTCTGGCTCCAACGCTTATGACGAATGTACGCCGTAAACACACATCATCGATGGAACAACCTGCTTTGCACACAGGGATTACGGATCCATCTAATATGTTCACTTGCCCCTTAATAAGGGAACTAACGTACTTAATTCGACCTTTTGCGTTTTAATTAGCCTCATAATCAATTAACTTCATGTTAATGCATTATTTGATTGTTACCAAATAACATTAGCAATGAAAAAACCTGAGGAACACGCGGGATTTGAACCCGGGCTTTCTGCGTGGAAGCCCAACGCTTTAACCAACTAGGCCATGAGGGTCACCGACGGCGTTCGGCTATTTGTGAATACCTTGTTAAAATATTAAGCGGAATCATCGCATCTGCTTTGCTTTTATTTATAAATTATAAAATATTCTCCTCTGAAAAAATATTTATACGACGCCAATGCACTCCATTGGCTAACCTACGATTCATCAGGACTAATTTTAGATTTCCGACCCCTCTAGGAAAATATTTTTACGACGCCAATGAACTCTGGTAGCTAACCTACGATTCATTTGAACTAATTTTAGGAAACATGACACCTGCGCTGATTCGCCTTGCATCAACTTTTTTTTTATCGAATATTTGATTTAACGCGTTTAGTGAATCTATTGTGCCAAATTAAATGTTTTTACTCAAAAAATAACTGCACAAATATTTTTTTTGTGCTCCCATTTTTTTTAAATATTTTTTATTATTATAATATGACAAATATTGCGACCGAGGCGCAGCCGATTTAAATAATTTCTTATTATTCTATTATTATATTTAAAAAAATGGGAACAGAAGAAAATAAGTAATAAATGTGTTTCAAAATATTTTTGCAGTCATTTTTTATGCTAATAGATTTATTTTGGCACATTAGATTCACTAAATGCAAATATTTCATTAAAAAAAAGATTGGTTGAAGGAGGATTTGAACCCGGCTATTGTACTTACATATCAGTAAACCTGAAAATTGTTTAGAATAGATTGAGGTTATGTCTTTGTTTCGCCTGCGCTTGCTTTTGTCGTCGAAGGGCGGAGTCAGCGTATAAAGTTTAATGGGAAATCGCAATTTTGTATGAAATTCCTTTAAGGTGCGGGTGTAACGTACTATTATAGTAAGTTGTATAGTATTTTAGACTCAATGAAAATATGGGTCATGATTTGAACTTGGATTTTCTAGCTGTTTCTTGGTGATTATGTCTGATCAATAAATCTGGATGTATGAGATAATATTTTAGTACAAATCTTGCATGTTTTTCTTTAAAAACAGCCAGTGGCGTCTCGTTAAGAAGGGTTCTATCGCATAGAAATTTAAAAAGAAGTAAATAAATTATTGTATATGAATTTTTTAAATATATTAAGTATCAAATAACATTGTATAAATTGAATGCACAAGTGGCGAACGTTTTCAGAAAGAAAATTAGACGCACTAAAAAATTTGTTTTCACATTTTTGTTTATTATTAGATTTTTTGACGTTAGGCTTAAATCAATATGTACCGTGGGTATCTTATTTGGTCAATAAAATTATTATTATTATAATTAAAAAATAAATGCAAGATTTGAAAAATTTTGAGTTTTTGTAAACAGCAACCATTTTGATTTCAAATTGAATACACGACTGAAATTGGTAATATCTCCGGTTTTCAACTCAATATAAAAAAAATTGAATAACGAAAAAAAATTTATAGGCTAGAGAAAAAAATAATCCAACAAGGAGTTAACCTGCCGATTTTTGTTTCTGAAAATTAGATTCCTGAATCGGAAAAGATTAGAAGCAAATAAAAAACTAATAAATGTATCGCATTAAATAAAACACAAACTAAATGCTCAGGTTTATATCAGGTAATACTCAATATACAGATATACAAAAAATATAGTTAGATCAAAACAAAATCCTCATCATTATACAGAGAAAAACTCCAACCCAAAACACTAAAGGTAAAAAATTAGTTTTTCTCTTTATACTGACAAAAATATTAACACAGAACTTTTATTATTTTCTAACATCTCCATACTTACAATTAAACTAATTTGTGATTCCCAGATAACATTTTTGAAAATTATTTATTTATACATTTATGGAAGGTACTTGTAAAAATACAGGAGGTGATTTCCTGGTCTTATTTTATTTATGAAAAAAGTTTTCTTTGTACTAAAAAAAACCTCGGATATATTCGGAGAAGAAACTTAAATAGGTCGTTGAAAAAATATCCATTGGATATAGATCGGGTTGAGCTGAATCTCAGAAGGTTTAAAATAGTTTATACGTTTCATATAGATGCCAAGCGTTTAAGACCTCATTCGTAGACCAAATACATTGGACAGAGACAAAAAATATCGCACATTCAGAAACTTGCACTAGTTTAAAATAATAAAAATAGTGCAAATATTATTTTGTACTTGCGATTGTGCCACAGAATTTAACTTTTTACACCTTCACGCTAAACTATCACAAAAATGTTATCGTGGGCCAAGAATCGTCAACCGTTATCAGTGCCAGGTCGTCATCAAATAAACAAGCAGTTATTTCGCCCAGTATCCAACACAAGATTACTAAATCAAAATACGAATTTGTTCCGTTTCGTATTGTTCGTTATTATTAACATCAGTAGAAAAAGTTTGGAAACGATTTGCAGTCTGTGTCGGGATACCTGGTGAAAACGCCACTTTGGGTTCGGAAACGATTACGTTACAGCCGGTGCAGCAGTTGCTTCCGTAGCTGTCGACTGTGTATCACTTACCGGTTCCTTAATAGCTAACCAGGGCAAACGATTTTGCAGTTCGATCCTAAAAATTTAATAATTACAAATATACAGGGTGTTAAGAAAAAGTAGGTCATGCCTTTAACCACAGATTCTTTGGGCGAAAATAATGTGACTTTTATGATGTGATTTTTTATTTTGGAGCGTAGTTTTTTTTATACAGGGTGTTAAAGTTTACATTTTGAAAATTATTTTTATTAATAATTCTGTTACTGTTTAAGATTTTTACCCGAATTATTGCACAGTCTTTCATCTTATGCAGATACACTTTTTGTGTAATTTTGGTCAAAAAAGTCAAAGCGCAAACGGGGAAAAAGGGGGGTTGTGTTACCCATTAACCCCCCCAACTTTTTCATGCGTACGCCTATGGTCTCTAGATATGTATTTTTAGATTAAACACTTATTTCCCCAATTTTTTTTACACCTACAAAATTTTGATTTAGGACTTGATTAGCGAGATATTTTAATAACTTCAGGTGTGTGATATTAATACGAGGGGTATTTTACTACGGGTAATCCTCTTACAAGTTTTGTTTTTTTTTTAAGTTATTTATTTTATTGAACTTTTCTGACTATGCACAACAAAAAAAGTCTCTAGCATTTTTTGTCTAAAAGTAGTCGATTTAAAGAAAACCCAGGATTACTACGAACAACAATAGTAAAAACATTAAATTCCGAAGCTGAAATATTGAAAATGATTCTGAATTTACTGGAATATCTCGTTAATCAAGTCCTAAATCAAAATTTTGTGGGAGTAAAAAAAATTGGGGAAATATATGTTTAATCTAAAAATAAATATCTAGTCTAGAGACTATAGGCGTACGCATGAAAAAGTTGGGGGGGGGATTAATGGGTAACACAACCCCCCTTTTTCCCGTTTGCGCTTTGACTTTTTTGACCAAAATTACACAAAAAGTGGATCTGTATAAGATGAAAGTCTGTGCAAAAATTCGGGTAAAAATCTTAAACAGTAACAGAATTATTAATAAAAATAATTTTCAAAATGTAAACTTTAACACCCTGTATAAAAAAAACTATATACGCTCCAAAATAAAAAATCACATTATAAAAGTCACATTATTTTCGCCCAAAGAATCTGTGGTTAAAGGCATGACCTACTTTTTCTTAACACCTTGTATGTATGTATTAGTAGGTACAGACAAATTATAACCACCAATAATCATTTTTTACCTGTATTTCGGATGGCTGATGGCATAAACATAGGGGTCTATGCACGCCACCAATTTGCAAGCAAGAGCAGGGATCATAGATACTCCGGGGGTTAGGAGCGACTGATCCCCAAAAGCACCGATGAGAGCAAGGGCGGCGTATGGTGTCCAAGAAGCGACGAACAGAAAACAGATGGTTATGGCAGCTTTTGCTATCTTTAATTCTGCCGACTCACTTTGCTGCGACTGGTTCGCCCTCAGAGATTCAACATTCATTTTTTTCGCCTAAAACACGCAAAATATACAGGTACTTATACTTCCGTCTACTTTCAGGAACCCCCTGTATAAATAACTTTAAATATTTACCTGTTCCCTAAGCGCCTTCTCGTGGCTGAAAACTTTGCCAACAATTTTACTATAGAAATAAATTATTAAACTCATGGGGATCACGTACGAGAACGTAAATATCGATCCGACGAACAGACGAAAATCAAAAGTCCTTGTCAAAAAATCAAACGAGCAGGCGGTCAGATACCCCTCTAAAATATAAATATATTATAGGCTCACATATGCACACACAACAAATTCAATAGATTACCTGGCACATATCTTCCCCAAATTTCCAATAGCGGTAGCACGGCCCAAGGTGTCGTATACATCCATATAAATATGATCATAAAAAACGCCTTCGTTCTCGTCAGCTTTCCGTCAAACGGCCTCGTAATCGTGGTGAAGCGATCGTAAGCTATGCATGCGTTTGTCATGCCGGCACCTATCCCGGAAAAGGAGCCCATGGTGGCAAACACTCGACAGCCTAAGATACCCGCCTCGAATCCTTGGTGGAACGAGTTGTAGATGAAAATCGGAGTCTTCAACATCATTATGAAATCGCATAAGGCCAAATTTACTACGAACATATTTGAAGGGGTGCGTAGACTTTTTGCCCTGAAATAATAGAATAATATAGATACGAATAAGGGGTCTTTTTGGTCATACACACGATTCATTTTAAGAAATGTTCGACCTCCTCTGCAAAAAAGTTTCACGGCGCAAATGAACTTTAGTGACTAATCTACGATTTAATTGAGATTAAATTTCTTTCGACCCCTTTAGAAAATTTCAACGCCGTATATAAACTCTAGTGCCTAACCTACGATTTATTTGGACTTATTTGTTTTTCAACCCTCTGGGAAAAAAATTTCACGGCGCAAATGAATTCAAGTGGCTAACCTACGATTCATTTGGACTACTTTTAGAAATTTTTTTCGACCCCCCAGGAAAAAGAATTTGGGAATTTGGGAGGGAGAATTAGTAGCAACTTACGTGGAAAATATCCATAACACCAAACCGTTCCCAATGATCGACGCCAAAAAGAAAAATATGTATATCATTCCTAGAAGCAGATGCAGAGAAAATTCAGGTGCAGGGTATTCCATCCAATGTTCTGGGATATATATGAGCTCCTCTGGTGGCACATTCCATCCTATGTGATGGAATTGTCCATCCATTATCCTTTAACATAGAATGGGTATACAACTAAAATATACAGAGTGGGTACGTAAAAAAGTGATTGTATTATTTATTTAAAAAAAGTAAAAATATAGAGTGGTCTACTTACCTAGCTTCATGATGAGGTAGAGCGGTCCAGTTGGGCAACGCCATGGTGTCATTTAAACTACGCACATTGCAGTCATTGCAACTGACAATTTAATTGATATTGCATTTGATTTTATAGTCTTGCTAATTGAATAAAGCTGACCTTAATCCGCATAATTCCATTAAACTCGGATTTTATATCAAATGCTGGTAAATCAGTTCACGATTTGTTGTAAGCTAATGCGTACATGAAGACCAGCCATGTGGGATTTCCTCGAGCCGTTACGGAATAATCGGTTAGTCGTTATGAAATTCTTCGTCCTGGCTTTGATGTAAATTCCTATTTTTTTTTTTAATATTGCCATATTGATTACAATTATTATTATTACACTTTTAAATTTTATATGGCAAAATTAATAAAATGATGCAAATTTTTGCAGTAAATTCTCTTACGTTTATGGAATTCTACAATTAATGCTCCTTACCGGATTATTTTACTATTATGATAAGAAAGTAACAGCTTTTCAAATTCGCTCTCAAATCATTTGCCTCGTATATTTTTCCATATTTGGCAAAAGTGTCACATTTACATGCTACATGCACATTCATTTCCTTGATCAATTAGTTTTTAAGATTTTTTGACCAACAGACAGACAGATAGATAGTATAAGACAAATGAAATTGAAATACTACCAAGAAAGAAATTTAAAAATAAGTTTTGTCCCTTTAACCGATTTCGCACAAATTTTGAGCAAGAATTTATATATTAAGCAACTACGAATTGAAAATAACCAGTTGTTTTTCGAATTTCAACGGCGTAAATGATCTCTAGTGCCTAACCTACGATTTATTTAGACAAATTTCAGAAAGTTTTTTCGACCCCTTTAGAAAAAACTTTCAACGGCGCAAATGAACTCTATTGGCTAACCTACGATTTATTTGGACTAATTTCAGAAGTGTTTTTCGACCCCTTTAGAAAAAAATTTCAACGGCGCAAATGAACTCTAGTGGCTAACCTACGATTCATTTGCACTAATTTTAATTTTTTTCACCCCTCTGGAAAAAAATTTCACGGCGCAAATGAACTCTATTGGCTAACCTACGATTTATTTGGACTAATTTCAGAAGTTTTTTCGACCCCTTTAGAAAAAACTTTCAACGGCGCAAATGCACTCTATTGGCTAACCTACGATTTATTTGGACTAATTTCAGAAGTGTTTTTCGACCCCTTTAGAAAAAAATTTCAACGGCGCAAATGAACTCTAGTGGCTAACCATTTGCACCAATTTTAATTTTTTTCACCCATCTGGAAAAAAATTTCACGGCGCAAATGAACTCCATTGGCTAACCTACGATTTATTTGGACTTATTTCAGAAGTTTTTTCGACCCCTTTAGAAAAAAATTTTAACGGCGCAAATGAACTGTAGTGGCTAAGCTACGATTCATTCGGACTACTTTCAGAAATGTATTATCGATCCATCTGAAAAGAAATTTTACAGAACAAATAAACTTCAGGGCTAACCCATGCATCATTTACTTGCACTAATTTTAGAATGGATCATATGCATCACATGACTAACATAACCATAAATTTTTAGTTTTTTCAAATTTATTTTCAATTTTAATTTTTGTAGTTTTAGCTTAAAATCATTTTAACATTTAAGAACTCTCTCAGACACTAGATTTATAAAGTTTAAACTGCTAATTATAGGTTAGAATTCAAACCAACAAAAAGTATCTTATTTTATTAGAATGAAGCAATCCAGACTTTATTAATAATGCACTGAATATTGAACAAAATTTTAGTTGATAGTACAGGAACCAAGCAGATATTTTGATAAAATCGAAAAATTTAGAAAATACCAGAGGTTAGTTATGACGTCACTGAAAAAAAAAATCACGGTGCAAAATGAACTCCAGTAGCTAACCTACGATTTATTTGGACTAAATTCAGAACTTTTTTTCTTTTTCCTCTAGGAAAAAAATCACTGCGCACACGATTCATTTGAACTAATTTTCGCAATTTTTTTCGACCCCTCTGGAAAAAGATTTCACGGCGCAAATGAACTCTAGTGTCTAACCTACGATTCATTTGAACTTATTTAAAATCTTTTTTTGATTCCCTGGAAAAAAATCACGGTGCAAATGAACTTTAGTTTTTATAACCTACTATTCATTTGGACTAATTTTAGAATCATAGAGTAGAAAATACTCGTTTTCGCCTTTTTTTGGTTTTACATCTTTTCATCTTCACACGTACTTACAGGTCAATAAATTTTTTATCGAACGGTTGTAAATTTGTTTCTAATTAACAAATGGCATTCAGAATAGAAAATATACAAAATATAACATTAGTTTCGGATTCGGCTGACTCTTTTCGGTGTTCTGTGTTTTGACATTTTATCTATTGATAGTTGAATTCTTGGGCGATTCTTTTAGGTGTTCTGTGTTGATGTAACGTCAAACGTCAAATAACAGATGTTCTGCGTCAATAACTTGTCAACTACTTGGGAAGTTCATAAACTGTGGTTATGAAAAGGAATTTATTTCAATATAAGTAATGTCAGTCTAAAATAACATGAATATTATATTACGATCGTAAAATGTTACCAGGAATAGGCGTTTTTGGCACAGGCGCTGTAGTCAAAGTGTTGGTGCCTATTTTGCGTGAAAATGGGTTTAAAATCGAAGCAATTTGGAGCAGAACAATTCAGGATGCACAAGAAGCTGCAAAGGACCTCAGTATTCCCTTTTTTACCAACAAAATAGACGATGTTTTGCTGCGTAAAGATGTAGACTTGATATTTGTATTATGCCCCCCTAATTTGCACGCCCAGATTTCCGTTAAGGCTCTTGGAATCGGGAAACATATAGTCTGTGACAAACCTGCGGGGTTAAGTCAAGCAGATGCTTTGAAAATGGTTAGGGCAGGTCAGTATTACCCAACTTTAATATCGCTTATAAACCACTCGTATAGGTTCTTGCCGGCCTTTACGCACATGAAAAAAGCTTTGAAAGACAATTATCTAGTGTCACCGATTACCTTAATTGATATTCGCATACAGAGCGGATGCTTATTTAGTGACTCCGATACTTTTGACTGGAAATGCGATGATACAATGGGAGGTGGCACATTGAACCTTGTAGGAAGTCACGTTGTTGATTTAATAACATATTTAACTGGGCAAAAGGCTGTTAGAGTGCATGGTCTAGTAAGAACGTTTACTAAAAATACGGAAAATATTAACGGAATACGTAATATATCTGCTCCGGATTTCTGTACCTTTCAGATGGAATTAGAAAACGGAATTCTCGTTACAGCAACGCTAAACAGCCACACAGTAGGTACAACCTTTCATCAAGAAGTTATGATATGTAGTAGTATCGGACATTTAGTTGTTCGAGGAGGGGATTTATTTGGCAGAAAAAATAAGGGCAACGAAGAAGTTATTTATTTGGACGTAGAGGATTTACAATGTCCCGTGCCTAATTCCATTTTGCCAAAGACTTTTATTAAAGGCTTGTGTAAAATGGTGTCGGCGTTGCGCGAAGCGTTCCTTCCCGTTAACGAAAAAGCTGGTTGGATTAAAGAACCCGTTTGCTCAGCCGCAAATTTTGAGGATGGTTTATATGTGCAAGCAGTTCTCAGTGCAATAAGGCAGTCTTCGCAAACACGGCAATGGGTTAAAGTAAAGGTAATGACCGAGCAACCCGATCAGAACGAATTACTTAGTGCCGTGGTGCGAAGAACGGCTATATCTATATCATAAGTTTATTTACGAATAAATTATATGTTCATGTTTTACAGCTATTTATTGTTTATAAAGTATTTGTGGTAAAAAATCTGGTGGTTTTTATTTGTAAGTATTTGTGTGATTATCCAGAAAGTGAGTAATTTAGTTACAAAATTTATCTCGATAAATAAATAACACAAACGTTTAAAACCATACTTTAATAATTTATTTAATAACAATTTTTCTACAGTAAATTTCCTCATTTATATATATTTCTACCGTTCCTTTCTTTATTCTCATTCAACATTTTGTAAGCTGGCAAGTACCTATCTATTCCTAGACATTCGTCATGATAATTTAAACATGGATTCCTGATGGTGTTCAAAGCGTTTCCTAATGACGTAAAACCCATGTCGTACAATTTGCAATATGGAACTTTGTAGTATAGCATATAGTCCCAAATATCGGAGTAGTGCCAGTCTAATAACGGGCTTACTCTAAGTATTTGAGGCCAATCAGGATCTGTCATCTGTAAAAAAAAAAGACAATTACATTAGAATAATCATGGCATCTGTTTCTATTTAATTGTCACTGGTAGTATTTTATACTTACCTGAAAAATCTTTAAATCATTCGAAAAAGGATCCGTTCTTCTATTGCCCATAAAGCAAGCTTTTAAGTTAGGTTTCCGCATTAACACGTCTTTAAGGGCTTCTTTGATGCCTGACGTTACGGTTGTCATTTCCAAATTAAAATAAACCTCGCATTGCGCTATAAATTTGTCTTGCTCGGGGAAAGCATTTTCGCTTTTGACGTATAAACAAAATATCGGGCTTTTCCATTGCGGGTACTTAACGTTCATCACCGTACGAACTAAATGCAACAGTACAGTGCAGTCCTTTCCGCCATTGAAACTTATAAACACATTTTCGGGACCATAATTCGCTAGGCATTTCTCGATGTTCTGAAAACAGTTTTAACTGATTATTGATTATTTCCAACGTATTTGCTAGTAGCATTAAAAAAGTGAAAAAGGACCGATACTCGAAGGTTGTGAATGAACGTACCTACTAAAGTCAAGTGCTTTTTTTCAAGAGGATTGAAGCGCTATGTATCTCGGTAGGTATATAAAACTATACAGGGCGCTAGGCCAGCCTATACCAAATTTTTTATTACAGCGTTAATGCATGCTAGGTCTCATAATGGTAAGTAATAAGTATACAAAATGTAAAAAAATATATTCCGCTGTGATTTCTGGGGAAAAAAAACATTGATTTTTTACATTATTTGTCTACTTCCACAATATAAAATTTCACTTAAAACCAGACGCGTTTCCTCTGATAAGAATATTAATATTCACGCCTAGCTTATCGTTGCTAATTAATACTTATTTTAATAAAAAAAGGTAATATATACGTATTTTAAACAGCCAGTTACAATTTTTTATTATTTGTACGATTTACGTTATTTTCTTATCTTCTAGGTTACTTGCATATTTATGAACTTAAAATAATTATACCGATAAAATTCATATCTATTGAGGTAACTAATGCAGATAAGCATTAACTATTGCATAATTAAAACTAAAAATGATTATTAATGAAAAAATGGAAACAAATTATCTAGTGGATATTATTTTAAATGAAAAATTGAAAGTACCCTGATAAATTAAAATACATACTGATTAGGTAGGTATGTACCTTTTTACTTTACTTTTTCTCATGAAATTTTTCAATGAATAAATCTCCAACATGTTTTTCTGATTTTGGAATACTTCTCAATGATAACAAAATGCGATGTGGAGGTGCGAGAAAGTTATATTCTAGATAAATTTATTTACACGTTTCCTATGTATACTGGGTGTCCCACTTATCATGCTTACCATAGGTATCTTGAAAACGGTAAGAGATACACGGCAGGTTAAATGACACCAAATGTAGAGCTTATCAAAGCTTACTATTACGTGCAAAAATATTTTAGTAAAACCAACTCGTTTTTGTTTCATAAGCAAAAAATTGATTTTTGTCAGTTTATAGAGCCACTAGAATGAAAAGGGTGTTGATATGTGTAACATTTTTATAAACTTAGCAAAAAATTATAATGTCTACTATTCTTACCTCCTACTTACTTCTAAAGCTTGCTGGATCCGCTCTTCTGGGTCTGCGTAAATGGTATCAAAAACTTGGGTGCTTATGAAAGATTCAACGAAATTATCCCCTAGTTCTTTTTTCATTATCCTCTCGCACTCAGTGATCACCTCAAAGTTTGGGCTTTCCAACGTCACCACGAGCAGTTTATCGTTCGCCTTACAATACATGTCTACGTTTGATAGCTTAACTTTACCTAATACTTGCGATGTTTTCCCGTTCATTTGAACATGTATCGTTTTGGTATATTTAGCTTGCGACCTATATTGCTTCAAATGACTCCTCAAAACTTCGAGAAGTATTTCCAAGTATTCCTCCTTTAAGATGAACGTTCTCTGGACTTGTATTACCGGATAAGTACTTTCGTTCTCCATGAGAAGCTTTGCAGTTATCGGCAGAGGGTAATTATTCAAATACTGATCGTTAGTAGGGACTTTCTTAAATTTTAAATTTATTTCCAGATCTTGAGATGTCACATTAGCGAGTGCTTTAAAAACTATATCGTTATTCAATTCTCCTACAACAATTACTATATCGCAAAGCTTTAACAACGCCTCTAATTCGTACGCTATTATATTTTCATCTTCGTGCACAACTGAAACCTTTTCCACTTGGTAATCTAACAGGTTCAATTCCTTTACTACGGTTGGAAGTGCTTTATTTTCTTTTTTCCCTTGAAGAAAAAGGTCACTAACAAAAATAAGAGCTGCTGTTTTTAACATTTTAATAAACACTTTCAATTACATTTGAATCACCAGTTTCACTTTTTTTTTGTAACTTTCACTGGCCAAGTAGTAGTGTGACTGTGAGCATGAACTGAACTCAACTAGCTCACAGAGGCAACAGAGGTTGTCTATACTCACTCATTGCTGCAAGAGGTGGGTTTCGGATAGGTTAAAAAAATTCTTAAACGTCGTGAGCAGATGACAGTGACAGCTACTCAAACAGGAGATTATTGGCCGACTTTGCTAATGCTAGTGCAGTAGCGCAATTGTTGCCATCGGATATTTGATCTACTAACTAGCAATTTCATCATTTTGAAAGAAATTTGATTTTAGCCTTAGAAATTACATCGATTGAAAATTACATCATCCTCAAAAACACTTCCTGCTTCCTGAAATCCTGAAGGTCGTTGAAGGGCAATGCTAATATGCTTGTTAGGAATGTTGGATGTTGAAAGCGATGATTCGCCCGTAGAAGAAGAATAAGAGGTGAATATGTTGGATCACCGCGTTTATATACATTTTGTAACTGATTATAAATAATTGAAATTGTAAATAAATACTAGATACAATAAATAATATTCCTTTTATAATGTTATTATTATTGCTATTATATTAATAACACAGACTTAATCATTCAGTAAAAATAATTGTGAATAAAGCTCACTTAAATTTTGAGTTTGATGTTGATACGATTGAAGGTACTTATAAACTTGGTGAATTTGTTTATTTGCATTTAATTATATTCTAGGTTAGGTAAGGTCTGCACAGTTACAAATTTTAAATATTTTCGATATTTACCATGAAAATTGCTGTGGAAGGATGTGCTCATGGTGAGCTAGAAAATATTTATGAGACAGTAAAACTGCTGGAAGAAAAGGAAGGTATTAAAATTGATTTGCTTATATGTTGTGGAGACTTCCAGTCCTCGAGGAATGAGGCAGATTTAAAGTGTATGGCGGTGCCCCCCAAATATTCTAAAATATGCACTTTCTATAAGTAAGTGATTCATGGTTTAAATGTCAAGTCAAATAATTGTTTAAATAAAATTGTAGGTACTATTCGGGTGAAAAAGAGGCCCCCATTTTAACAATTTTTGTTGGTGGAAACCACGAGGCCTCAAATTATTTGCAGGAACTACCTTACGGCGGATGGGTAGCACCAAATATTTATTACATGGGTTATGCAGGCGTTATAAATATTGCAGGTTGAAAATCTTTTATTTCAGAAATTCTTAATTTTATTCATTTTTGAATTTGAAGGTTTAAGAATAGGTGGATTATCAGGCATTTTTAAAAGCAGAGATTATATGAGAGGGCATTTTGAAAAATCGCCGTACGACGAAAATACAAAAAGGAGTGTTTATCACGTTAGAAACTTGGAAGTTTTTAGACTTAAGCAACTCTCGAGCCCCCTCGATGTATTTATGTCACATGATTGGCCGAATGGAATATACAGGTTTGGAAACATAAATCAGCTCTTGAAGAAGAAACCTTTTTTTAGGTGGGTAATTACAAATTTAATGAGATCAAAAAAAATTCATAAATCTCATACTAAAAAAGAATGTGATGTACTTTTAGCTAGATTACTGCGTTACAAATAATTGTGCCAAAATCATTCATTTCATTTCATAATTCCTAAATTGCTTAGTTATTATTTGTATAAACGTATTTCAGATGTTACCGATAACACTGTTTTCCATATAAAGTAAAACTAATTTTTTAACTCCTGGGCTTTATCACACGTGTTCATTGAACACCAGCATATATTTTCAAAATCGACATGTCTGGTTTGTTGCTAAAGAAACCTCGACGATATGGATTAAAAATAATTTTCCTTTCTAGAGAGGAAGTGGAAAGTAGCCAGTTAGGGAGTAAACCATGTGAAGAACTGCTGCATCACATGAAACCAAAATATTGGTTCGCTGCACATTTGCATTGTAAATTTGCAGCTCTAGTGACCCACGAAGATAAAAGCGTAACCAAATTTTTAGCTTTGGATAAATGTTTGCCGAAGAGAAAATTTCTACAAGTTTTAGATATTCCCCATGACAAAGAATCAAAGATTGAGATTAGTTACGATTTGGAGTGGCTTACAATTTTGTATTTAACTAATCACTTATTAAGTGTAAAAAATATTAATACATTTCTACCCGGCCCTGGAGGCAATGAGAGGTAATATTATGTAGCATTTTGACAATATAGTACGTATAATATATTTAAAAGTGTTTTTATATAAAAATAAAAAATAATTATCGTTCTTATGCCTCCGGAATTTTTAACGCAATTTTTTGTAGGTATAATTTCACTCCCACCGAGGAAGAGAAACAGCATGTTCTAACAAGATTTAGTAACGACCTGAAAGTTCGTGACAACTTTGAAAAATCAGCGCCTGCTTACGACTCCAGCAGCCCAAAGAAAAACAATAAAGTGCTCCAGCCTGAGGCAAAATTGAACCCACAAACGGTGTTGTTCTGTGAAATGCTTTCTATAGACGATCCCGTTTGTCTCGTCTCTGAACTAAGTGGAACTAGTTTAAGTTTAAGCATCGACCAGAGTTTAACCGATTCGTTTATTAATGACACCACCGATAATGATACATCAGCGTTGTCCGTGGATTCGACTCCAACAAAGAGGATGGGAAATTTAAGCTTGCCGGAACCTAAACTAGATGTTAGTGACGATTTTGAAAGTGACACAAAAGACAATACAGAGGAAGAACTGGACACGTGTAGTCAGTCCTCCGGCGATAATGTTCTAGTGATAACGAGTAAGGCGGACCTTAAAGCTTGTGAAAACGAACAATGTGACGACGTTGTGACGACAACAAGTAAATCAGACACAAAAGTTTGTGAGGTAGAAGAACAAGAACAGGAAACATGTAGTCAGTCATCGGATGATGTTGCAGCGATAACGAGTAGTAAGCCAGAAATAAAAGCGTGCGAGTCGCCGCTACCTAAGAAGTTCAAGCGAAGAAATGCAGACTTGTACGATACTGATAAACCAACAAAGTAAATTCTAGCTAGGCAATTGGTCTTTAAATACCCTTTTTTTGAGTCAAACCAATACAAATGGATTTAATAACTTCTTGACAGCAAATTGTTTCAGTTTCTGGATGACAAGAGATCTTGTTTCCAAATATTGCTATTCTCGAGGTTATTCTCTATAATTATTTATTTGTG
The DNA here is from genome assembly GCA_963680705.1 of Rhagium mordax. Lineage (NCBI taxonomy): Eukaryota > Metazoa > Arthropoda > Insecta > Coleoptera > Cerambycidae > Rhagium > Rhagium mordax. Next base: position 130,366,963 of record OY796656.1, on the reverse strand, counting down.
GCGTAATTTCTTTGTTTTGGTATCAAGCCACTAATCTACAAAAATATTCATATTAAATCATTGAAACGACGTTCAGAAGTTTGTATTCTAAATTCTTGCGTATTATGAAAATCTCCTATTTGAAATACATAAACCTGTAATAAATTTAAAACTTTTTTGCAAACTATACTAACGTGTGTATTCATATTTGCACACTACATAGTAAAACAGCGTTTGGTCGAACTCGCATTATTCGGAGCAGCAGGGGAGCATGGATTGTGGTAATTGACAAATGCATGATACACGACAGTCAGTAACATTTTCCAATCTAGGGGACTGCTTATCGTATTTATATCGAAAAAATGCTTACGTTAGAAATTGATGATTTACTATTATTAAAAGATGGTCAAGTCGTTTAGAAACAAAATAATTTGATCATTTTTAATAGTGCTTGATGATATTTAAATGATTTATTTATATAATTGGTTTAGCATTTAATAAAAAATTACTTTCCAATACCCACTATTGCGGACGCGACTCACGAGCCTGACCGATGCTTCCTTATGTAGTGTTTTGAAATGAAAGCACAGTATGTTCATATATTTCATAGCAGTAAAATTGAGGGGGCAAAAACCGAGCAAGTAGGTCACAAATGGGCCTGTTTACCTACCTACTTCTAGCCATCCCATAAACAAGTGATACAGTTAATTTTCTGTAATTCCCAGTGTATGAAATATAACCATTAAGTAATTGGGTATTTTTGTTATTATCAAATTAAGTAAGAAAGTCTAACTTGTAAAATATAAATAATATATTCTGGAACTGGATTTGTCCTCACCAAAAAAAATTTTAGGATATCAAAATCGAGCGTTAAAAATATACTGGTAAATTATGTTACAAATGTAATTATAAATTGTAAATTTATTGATTGACAAAGTAAAAGAGATTTAGTAATTATGACGTTTTTTTATTCCCTAGGTACTATTTAAAGAGGAATGCATCTAAATTGTATGTATTTTGTAGCATGTGCGAGGAACAGTTGTTTTATTACTGATTCTTATTTGGACCTCAAACATAATTCAAAGATTTGCGATGATACAAAGATAATCTGAAAGCAGTCTTTACACTGAGTTATATCTTATCTTATATATTTAGTATCATGGGAAAATACATGATACAATTATACAGCATACCTGCAAATGGAAATTCCTAATTTATTCATTACGTTTTATTTTTTTCAAAGATTTGTTTCTCGTTTAATGATATTTTTAATTAAGGAATTTTAAGTGTAACAAGCAAATATATTTATTTAAAAAATAGCATACATTTTTCACTGGGAAACCACATTTTTTAACCGTTATACACATTATATTGATCATAAATTAAAGCTAGATTAGAGAATAATATTTCCACATAGTGTGACGGTTTTGCATCAATTATTACTGTAACAACGATTTTATGCACGATACACTTGCAATGGTATGCTGCATAGTATGCTGGTAAGGCCACACAAATTCGTCAATACCGCGCATGACGTCACGAGGGTTAACGTGTAAAAGTGTGGTTATGTGAAGACTTAAAATAGAAACAGGCTGCGAGGGCTTGAGAAACCGCAGAACTGGAACTCGAGGTCAAGAGGATCATGTAAGATACACAATTTTAAAATCAGGTATCCGATAATACGCTTCTGGCGCCGGACATTAATGCTCATGGAAAACTGACCATTTAATATCGAAGAAGTAGGTACGATGTTTACAGTTTTCCTTTTCACCCAAGGGATGTTTATTACAAAATCAAATCGTCTAAAAGGCGTGTCTAATTATTATATGATCAAAGGTGATCTTGGGCTATTCACATTTTATTTACATGAGGGGAGGCTATGATATGTTTTTCTTAGGTTATCTAGTTATCTACTATTGACAGTATCAGATTTAATTGATCGTCACTGTCACTTATTTTTTGCTGAATTGCCAAATTTTTAATTGATAACAATTGCTTTGCTTTCTTTAGGGTCTCACTCTGGCAACTATGTAGAACCAATTTGAATTTGTGGTTATGTTTTTGACTTTTCAACATAACCTCAGTAATTAAAACAGTCATTCATACCAACAGAATTCAGATTTTCCAAAGCCTCCCTTCATGTAAATAAAATGTGAATAGCATGTAGCGGATTGTAATTAAATTTTAGTACAGCTATTTGTAATATGTTTAAATTTAATTTACCTACATTTAAATACATCATAAAGTTTATTAGGGTCTTCCGCCGAACGGCAATTTCTCTGAATCGAATTTACCATAGTTATCCAGGTAGGTCAAACACCGGCTAAGGGTAAGGCTGGTATTAACTATTAACGCTATTAACTATAGAGGCAACAAGTTACAATTCTTGGTATTAACGAGTATCCCCCTAAATTACGGAAATACCGAGAGGGGGCGATGATCACAGGTAGACTAGAGGCGACATCAGTTCGAAACGACAGTTTAACCCGCTCGGATGATTTCCAAAACATCTGTCTCTTTGTGTGTAGTAAGTTATAGTGTTACCGCTTTATAAATTATATTGTTGATTCGTTGCTCGGTCTTTTTATACGAACGTAGATACCTCCACAAAAAGATTCCTTTTGATAAAATGGGAATTTGATCCAGTGAGAAACATTTGGACACATTTTCTGCTAATAAGTTTTGTGTTGGCAGATATATTCCGTGGTTGGCAGTATTGGCACAATTTCAATAAATTGACAATTGACAGTATGGAACGTGAAAATTTAACCCTTTGATGTTGAATTTAATAACATAATGTTAAATAAAGTGTGTTTATTGTTAAAATAATGGAAATATAAACCGTATAGATATAATTGAATGAAGTCCTATTGTAATAGTTATGAGTGACGTGGTAAGAACTAGTGAAAATTATAATTGTAATTTTAGTCGTCTTTATATAGGTTACGTTTTATTTTTTAAATTGCATGTTTAACTTACATAATTTGCATTTGATTGTACTTTTACAATGCTCTTTAAATATGCATGATGTTTTACCAGCAATAATAATGTGATACCTGTTAATTAATTCTTCGTCTTGCAGCGTAATATAGAATTTCTGGATTTGAGTGATGTGGACGAACATGAACAGATTAGAGTCAGAGCATCTTTGCGGCATAATGACCCAAGTGTACAGTTGCCCTGGGTTAAGCCCAACCAAAATAGAATATTCACAGGTGAGTGTATCATAGAGACTGGTTAGATTATGCTAACGAATTAGTTACATGCGTATCGTAAATCCTTTAAGTGAAAGATGACAGGTTTCAAATTTCATTACTCATTAAAAAAAAAATGAATCAAAGGTAGTCGTCCTAAATGGTATATAATAATGTTTAGAGTAAGCTTTACAAAGTACTGATATTTTTCTCCAGATTTTATAGACTTGAACAAGAAGTCTAAATGATGAGGGTATTAAATCCGTGTTTTTTTTAAATGTTTTGTAGTAGAGTCGTTTATTAATTATGCCGAATTGGCATTATTGGACAAATAATATATGAGTTAGGTAACACTTCCAGATCTATTTTCAGAAACAGGGCTGATGTTAACAAAACTCAAAAAATCTTGTGCTTTGGTAAATTCTAGGCCCATCGAAACGCCGTAGATCAAAGATATGCTACACCAGCATTGGTGCATACTAAATGCTACGTTGTTTACGTATTTATTTGATAAATACTGACGCATAACTAAAAAAACGATAGGTTAGGATAGATTATATAGAATATAACATCAACGTCACTTCATTAATTTCCACTAGAGTACTGTAATACATTCGCTTGATTTAACGGATTATACTGAGCTGGCGATGGTGTAGTAAACATGGGTAGCGTAAGTGCCTATTTTTAATTTAAAATGCGAATTTTAAGTGTGACCTTACGAATGAAGATGCCCTCAAATATTGTTGTTTTAAAACTGTATGGGTAAATTTCAGGCGTAAAACAAGTGAAGAAGAAGAAGGAAATTAAGCAACATGACCCTGCCCGAAGCGTCTCTGGAAATAATGAATATGTTCACCCTACAATATCGGCTGCGCCAATGGCAAATAATGTGTATCTCAATCGAGACCAGCAATTTCATCAGCCTGTCGTAATGCCACCGCTAGTCACCAGCTATGCCGGTCATCATCAATCCAACCCAGTTTTTTATGCCAATACTCTTTCTCCAGTGTCGTCGACGTATCCTCACGAAGTTTACGTCATTCCACAGAGCTCCATCAGCGCTGTCATTCACAGTTATCCAAACAACGTGTCGTACTCTTACAGTTCCCCGCCTCCAGCTTATCCCTATGTGATGACAACTCAACCCATCCATATACCCAATAACGTCACTACAAATGCGCATGTTGGACTGGTGGGATCTCAAGTAGTACAACAGCAAAACCATGAGAACGGAGTTTTGCCGTCTTCAATTGCGGAACACGCTCCAACTGTTAATCAAAATTGTAATGTGCCAGTAACAAGTACTGTCGTCGACTCTTCATCTGTGCAGTCTCCAATTGTGAACACATTTAACGAGAGTGCGTCCCAAGAGGCCATTCCTTTACCTAGTTCAGCCCTTGCAGTTGAAAATGGTATTAAGAATGAATCGGCTAAAGAAGCCGCCGATAGTTCCTCGCCACCGAGCAAATCATGGGCGAGTCTTTTTAATTCAGGCAAATCGACTAACGGGGTTAATAACCAAACTGCGGATGAGGCAACTGAAAAAGTTATATTCGACAGGGCTGTGAATAAAGAATCTAATAATAATAATGAAATCGTATGCCCCATTAAGCATCCCAGAAGGGCACAGTTTGTGGATCCTGACTGCTATAGGATGGGTGGTAAGTTTACTTCATTGACCGTTTAATATTTAAATCGCTTGTAACACATTTTTTTTTTTTTTTAGAATATTTAATTACTTACAATATAGACGGCAGAGCGACAAGTCTTCAACCAAGAGGTTTGATAAATCAGAGTAATTATTGCTATATAAACTCGATACTTCAAGCGCTTGTGGCTTGCCCACCTTTGTATAATTTATTGAGCGGTTTGTCGCAAAATATTTCTTCAAACGAGAAGAGGAAGCCAACGCCTGTGATCGACGGAATGTAAGTTGCAATTCTTTAATTTGTTATTTAACGGCACGAAAAGGAGGCGCTATATTTACCTTTCTGGTTTAACGAGCGTTAAAGTACTTGGTAATACAGTGGTTTTAATTTATGGAGTGTTTTAAGTCTTTTATGTTTTCTAAACAATTGGTGATAAATTTGATTCATTTTACTTTCAAAACGAGTCAATGTTATGTAGTTAGTAGACGTTAGGAAAAGGGTAAAGTACAGTTCGAAATCTCCTTAAAACCTATACTGGACTAATCCTTGTTTGTAGGTGCCGCTTTGTAAAGGAATTTAATCATTTACCTGCAAATATGAGGGTAAACAATAGGAGATCCGACGTTAAAAATCAGAAGAAGGACCAAGGTATCATGATAAATACTGACATACCGTTCGAACCCTCTTGGATTTACAAGATGCTAAATGGTATACGGACGGACTTGATTGAGGGAAGGCAAGAAGATGCTGAGGAATTTCTGGGCTGCTTATTAAACGGTTTAAATGATGAAATGCTTGAGGTACGTACTTTATACAATTAGTGGCAAGTAGTGGAAACGTTCATTTGTGTGTTAAATCAAAATAGAACGCTGTACCTCCATTCACATTTTAACATCAAAAACTTATTACGCCTATTGAATAACAAGTTTAACTTCAAATACTAAATACTGAAATTTGTGTTTTGTTTCGACAGCTTTTGAAATTGGTTAAAAATGACTTTGAGGAACCTCGGCAGATGACGAATAATTCTGAAAATGAAAACGATTTGGATAAGGAATGGCAGGTAAAATAGAAATCTCTATACCATGTAGTACCCATTTATTGATTAACAAATTTTTTCCTAGGTAATGGGACCAAAAAATAAAGGAAGCGTTACAAGAAGAACTGACTTTGGCAGGACACCAATCAGTGATATATTTGGCGGATTTCTTAAGTCAAGAATTCATAGGGCTGGTGACCACGTAACAGAAAATATTCAACCCTTTTTTACCCTTCAACTGAATATCGAGGTAATAACTAATGGTTACTTAAAATTTGTGCAAATTTATTAATGTTCTGATTTACATGTTCTTTAGAAAGTAAAAACTGTGCGAGAAGCGCTGGAAGCTCTCGTTACGAAATATCAGCTGGAAGGTCTGACTTCTTCGAAAACGAATGAGCAAGTGGAGGCCTGGCAGCAAGTGATGCTGGACGAATTACCTATTATTTTGGTACTGCATTTAAAATGTTTTGATTTTAAATTGGATGGTTGCACGAAAATAATAAAAGCCCTGGAGTTTCCAATAGATCTAAAAATTGATAGTAGTGAGTATAAGTTTAATAAAAAACTAGAAGGTGTGTTATATTTTTTTCCGTTTCTTGTAGAATTATTATCTTCAAAAACGCAAACTCAGAAAGAAAAACAATATAAATTATTCGCAGTGGTTTATCACGATGGCAAAGAGGCCAGCAAAGGACATTACGTGACTGACGCTTTTCACGTAGGCTACAGCAGTTGGTTAAGGTATGATGACGCGTCCGTTAAACCTGTTCAAGAAGAACATGTGCTAAAGCCACAGGGAACACGTGTTCCTTATTTGTTATTTTATCGTCGTAGTGATACTATTAGAAGCAAATAATATACAAGTTTGGCCTATCAAATGTTAATTATAATTACTATTAAGCATCTTATTTTAATAAATAAACTTTATATATAAAATGTTTTACATAATTATACTTCGTCTTATCCCCCACCTATAATATTAACTAGGTAAGCCAGTGAGGGACTGTGGATTTGTCTTGTCTTGACAATAATTTTAGGGGGTTTTGTTTCATTTGTTCAATAGGGTTAAGGTCTGGGCTTCTGACCAGCTAATTCATCAAGTTAATTCCAGTATCAGCCAGATACTCCCTTACTACTCGCGCAATATGAGGACGTGCGTTGTCATGTATCAGAGTAAAGTTAATACATAAGTTATTATTATTATTATTATTATTTTTATTACAACTTGTATTATTAACCTCGACATTGGTTTCATAACTCTTTAATGAGAGGAGAATGAAGCAAAATCAACTAAAATTATTGTTTTTTAACAGTTATTGGCAACAGAACAATTTTCAAAGAATTGCCAATTATTTATTTACCAAGAACCGTATGGCAAATTGCTTGGCGCAGTGAGTACAATAGGATAGGCCGTAACCGAAACACTTATAAAAATAAATTTTCATAGGCTCCTAATTGCCACAGATCAAATTAAAATTTTAGGGAATTTACATGCCCTCATACTTTTCGCGTTTACCTGTATACCAAAACTTGTACTTAAATGGATCATACGGTATTAAACTGCAGAATAAATGACCTATCCGCAATAAAAAAATTATTGAAATTGCTTTAATTTTAACAAAAATATGGATGTATAAACTTGACTCATTTTTTTACCTATTCCATAATTTATGTGCGAAGTGTATATACTTTCATACATTTATGATGTGGGCATTTATTCCATAATTGATTTGTGAAACTTTTCTAGTCTACACTGAAATAGTCTCAGTGGTGTTTCCAACGGGTGGTTATGGGGCTCAAGTCTCCAAGCCTTTCTTTTATTATTTAAGTTAACGATTTGAGTTTTGGTACAAGTATACTATGTATACAGGGTGATTCACGTGGAAAGGGACAAAATGTTATGGTAGATAGTGTTCACTTAGGTGGATTAGAAATGACTATTGAAAAAAGCCTGAGCCTTTTTTTTATTGATGTACAGGGTGATTTATGAGTTTTGCCCAATACTTCTTAAGGTAATATCTTTTAAACTAATCACTAGAATCAACTCGTATTGTGGGTATATAATATACTATTAAATGTTATTGTTTAAACGTTTATGTTTAAACTTGGTTACGCCACTGAATAGTCGATCACTTTTACCAATTCATTGCTGATGGTTTTATTTACACAAAAAGCGCAGTTAGTAACTATATGAATTATTTATATATTCATAATGTTCCTATATTTCAAACTAGGGAATTGACTAATGTAGAAACTAATGGATCACTTTTTATGACAGCAAATTTAAAATGTATTATCATTAACCGGGTTGTACTGATAAAAACGCGCGTTGAATCGGTCTGCCATGAGCATGTTTGCATTTGTTCCCAAAGAAGATTTAAAGTTCGTTTTGTTTATTTTTAAAATTGGAAATGTCGTATGGTGTACTCCTTGGTACAATTTCAGATCAAAGACAATAATTGTAAGATCCATGTTTTACAGAATCTTCTATGTAGTGGGAGCCGTACTCTCTGTCTTATTTGTAATGTGTGATTTTATGATTTTCGTTGCACATAATTCAAAGCCGAAGTGGAAACTATTTGATTTAGGATTGGAGTTCTTGTATGTTGTTTTGAAATCGTGTTATTCGTTGAGCATTATTTACGACACATGTTTGAGGACCAAATTGTGGCAAACATTTTTGCGTTGTTTCTTAGATTTGCACGAAGAATTGAAAAAGAAAAACACTTTAAGTAATAATATTGTTGTAACAATTCCAATTTGTGTGGTATTCCTTGTTGCAAATGTACTTTACGTGGCCATCATTGCACCATACCTGACTTTCAATTTAAGTGGATTATATCTACTGGTATTTAACATTGGTATATACGGCATGTATATATGCAATGCTTTGGTATGTTTCCTTGCGCTCTGTTTGAAATTTAGATACAGAGATCTGAATACATACCTGAATAAAATATTGAAATATTCCGTAACTAGTAACACAACTCTGGATGAACATCTCTCAGCTACAAATGTACGAGAAGTTGGAAAAATATACAAAAATTTGAAGGAGCTGTTAGATCTGTACAATGCCTTATTCGGATGGAAAATTTTTTACATATTATCTATAACATTATTTGAGTTCTTGGAAACGTGCATACAACTTATGAGAGGCACTTTTGAGGCACCTACGATTCTCAAACTTTATTTCCTACTAAATGCAGTAAGTATGCTTTATTCATAGATACAGGGTGTATCATTACGACTTTACACTATCTTTATTTCCGAAACTATTTATAGTACAGCTATGAAATTTCTTATATGTAGGTTTTCCATGGTTCTCTATGAGGCGCCGTTTAAGACATTAATATTACAAATATATATAATAATTATTGAAATATATACAGCGTGTCCCACTTTTAATGGCCCCCTTCACAACTCAGTTATTACTGATCCGATTTCAACCAAATTTGGGTTACTATTAATGGCCTTTGGTGTGATCTTTGTGAATTAAACAAAAATTATTTTTGTCAGTGGCGTACATTTTTATTAAGAATAACGGGGTCACTTTTTCAAGAAGTCATATTAGGCATTTTTTTACAGCAAAACTAATGCAATATTATTAATCAGCATGCGTTGGAACCCCCATGTCCAAAATTTAGTATATTTTAATTAAGGGTTTCCGAATAACGAGCTCAGTGAAAATAAACTTTTTCAGTCGTAAATAACTGATAACTTGAAAACGGTTTGTGTTTCGAAAAAAAGTAATTCGTCATTTTCAATTTAAAGTGATTTACTCATCACATCATGTGCTCAAAAGTTTCTTTTGGTATAAAATTGATTTATTATCACATAAGATCATTTTTTATCACTTAATGCCCAAATAATACAGAACCGGTTAAAATATTTTTTTATCGTCCAATGAAAAATTTTTGCTTGCAGCATTTGAAACTTTTGAGGGCATGGGGAGATAGAGTAAATCAATTTAAATTGAAAATGAGGAATGACTTTTTTTCAAAAAGCTAACCGTTTTCAAGCTGTCAATTACTTACGACTGAAAAAATTTATTATTACTGGGCCCGTTATTTGGAAACCCTTAATCAAAATGTTGTAAAATTTTGGGGGTTCTAAAGCATGCTGATTACTAATATTGTATTAGTTTTTCTGTAAAAAAATGCGTAATATGACTTCTCGAAAAAGCGATCCCTTTTTTCTTAATAAAAATGCACGCCACTGACAAAAATAAATTTTGTTTAATTCAAAAAGATCACACCAAAGGTCATTGACACCGATCCAAATTTGGTTAAAATTGGATAACTAATAACTGAGTTGTGAAGGGGGCTATTAAAAGTGGGACACGCTGTATATGCATATTTTTTCATTAAATATATTAATTTCGTTAAAATATTTATAAGTTTTATAAATATATATATTTTTGTAAAAATATATATATATTTTTACGAATATATAAATATATTTTCACAAATATATATTATTTCTGCTAACATATTTTTATATAGAAATGAGCTTTTATCGTCGTACGCTAGGTGGCGCCATGCTGATTAAATGTAACCTAAATTTAATCAGCATGGCGCCATCTAGCGTACGACGATAAAAGCTCATTTTTATATAAAGCAGAATATATATATTAGCAGAAATAATATATATATAGATTTAGAAAGATATTTACAAAATTTCAAGAAGGGTAGTTAATTTCACCCCTTTGTGTACATGAAGGTGGATGAAATGATTTAATAATAATAATAATAATAATAATACACCACATGTAATTACGACCCCCTTTATCCCAGAAGGCAGAGCCTTGTGCGGGAGGGGGCTACACATTTAAAGACAAGGGACACACATCCAATATCCGTGTATAATGGAAAAATCCCTCTCACAGTATTTTCCATTGCCACGACCGGGAATCGAACCCGGGACTTTTGGGTGAGAGGCAGATACTCTACCATCTCGACCATCAGTCGTTAGATACCTTTTGATTAGTAACCAAGATGTGCCAAATTTCATCTTTTTCCGATTACGCTATTTTGAGATAGAAATTAAAAACCATTTTTTAGCCCACCCCTTTAAGGGGGTGTAGCCGAACAGGGAAAGCTTATTTTGGAAAATTTTATATGAAGTATCCACCTTAATTTTCGACGAGGAATCTCCAGTTAAATTGTTTGCACTTTATTACGGGACACCCTGTATATTTGTAATACTAATAATGTCTTAAACGGCGCCTCATAGTCCTCTATCCAACTAAAATATTGTAATTTTTCTGCCACTTCGTTATTTTAAATAGAACACCCTATATGTTAATTTATAGAAACTGTTATTGTTTTGATATTGTTTTCATCCACGACACTCTTTGCTAACGAAAAAAGTTTAAACCACTAGGAATATTTACCTACAATCTTTCTACTTTTGATTAATAATTCAAAACATCCTGTATAAAACTATTAAGTATGCTATATCAGTGTAATCAGAAAAAGAAACCAAATCTAACTGGATAAAAGCATATATAGGATGTTCCATTTAAAAAAACATAGGTTATGTCCATATCTGAAAAAATCGACATTCAATTGTTTTTTTATGTCTAATAAAAATTTAGTAAATGCCCTGCAACTTTTGTGTAAGACATTTTTTTATAATCTCTACAATAAACTCGCAAATAACAAAATGATAACACTGTACATACTTCGATCGATAAATTATCCAAAAAAACTTCACAAAAAAACCGCTAATAAAGTTAGCGCGTTTGATGTACTTGTGTAAACAAATGGTATAAAAAATATGCGTTCCACAGACTTCCGAGCAAAATTAATTGATAGCGGTGCGTTAATAGCTAGTGAACCAATGTAAAAAACAAGATCAACCTGACCTACCTTATTTTCTTTTTGGTTGAAATAAGTCAGTTGTTAAGTTCTCAAAATGTTGACGTATTTTAGTTTATTTTTTTCTCGAAAACTGCCGCGTGTATTTTTTTTTATATGGATATACCATTAACGGACCTACCATCCCTTAAGAGGAAATAAATAAGTTGAGGTTCACCCTGTATAACATTAAATATTATAAAATATTTTATGACATAGTAAATAGAATTCGACAATAATTGCGTTAAAGTGGTTTCGATAATTTTTACGTCTAACAGATTTTATATTTGTATGTTCAGAAGTAGAGCATCAGTATAACAGTATATTATTCGACATGTGGTATAATGCACTAAATAACTCACGCCGATGAATTTTGCAGCACGAGCCGTAAGGCGAGTGCCGTTATTCATCAAGATTCCACATTATTTTCCTTTTGCAAATGAAGGAAATTCAATATCGAATTTTTTAGTTCCAAGAATTCTACACTTTTTTTTGTAGAAATGGAATTACTCCTTATGGGGGCAGTATAGGTAACTTATAAATGTTAAAAAAAGTAAAATTCAGAATGTTATTATTCGTAATTGTTATGGAGATATTAATTAATAAAAATCAGTTAGAATCAATGTGGTAGAGAGTAGAGAGAGAAATTCTAGATATTATTCGCGTATAAATACAGCTTTTGATGAAACATTATAAATTTAACTTTTAGAAAAATTTTCCTCGGATCGACGCATGAATAGCTGAAAATACCTGAAAATTTTTTAGTTGAATTTTCATTTTCAGTGGTTCAGCCCTGTTTGAATAGAAACTAATATGTGCCATAATTTTAGTTTCTAAAAATCCTTACTTTCTTAATAAAGTAGGTAAGGTACCTTCCATGTTGAAAATTTTGAAAAATTTCGTTAAGAAGAGATGTTCAGAATGACCAAATATTCAAGCGTACAAAATTTCAACAAGATCGGTTTATTTTTATAAAAAAAAAGTAAGAAATAAAACAAAATATCAAAGAAGGCGGAGGACCCTAAAATTTTGCATTATTACTCAGTTCTACTTTCTGAACAACTTTGGTCATGTTTAAACTTGGTTACGCCGCTGAATAGTCGATTACTTTTACCCATTCATTCCTGGTTTTATTTACACAAAAAGCGCAGTCAGTAAGTATATAAATTAGTTATGTACTTATAATGTTCCCATATTTGAAACTAACTTACTAAATAGAAACTAATGGATCACGTTTTATGAAAGCGAATTTAAAATGTATTATCATTAACCGGGTTGTACTGATAAGAACGCGCGTTGAATTGGTCTGCAATGAGCATGTTTGCATTTGTTCCCAAAAAAGATTTAGAGTTCGTTTTGTTTATTTTTAAAATTGGAAATGTCATATGGTGTACTCCTTGGTACAATTTCGGATCAAAGACAATAATTGTAAGATCCATGTTTTACAGAATTTTCAATATAGTGGGAGCCATACTCTCTGTCTTATTTGTAATGTGCGATTTCATGTATTTCGTTGCACATAATTCAAAGCCCAAGTGGAAACTATTTGATTTAGGATTGGAATTCTTGTATGTTGTTTTAAAATCGTGTTATTCATTGAGCATTATTTACGACACATGTTTGAGGACCAAATTGTGGCAAACATTTTTGCGTTGTTTGTTAGACTTGCACGAAGAATTGAAAAAGAAAAACACTTTAAGTAATAATACTGTTGTAACAATTCCAATTTGTGTGGTATTCCTTGTTGCAAATGTACTTTACGTGGCCATCATTGCACCATACCTGACTTTCAATTTAAGTGGATTATCTCTACTGGTATTTAACATTGGTATATACGGCATGTATATATATGTAATGCCTTGGTATGTTTCCTTGCACTCTATTTGAAATTTAGATACAGAGATCTGAATACATACCTGAGTAAAATATTGAAATATTCACATTCAGTAACTAGTAACAGAAATCTGGATGAATATCTATCAGCTACAAGTGTACGAGAAGTTGGAACAATATATAAAAAAATGAGAGAATTGGTGGATCTGTACAATGCCTTATTTGGATGGAAAATTTTTTACATATTATCTATAACATTATTTGAGTTCTTGGAAACGTGCATACAACTTATGAGAGGCACTTTTGAGGCACCTACGATTCTCGAACTTTATTTCCTACTAAATGCAGTAAGTATGCTTTATTCATAGATACATGGTGTATCATTACGACTTTACACTATCTTTATTTCCGAAACTATTTATAGTACAGCAATGAAATTTCGTACACGTAGGTTTTCCATGGTTCTCCGTTTAAGATATTATTAGCATTACAAATATATATAATAATTATTGAAATATATATATTTTTTCATTAAATATATTTATTTTGTTAAAATATTTATTAGTTTTATAAATATATACATATAAGTATCTTTGTAAAAATATATTATATATTTTTACGAATATATAAATATATTTTCACAAATATATTATTTCTGCTAACATATATTTATATAGAAATGAGCTTTTATCGTCGTACGCTAGGTGGCGCCATGCTGATTAAATGTAACCTAAATTTAATCAGCATGGCGCCACCTAGCGTACGACGATAAAAGCTCATTTCTATACGGGTGTTTCAGTTTTTTCGTTCATAACTTCTGTGAACGATATAACATATCAAAATAATAGGAGTCTTCCCTATAAAATTTTTCTCTAAAATGTTTCGTTTTCAATATACAGGGCGTTAAACTTTTAAAAAATTATTACTCTTTACTCCTAAACAAATAAAGATTTTTTATTCAAACTTTGTACACTTTAGACATAATAAAAGACCAATTTTTTGACTTGCAAAAAGTTTTTCAGAGAAAGGCAGTGGCGCAGTTATAGGGTTCAGTCCGCATTTGAACCCCCTAAATTTCTACGGCAATGATCAGAAATTATATTTTTATACAAATTTCAAAACTTCGATGTATTTCCTATAAAAAAGTACTCCTGGTGAAATTCATTGGGAGGCTTTCTTTTCGAGATATGTATTTAGATTCTTTCTAATCAGGGGTATCCTACGCACTTTCTATTGACAGGCTATTTGCTAAACAAATCAAAGAATTATTTTAATACATATTTATTTAAAATGATAAAAAATTAATAATCTACAATAAATGCTCAAAGTTATTAATTTTTTATCATTTTAAATAAATATGTATTAAAATAATTCTTTGATTTGTTTAGCAAATAGCCTGTCAATAGAAAGTGCATGGGATACCCCTGATTAGAAAGAATCTAAATATCTCGAACAGAGAGCCTCCCAATGAATTTCACCAAGAGTACTTTTTTTATAGGAAATACATCGAAGTTTTGAAATTTGTATAAAAATATAATTTCTGATCATTGGCGTAGAGTTTAGGGGGTTCAAATACGGACTGAACCCCATAACTGCGCCACTGCCTTTCTCTGAAAAACCTTTTGCAAGTCAAAAAATTGGTCCTTTAATGTCTAAAGTGTACAATGTTTGAATAAAAAATCTTTATTTGTTTAGGAGATAATGAATAAAGAGTAATAATTTTTTAAAAGTTTAACGCCCTGTATCTTGAAAACGAAACGTTTTAGAGAAAAATGTTATAGGAAAGACTCCTATTATTTTGATATGTTCTATAGTTTACAGAAGTTATGAACGAAAAAACTGAAACACCCTGTATAAATATATGTTAGCAGAAATAATATATATTTGTGAAAATACATATATACAGGGTGTCCCGATTTTAAACCGACAAACTTCGGATACAGAAAGTTCACATGAAATTATGACATACCCCTTCTAACATTTCTTCTCCATCGAGCTTCCTAACGGAGATACAGGGTGTTGAAAATTCAATTTATTTTTTGTTTTTCTTTAATAACTTCCACAATATTAAAGATAGGGAAACCAAACTTGGTACACATAGTTAGGTTGTGAGGGTCCATCTTTGCTATGGTTCAGAGTTGAACTGAGGCGCGCCAGTGGCGTGCGGTGTGGTCACATCGACATAATTTTAAGGAAAAAAGTATGTGCACTAATTTTTTACGCAATTCTGATCAGATTTTCATAATTTACGGTTAATTTTCTAAAAAAATTTGCTCATGTAAAATTTTGACTGAGGCATTAGTTTTCGAGATATTTGCGTCTGAACAAAACGATGCACCAAAAACACAATTATCATGTCGGGAATAGTTCTGATGAAATCACGACATATCCCTTCTAAAATTTCTCTATAGCCATTCCTAACGGAAATACGGGGTGTTGATTTTTTTGATATTTGGATGTTGATAATTTGTTTATGTAATTTCGTAACAAACAAATTTTTCTTTTGACAGAAATAATATTGACTTGCAAAAGGCCTTAAAAACGCCTCATTGCAAAAGAAGAAAACATTAGAAAAATTAAATTGACAGTTCAGTTCAGTATATCCCTTCGAAAATCAGATTGAAAATAATTTTGAAAGGGCTATCTTAATTAATTAATTGTGTTTTTGGTGCATCGTTTTGTTCAGACGCAAATATCTCGAAAACTAATGCCTCAGTCAAAATTCTGCATGAGCAAGTTTTTTTAGAAAATCAACCGTAAATTATGAAAATCTGATCAGAATTGCGAAAAAAATTAGTGCACATACTTTTTTCCTTAAAATTATGTTGACGTGACCACACCGCACGCCACTGGCGCGCCTCAGTTCAACTCTGAACCATAGCAAAGATGGACCCTCACAACCTAACTATGTATACCAAGTTTGGTTTCCGTATCTTTAATATTGTGGAAGTTATTAAAGAAAAACAAAAAATAAATTGAATTTTCAACACCCTGTATCTTCGTTAGGAGGCTCGATAGAGAAGAAATGTCATGATTTCATGTGAACTTTCTGTACCCGAAGTTTGTCGGTTTAAAATCGGGACACCCAGTATATTCGTAAATATATATATATATATTTACAAAGATATATATATATTTATAAAACTTATAAATATTTTAACAAAATAAATATATTTAATGAAAAAATATATATATTTCAATAATTATTATATATATTGTAATACTAATAATGTCTTAAACGGCGCCTCATAGTTCTCTATTCAACTAAAATATTGTAATTTTTCTGCCACTTCGTTATTTTAAATAGAACACCCTATATGTTTATAGAAACTGTTATTGTTTTGATATTGTTTTCATCCACGACCCTCTTTGCTAACGAAAAAAGTTTAAACTTCAGTAGGAATATCTACCTACAATCTTTCTATTTTTGATTAATAATTCAAAACATAAAACATCCTGTATAAAACTATCAAGTATGCTATATCAGTGTAAACAGAAAAAAAAAACAAATCTAACTGGATAAAAGCATATATGTATAGGGTGTTCCATTTAAAAATAACATAGGTTATGTCCATATCTGAAAAAATCGGCATTCAATTGTTTTTTTATGTCAAATAAAAATTTAATAAATGCCCTGCAACTTTTTGTGTAAGACATTTTTTTCTAATCTCTACAATAAACCCGCAAATAACAAAATGATAACACTGTACATACTTCGATCGATAAATCATCCAAAAAAACTTCACAAAAAAACCGCTAATAAAGTTAGCGCGTTTGATGTACTTGTGTAAACAAATGGTATACAAAATATGCGTTTCACAGACTTCCGAGCAAAATTAATTGATAGCGGTGCGTTAATAGCTAGTGAACCAATGTAAAAAACGAGATCAACCTGACCTATCTTATTTTCTTTTTGGTTGAAATAAGTCAGTTGTTAAGTTCTCAAAATGTTGACGTATTTTAGTTTATTTTTTTTTCTCGAAAACTGCCGCGTGTATTATTTTTATATGGATATACCATTAACGGACCTACCATCCCTTAAGAGGAAATAAATAAGTTGAGGTTCACCCTGTATAACATTAAAAATTATAAAATATTTTATGACATAGTTAATTGCGTTAAAGTAGTTTCGATAATTTTTACGTCTAACAGATTTTATATTTGTATTGTTTAAATGTTATTTGTGGCATTTCATAAATTATTTCTTTCTAGAGATGGGTTTACTCCCGGAGTTTTGAATTTTTGGGAATATTCCCTTCCCAAAACTCCCGGAGTATTGAATTTACTATAGAATTTCACCCAAAACTCCGGGAATTTTGCCAATGCTCCTGGGAATTTTGAAAAATTGTGTATGTTTCGATTGTACTGATTTTTCCCTTTTTCAGTAACACCAAGTACCTATATCATATTTTTTTATAATTAATGAATTATATTTAAAAAATATAGAATATGTTGTTTTTAAGAGCGTGTCACGTGCTAATTGGCATGATTTTGATATAAAACAACCATTTTAGGTTTTGGCGGTAATTTTGGCGGTAATTTTAAATTATCGGGAATATTCCTTTTGGGTCAAAACTCCGCTCCCGGTTCCCATTTGGGAGCATTCCCGGCCGACCCATCTCTATTTCTTTCCTTTTCTTTTTTGGGATTTTTTACCAGATTCCTCGAGATTCCTATCCAAAAAATTCGATTTATCTAAAAAATATTCAAATTAACCAGTTTAAAACTGGGAAATAACCTCTACGCCTTTGACGTAATGTCAGAGGATCAGTTAGAGTAGTATTTTTGTATTAATTTAATTCCTATTAGTTGTCAAAAACACCCTCCAACTGATCCTCTGACATTACGTCAAAGGCGTAGAGGTTATTTCCCAGTTTTAAACTAGTTAATTTGAATATTTTTTAGATAAATCGAATTTTTTGGGTAGGAATCTCGAGGAATGTGGTAATAAATCCCAAAAAAGAAAAGGAAAGAAATAAATTATATTGTATGTTCAGAAGTATAGCATCAGTGTATTAGTGACTAGTCTAATAAGTCTTATACATTTTGTGTAAACTTCAAAAGATGAATAAAGTTTCTATCTACCCATGATACAACAACACAAGATATGATATCAAAGCGTTCAAATTTCGTCCGGTTTGCGCATGACGTCACACAGTGAGTATTTTTTAAAATCTATGTCGCGCATTCGAATTTAATATCAAATTTTGTTAGTTAGGAACTCTGTTTTATGGCTTTTATTCATAATATAGGTTCACTGATTATAGTGTAATACTAAGTTAATGACGGCTATTTAAATTATTACATTTTAGATGAAATTTATTAGAACCCAGAGATAACACTGATTATTACATTTGATTTATTTTATGCAGATATTTCTATATTATACGTGAATATAAGTATTAATAATACGAAATTAACTCCCAATTTATATTTTTCGTAGGTAAGTATTTCGATTTGTAATTTTTGAATATGTGTGGCCCTAAAATTAATAATTTTGGAATTCTTGCTATTCGAAGTTTTCAAAATTAAAAAAATTGCAAGTCAAATGTGAAAAAGGATAAATTAACCATATATACATTCAATATATTTGATATTTAAGAATATTGAAGAATGTTTTTACGTAAAAATACAATGCGATCGCCAGACAGTAGGAGCATAATAGAAAACTTATTTATAATTAATTTCTCAAAAATTGTTTCATGCCGAATGTTAAGTATATTAAGAAAAACCAGTTTTGACGTCAAATTTTACCTTTAATATGTAGGAAGTTAAAAAAATATAAAAATGTTAATAATTAAGGTAAAAAATGTAAATAAACTTTCTCTAAAAATTTTCTAGTTACTAAGAGAATTAATGCTAAATAGTACATTGTGTGCCTAGTAGGAATAACCTCTGGAATAACTTAACATTCCCGGACGACCGTGCAGATTGCTTATCGAGGCGCAAGCAACACAGAGTTCGAAAATATGCTTTTACTACGATGATACACATACTATTTTTTCTGAAACCGCGTTTCCATACACCCTGCATTTTTTTTATTTCAGGGAACTAAAAAAACGTTATATCGTGCGTAGAATCTCTTGATTGATTATCAACATCACAATCGTACACATTTTCGACGGTTTTTGAACTTTTAAACCCAAAAATATCCGCAACAACTTGACAATTCTACCTGACACTCCTGACAGCCGGGCGTTTAATGGCGTCCTAGCTCACCGACTGACGTCACGAGCTGCGCGATATCTTATCTTCTTATTTATTGTATCATGCTATCTACCTATCTAACAGTATATTATTCGACATGTGGTAATGCACTAAATAACTCACGCCGATGAATTATGCAGCACGAGCCGTAAGGCTAGTGCCGTTATTCATCAAGATTCCACATTATTTTCCTTTTGCAAATGATAGGAAATTCAATATCGAATTTATTAGTTCCAAGAATTCTACACTTTTTTTGTAGAAATGGAATTACTCCTTATGGGGGCAGTATAGGTAACTTATAAATGTTAAATCAAAGTAAAATTCAGAATGTTATTATTCGCAATTGTTTTGGAGATATTAATTAATAAAAATCAGTTAGAATCAATGTGGTAGAGAGAGAAATTCTAAATATTATTCGCGCATAAATACAGCTTTTGATGAAACATTATAAATTTAACTTTTAGAAAAACTTTCTAATAGCAGTATATACAGTGTGTCCTCGGATCGACGCATGAATAGCTAAAAATACCTGAAAATTTTTTAGTTGAATTTTAATTTTCAGTGGTTCAGCCCTGCTTGGATCGAAACTAGTTTGTGACATAATTTTAGTTTCAAAAAATCCTTACTTTTTTAATAAAGTAGGTAAGGTACCTTCCATGTTGAAAATTTTGAAAAATTTCGTTAAGAAGAGTTGTTCAGAATGACCAAATATGCAAGCGTGCAAAATTTCAACAAGATCGGTTTATTTTTATTGAAAAAAGTAAGAAATAAAACAAAATATCAAAGAAGGCGGAGGACTTTAAAATTTTGCATTATTACTCAGTTCTACTTTCTGAACAACTTTGGTCATGTTTAAACTTGGTTACGCCGCTGAATGGTCGATTACTTTTACCCATTCATTCCTGGTTTTATTTACACAAAAAGCGCAGTCAGTAAGTATATAAATTAGTTATGTACTTATAATGTTCCCATATTTGAAACTAACTTACTAAATAGAAACTAATGGATCACGTTTTATGAAAGCGAATTTAAAATGTATTATCATTAACCGGGTTGTACTGATAAGAACGCGCGTTGAATCGGTCTGCAATGAGCATGTTTGCATTTGTTCCCAAAAAAGATTTAGAGTTCGTTTTGTTTATTTTTAAAATTGGAAATGTCATATGGTGTACTCCTTGGTACAATTTCGGATCAAAGACAATAATTGTAAGATCCATGTTTTACAGAATTTTCAATATAGTGGGAGCCATACTCTCTGTCTTATTTGTAATGTGCGTTTTCATGTATTTCGTTGCACATAATTCAAAGCCCAAGTGGAAACTATTTGATTTAGGATTGGAATTCTTGTATGTTGTTTTAAAATCGTGTTATTCATTGAGCATTATTTACGACACATGTTTGAGGACCAAATTGTGGCAAACATTTTTGCGTTGTTTGTTAGACTTGCACGAAGAATTGA
This sequence comes from Rhagium mordax, assembly GCA_963680705.1. Classification (NCBI taxonomy): domain Eukaryota; kingdom Metazoa; phylum Arthropoda; class Insecta; order Coleoptera; family Cerambycidae; genus Rhagium; species Rhagium mordax. The sequence goes on along the minus strand of OY796656.1, from coordinate 130,345,742 downwards.
AAAAGAAAAACACTTTAAGTAATAATACTGTTGTAACAATTCCAATTTGTGTGGTATTCCTTGTTGCAAATGTACTTTACGTGGCCATCATTGCACCATACCTGACTTTCAATTTAAGTGGATTATCTCTACTGGTATTTAACATTGGTATATACGGCATGTATATATGTAATGCCTTGGTATGTTTCCTTGCCCTCTATTTGAAATTTAGATACAGAGATCTGAATACATACCTGAGTAAAATATTGAAATATTCACATTCAGTAACTAGTAACAGAAATCTGGATGAATATCTATCAGCTACAAGTGTACGAGAAGTTGGAACAATATATAAAAAAATGAGAGAATTGGTGGATCTGTACAATGCCTTATTTGGATGGAAAATTTTTTACATATTATCTATAACATTATTTGAGTTCTTGGAAACGTGCATACAACTTATGAGAGGCACTTTTGACGCACCTACGATTCTCGAACTTTATTTCCTACTAAATGCAGTAAGTATGCTTTATTCATAGATACAGGGTGTATCATTACGACTTTAAACTATCTTTATTTCCGAAACTATTTATAGCACAGCTATGAAATTTCTTATACGTAGGTTTTCCATGGTTCTTTATCCAATTAAAATATTGTAATTTTTCTGGCACTTCGTTATTTTAAATAGAACACCCTATATACAGGCTGATTCACGAGGAAAGGGACAAAATGTTATGGTAGATAGAGTTCACTTAGGTGAATTTGAAAAGACTATTGAAAAAAGCCTGAGCCTTTTTTTAATCGATCTACAGGGTAATTTATGAGTTTTGCCCAATAGGTACTTCTTAAGGTAATATCTTTTAAACTAATCACTAGAATCAGCTCGTATTGTGGGTATACAGTGTACTATTAATTGTCAATTACATGCATAATCAAAGACAGAAAATTCCAGGGACGGCTCAACTAATTTTTATTTTTAGGGCTCCTATGAAAAAATTCACCCTGTGTACGTGATTTTTAAATTCCAATACTGAATTATGAAACTACATACAAAAGTGATCAAAAACATGTACTTTGTTGTTTTGCCACACTTTGGCCGAATTTTAATTTTAAGGTCTGCACAAAATAAATTTATAAAATTATATTTTCCTCTCTTATTCAAACTAAAATATTTGTTATACAAAATTTTGTGATTTCATGCATGATTAATATGAAATAAATAATCAAAAATAAATAATTTCAACATCAGATTAAGTAATTTTTATTTCTGAGGTTTCTGCGAAAAATCAGTCTGTATACATTTTTGTCAAATTCTGATAATAAATTGTGGAACTATATTAAAAAAAACCGCTGCCAATTATGGGATCAAAACTTCCTCGCCGTGTGGTGGAGTTTATAATAAAAGTAATTTTTGACGTATTTTGTTTTTGACGCATTTTGTTTTTTTTGTACGTATTCTGTTTTTTTGGCGTATTTTGTGTATTTCAACATTTGGACACAATATAATAATGAGTTGTACATATATCAGATCCTATTTATAATCTTTCATCACGAATAAATTTTTTTGTAAAGTTAGAAATAGAAATGTTGGGGTCCGGTAGACCCCATTCCAGTGGACCGAGTTTGTTGCTTATCAACGAACTCAATCTTTTCCTTGACCTCTAGAACGTGTGTACCAAATTTGAAAGCTTTAATTAAAAAACAGAAAATTTTTGTGTTTCGTCATAATTCGTCGAGAGTCGTCCAGAAATGCAATAAAAATTTTCAAAATTTTTTTCACGAATACATATCTTCCTCACTTTTGGTGAGGATGTAATTACCGAAATTGTTTATTTTTTTTATCACAGTACATTAATAAACAGAACATTAATAATCCTGTCGTTATTAGAAAAGCCGTAGGAAATTTAATTTTACGGCAAAGAAAATGTAGGGAGGCAGAAGGCTTTCATTTTGAAAATAAGTTATAAGGTTTTATGTTCCGTGAATTTGTTGTTTATAATGTTCTGTTTATTGATGTATTGTGATAAAAAATAAATAATTTCGTTAATTTTTAAATGTAGTTTCACAATTTATTATCAGAATTTGAGAAAAATGTATACAGACTGATTTTTCACAGAAACTTCAGAAATAAAAATTACTTAATCTGATGTTGAAATTATTTATTTTTGATTATTTATTTCATATTAATCATGCATGAAATCAGAAAATTTTGTATAACAAATATTTTAGTTTGAATAAGAGAGGAAAATGTAATTTTATAAATTTATTTTGTACATACTCGATTTGGACGAAAATTGATCGTTTATTTAAAATTCGCCCAAAGTGTGGCAAAACAACAAAATATGTACATATTTCCGATCATTTTTGAATGTAGTTTCATAATTCAGTATTAGAATTTAAAAATCACGTACACAGGGTGAATTTCTTCATAGGAGCCCTAAAAATAAAAATTAGTTGAGCCGTCCCTGGAATTTTCTGTCTTTGATTATGCATGTAAATTGACAATTAATAGTATACTATATACCCACAGTACGAGCTGTTTCTAGTGATTAGTTTAAAAGATATTACCTTAAGAAGTATTGGGCAAAATTCATAAATCACCCTGTAGACCCTGTAGTTCAATAAAAAAAAGGCTCAGGCTTTTTTTAATAGTAATTTCTAATTCACCTAAGTGAACTCTATCTACCATAACCTCTCCTTGTCTTGTCCCTCTCCTCGTGAATCACCCTGTATATTATTCGTGCATAAATACGGCCTCTGATAAAAATATATAAATTTAACTTTTAGAAAAAAACTTTCTAATAGCAGTATATACAGTGTGTCCTCGGATCGACGCATGAATAGGTGAAAATACCTGAAAATTTTTTAGTTGAATTTTCATTTTGAGTGGTTCAGCCCTGCTTGGATCGAAACTAATTTGCGGCATAATTTTAGTTTCTAAAAATCCTTACTTTTTTTAAAGTAGGTGAAGATTGAAGATGTTGAAGATTTTGAAAAATTTCGTTAAGGAGAGTTGTTCAGAATGACCAAATATGCAAGCGTGCAAAATATCAACAAGATCGGTTTATTTTTATATAAAAAAAGTAAGAAATAAAACAAAATATCAAAGAAGGCGGAGGGCTTTAAAATTTTGCATTATTACTCAGTTCTACTTTCAGAACAACTTTGGTCATGTTTAAACTTGGTTACGCCGCTGAATAGTCGATCACTTTTACCCTTTCATTCCTGGTTTTATCTACAGAAAAAGCGCAGTCAGAAGTATATAAATTATTTATGTATTTATAATGTTCCGATATTTGAAACTAACTTGCTAAATAGAAACTAATGGATCACGTTTTATGACAGCAAATTTAAAATGTATTATCATTAACCGGGTTGTACTTTGTACTGATAAGAACGCGCGTTGAATCGGTCTGCAATGAGCATGTTTGCATTTGTTCCCAAAAAAGATTTAGAGTTCGTTTTGTTTATTTTCAAAATTGGAAATGTCGTATGGTGTACTCCTTGGTACAATTTCAGATCAAAGAAAATAATTGTAAGATCCCTGTTTCGCAGAATTTTCAATACAGTGGGAGCCATACTCTCTCTCTTATTTGTGATGAGTGATTTCAAGATTTTCGTTAAACATAATTCAAAGCCGAAGTGGGAACTATTTGATTTAGGATTGGAATTCTTGTATGTTGTTTTAAAATCGCTTTATTCATTGAGCATTATTTATGACACATGTTTGAGGACCAAATTGTGGCAAACATTTTTGCGTTGTTTCTTAGATTTGCACGAAGAATTTAAAAAGAAAAACACTTTAACCAATAATATTGTTGTAACAGTTCCAATTTGTGTGGTATTTCTTGTTGCAAATGTACTTTACGTGGCCGTCGTGGCACCACACCTGACTTTCAGTTTAAGAGGATTAAATCTACTGGTATTTAACATTGGTATATACGGCATGTATATATGTAATGCTTTGGTATGTTTCCTTGCGCTCTATTTGAAATTTAGATACAGAGATCTGAATACATACCTGAGTAAAATATTGAAATATTCAATAACTAGTAACAGAAATCTAGATGAGTATCTGTCAGCTACAAATGTACGAGAAGTTGGAAAAATATACAAAAATTTGAGAGAGTTGGTAGATCTGTACAATGCCTTATTCGGATGGAAAATTTTTTACATATTATCTATAACATTATTTGAGTTCTTGGAAACGTGCATACAACTTATGAGAGGCACTTTTAAGGCAGCTACGCTTCTCGAACTTTATTTTCTACTAAATGCTGTAAGTGTGCTTTATTCATAGATACAGGGTGTATCATCACGAACGTTTTGCGTCACAAAGGAAATGCCAAGATTTCAAAATTTTACTCCCAAGATCAACCGAGAAATTGGAAATGGACTAAAATCAGACAAATTTTTTTTCCACGATACTTATTCAAAATTATTGTCCTATAATCATCCATAAAACTTAAATTTGGAACATTGTAATTGCGGTCTTTACCTTTGAATTTTTTCTTTCATTAATTCATTTGTTTTAGATTAGTACAATGGGCATAATCTTTATCTGTGATCGTGTTACCTCTGAGGGTACAAATATAATCCCGCTGTGCTACGAGTTACGCGAGAAATATGCAATTTATGACTTGGAGAAAGATGAGCTGAAGAACCTAGCGAATTTGGCCGAATTTCACGTTCCTGTAATTTCAGCCGGAGGATTTTTCGAAGTCAACAAAAGAACGGTGTTGTCTTTGCTTAGTACTGCGACGACTTATTTAATTATTTTTATTCAGCTTGAAGGTACTAGTTTCGACAATAAGTTAAAAAAATAGACAAAGCATTACTTAGTCACAGTCACATTCAAACACCAATTGCATGGAACATGTTAGCATTTTTACATGTACTTACGTCGAGCACAGTTTTGAAGTGAGAATCGTTGTACGTTGTAGGTATTGTTGTATTTAATAAATAAACATGTTTCGTATATTTTTGTTTTATTTCTCACACAAATGAGCAAAATAATATTTCTCATCATTTAACTTAACTAGGCTTTTTACAAAAAAGAAAAAAATACAAGAAACTTGCAACACCTTTACTTTTGGTAATAAAAGTGTGTAAGGATACTGAAAAATATTTTCGCTTTTTTCATTAAAACAAATAGTTGAAGTACGAATAAAGTAAAAGACTTTTCGTTATAGTATTAATAACTGAAACTGAACTGAGGATGATACCTACATCAATATTTTATCATTTTGGTGATCATCTGTATGATAATGACATTATAGAAAATCATGGGATTCAGTTTGTAAAGTAAATATACCGGGCGGCAACGAGTCAATGTACCTACGCCGCCTATTTTTTGGTTTGTTTTTGAATTTAAAAATTTCGTTTTTGGAATACGTGAGTAAGACAAAAGTGGGCTATTTTTAGACTAACAGGAACGAAAATATCATTTCCGGTTGACCCGGGAGTGACAGCAACTTTTTTACAGGGTATTTTATTTGAAATAAATGAGCTTCGAAGTTTTCTGAAAATGTCAACAATTTCTGAACACCCTGTAACAAATAAATCAGTTCTTGTCTAAACTAGTAGTTAAAATAAACCTTATTTTAACCCGACATGAAAACCTTCCTGTTTAACTGAATACAGTGACGAAATAACAATAATTAAAAAAAATGCTGAAAATTTCATTTTTTTCTTAATTTTCTTAAATATCTAGGGAACTATAAGTTTTAGAGTGTGATATCCTCATATAGACATATCGAGAATTTCATAGAGATTTAAAATTTTTTTTTTTAAATATACCGGGTGTAATGAAATTAGGCTCACCCTATAACTTTTTTGTTTTTTCAGATATCATTTTGAAATTTTGGCAGTTGCAATAACAAGTAAATTTAAATTAATGCATGTTAATAAAATAATTCTAGCACTTCCGGTTTCGCCGGAAATGACCGTAACATCTGTTTTTTAAATGGGACACCCTGTATATTTTTACATTTTTGGATTCAGGTAAATCTGCATACGATGGTATCAACTTCGAGGAAGAACCATAACCTCAAACATTTTTTTAGGATAATTTAAGTTGGCATCTAGGGAGCCATGACTGCTGGAAAACTTTTCTTTCTGAGTCATTGAGTATTGGAAAAATAAAATCAGGATTTTAAGTGAGCTAACTTTGCTTTTATAGCCATTTAACATCTCGGAAATGGTTTTTTTGAGACGTTTATTGAGTAGGTATATAGGATGTTCCGAATTTCAATGATTTATCTTAAAAACTAAAGGAAAAAGGATCAAGGGTGTACACCTGGTATATTATAATGTTATTAACTTTTATGCTTTCGTTATTTGAGCAAAATGCAAACAGAGTACGGTTAAAGATGATGTTTGTTTGCCTTTAAACGAGTAGGTAACAAAAATTAAAGTAATCGAACACTTTGAATTGGGTCAAACTGATTATTGTGGTTTAAACTGTTTCTATAGCTGAAGGAATGATTGCTAATGGCATATAAGTACATACTTTCATGATGTGTGCATTATTCCATAATTGACTTTTCTGGCCGATACTCTAATAGTCGCAGTGGTGTTTCCAACGGGTGGTTGTGGGGCTCAAGTTTCCAAGACATTGTTTTGTTATTTCAGTTAGCGATTTTGTACATATGTGTGCTATGGAGTTTTTATAAAATGGACGGATTTTTCTCGCTCGTCTTTTTTCGCTGCGAAGTGGGACGCTGTCAGTCCAAAAAGACATTTCTGAAGCATACATATACAGGGTGGTCCAGTTTATACTCTATACTAACAAAAGCTTTTTGAAATTTAGCATAGAGAGGTTGTTTTACACTCTTTATCGGATAGTGGTTGCAATTTTTTTATCAAGAATACAGGGGCGTGGGTACAAGCTAGTCAAAAATTATTTTAATTGAAAGTAAAGGTACGCCACTGTTTTTTCACAAAATCGATGTGCTTGTGTTATTCCCTGTACCATTTATCGACTTTTTTGTATCTCTTAATATGTCAATTAAATGCATCGTTTTCGAGTAATTCAACTTCAAAGACAGAAGAAACTAGCACCAAATGCTGATTTAATTCAATAATTATAAGACGCTCTCGATAATGCATTCAGCAAAATGGTTCTCATTTCGAACATTTATTAAATTAATTTATTTGTGGTCCATTTGTTGTTCTTATTATTAAAAAAATTGTTGTTATTAAAATTATTTTATTACAAGTCAGCATTTGGTGCTAGTTTTTTCCGTCTTTGAAGTTGAATTACTCGAAAACGATGCATTTAATTGACATATTAAGAGATACAAAAAAGTCGATAAATGGTACAGGGAATAACACAAGCACATCGATGTTGTGAAAAAACAGTGTCGTACCTTTGCTTTCAATTAAAATAATTTTTGACTAGCTTGTACCCACGCCCCTGTATTCTTGATAAAAAAATTGCAACCATTATCCGATAAAGAATGTAAAACAACCTCTCAAAATTTATAATATAGTGGGGGCCACACTCGGTGTGTTATTCGTAATGACTAATATAAAGTTTTCTTTGTACAAAAAGCAATGTGGAGGTGGAATCCATGTTATTTAGGTTTGCAAATATTTTATGTTATCTTGAAATCGTGCTATATACTGAACATTACTTATGACGCCTGTTTTAAGACCGAATTGTGGCAAACATTTCTGCAACGTTTCTTAGATTTACACGAAGAATTAAAGAAGAAGAACACTTTAACGAATAATATCGTTATAGGAACGCAAGCATATGTACCTATAGAGGTCGTTATAAAGGTTTTTTAAAAAAATATTTTCGATATTCTAGAACATTTGTTTCATTTAGTTCGTTTTTGTACGGTGTTAAGGACATTATTTTATTTTAAATTTTAATCTGTTGTCCTCGTACATTGTCTTTTGCCGATTTCAGCGAAAATTTACAAAACAATTGAAAATTGAGGGTAATTTTTTAATAAACCTCGAATTGTGCCACTTTGCCATCAAATATCTTGGCACCCATGAAAGATAGACCCTTGAACCTTTAATATCAGTGGAAAGCTCTTTCAAAGGGCTCTCCTTTGGTGTCATAATATACAGGGTGTTCCATTTGAAAAAATGGGAAAAAGTAGATTTGGCGTTTCCTGACTCACCCGGTATAAAATGACCGATTTCGTTAGATCTGATAACAGCAGCGTAAACTACAGGGTTTTTGACAATTTTTGGCACAAACTAGATCTCAAAATGCTTTTCCGCTACGCCACAGTGAGCTCACAAAGTTGGCACGTTTTTGGTACAAACTCACCCATATCATGGTACCGACCCATCGCAGACCCATCAAGTGGCATATCGATTGAGTCGTCTTTAAAAGGAGAAGTCAAATATGTAATAATATACCTAGTGTTCCATTTAAAAAAACATAAGTTTATGACATCACGCCTAAATCGATCACCCTGTATATTTCAAAATATTTTTATACTATGCACCATTGTGTCCTCTATCATCTCGTTTTTGAAATTTTTCGATATCTCTTATAGGAGAGCCAGGACATTTGGCCGACGCGAGGCTGGGACACCCTGTATACTAGCAGTTACACCACTTCAGTCAGTTGAGTAATAAATTAAGCACAAAATACGTACATATTATTAGCGCATTAGCACAGGATGTACTTCGAGCACAGTTTTGACCATTTATCTTGCATCGCAATTCGTATCTAATAAATAAATATGTTTTATATATATCTTGTTTATTTCACACTCTAATAAGGAAAACAATGTTTTTGTCGTAGCAGTTCCAGTTAAAAATTCCACAGGTCCAACTTCGTTATTTTAAATAGAACATCCTACATGTCTTCGTATTTTCAGATTCCACACTAAATTCTCAAAAATCCAATTTTCATTTTTTATTACTAATAATGCAATAAATGGGGTAAAATTTTCAGATCTTTATGAAAATTGGAGAAAATATGTATTTTCATGCAATAAATACGTGACTAAATTTAATAAAGAAATTTCATTTTTAAGGTCGCAAATCGCAATGGAACATTTTCGAAAGAAATGGTCGTAGGGTAAACTACTTTTTTAAAGTGTAGGTTTTCTTATGTACCTTTTTGTGAACACATTATGCCAAAATCTGTTTATCATGTAAAATGTCGTTTTTTTAATAAAAAAATAAATTAATTTCACTTTTTTTGACAGTATTTCATATATAGGTACCGTATCTTTTATGACAGATTTTTTTAAAAACTTTATTTCAATGCAATTCTTAATTAAATGAAAAAATTCTTGTAAAAATAATATTATTTATATGTTTAAATGTTTTAAATGGGCGACGTCGTTGTCTAGATCTGCTAATTTGTTATAAACCAGATGCTGCAAAGGCAGCATTACGATGTGCAGGGGAAGCATGTGTTAAGGCAGTTTATAGATTTTACCCATCAACACATATTGATTTAAATGTTATGAGGTTCATGTTATTTCAAAAAACGGTTGAAGCCAAAAGAACTGTTGCATGTAATTTGTCTTTGCTTCCACCAATATCTGATGCCCCACATCAACACTCGTTAATAGTTTATTTGCAATTTGAAACATGGCTTGGAAGGGACCCTAAAAATCCATTGGATTTTGGTTGGAAAAAATCTGAAAATGGCTTAAGGCCAATACAAGTAATCAATCAGCAATACGGGAAAGTTTGATAGGAAAAATTAAATGTTCTTGCAGAAAAGGTTGCAAAACAAGCTCATGCAAATCTAAAGATAAAAATTGTAGTACTCTATGTAAATGAAACAATTAAATCACTAAAGAATAAAAAAAGTGATCGGTTGAAAACAATTAAGGAAATCGCCAATTTTATTCCGGAACCATTACACTTATTTTCTGTTATAAAAGCACAAAGCACATCTACAAAAATTTACACTTTTTAGAATACAGTGTTGGAACATTATTTTGGTGTGGATGGGTGTTATTTCCGAAGATAGGATAGTTAGGAGAAATTTCCTCCACAAAAATGATGTTTTTATTTTTATGTGGATTTTATTCTATACCTAAATAATTGAGCTAGAAATTCTCAATGGGATTTTAAAATAAACATACAGGGGTGGCGGATTTTTTATTTATTTCCATTACACAGAAATTATTATTCTACACAAATATAATGCAAACCTAACATGGCAGAGTCTATAATACCGGATTATTAGTTCCGATTATCCCAATTAAGCATAAGTTGCTATAATGAAAAAATAATATTCGCGAAGGAGAAGTGGCACTATTTCTTCATGAATTTTAAATTTTTTAACGAATAGTAGCAACAGTGTCAAATGCCGGTTCTAGTAACCATAATAGTTATGATGATATTATTGATCAAATAAACTGCTGGAACTTTGAAACGCGTAGTACATATTTGAAGTTAAATATATCAGAAAATATGAAAGATATTTGAACGCGATTTAAAGCATATTAGGGCCTATTGTCTGGTCTTAGAGTAGATCGGCGTGTTTTGGTTTGTAGAAACTTTAATTCTAAAATACAGGGTGGTAAATAAAACAATGCAAATTTTAACAAATTTCACTGCGTCACCATTTTTTTCCAAACAAATTTTTTTATTTTTTCTGGGTTTTAGAAGAAGCGGTGGCTCAATTGTAAATAACAATTTTAAGGGTTTTTGAATAAATGTCGTGGTTTTGAAGAAATTTGAGTTTAATCAAAAAACTTCACGAACGGATTTCGTCACCCTGTATCTCTATAGCGATTTTTCTAAACATGTTTTTTCAATTTATTGTTAGTACAAAATTCTTGTAATTTTTCTTGATTTAGGAAAGATTATATACAGGGTGAGAAAAAAGTATGCTTTCGATACTGCAAAAATAATAACAACGATATAACATTTAATAAAATTAAAATTAATATTTGGTTGGTCCCCCCTCAAACGCATATTACTTCTGCCTAATGGTGGGACATACTAACTACTAAATTACAAGAATTTTGTACTAACAATAAATTGAAAAAGCATGTTTCGAATAATCGCTATGATGAAATCAGAATGTGAAGTTTTTTGATTAAACTCAAATTTCTTCAAAACCAGGACTGTTATTCATAAACCCCCAAAATCGTTTTTTACAATTGAGCCACTGCTTCTTCTAAAATCCAGAAAAAAACGAAAAATTTGTTTGGAGAGAAATGGTGGCGCAGCGAAATTTGTTAAGATTTGCATTGTTTTATTTACCACCCTGTATTTTAGAATTAAAGTTCCAAACACACCGATCTACTCTAAGACCGGACAATAGGCTCTAATATGCTTCAAATCGCGTAAAAATATCTTTCATATTTTCTGAGATATTTAAACTTCAAATGTATACTAAAAATTTACTTTATGCATTTCAAAGTTCCAGCAGTTTAGTTCCAATCAGAGGAATAAATTCTCTAAGTAAACAGAGTAAATCAAAATATAACATTTTAAATTATTCTGTCTGTCAGTCAGCATATTACCGTACCTAACGGTTTCAATGACCTTTTTTTATTTTTAATATAATGATTTTTTTCTATAACAGCCTACATTCAATCCGATATTTTCATAAGATTTAATATGTCACCGCGTGCTGAAAACTAGAGAAACCGTATAAGTCTACCTTAACAACTATACTAAATACTTATGCAAATAGTTATCATAGAATATTTGATATAACTTTAAAAATGCAAAAGCCTCACAAAATGGCGATGGACGGAGATTGTTTTATTTTCAACCATATATTATGACTAATCGTACACGCAGCATGTCATATTGGTGTTGAGAATACCTCCAACAAGCTTCAGAAGGAGAGCAACAACAAACAGTGTATTAAGTTTAAAGGTTCAACGTCTAGATACTGAATACCATATTCAAAAGCCTCGAGGAGAGAGAAATAGTTGCGATAAGGAAATATTTACTATTTTTGATCTCGTAGCCTTTTTCTTTATGGATGTCATCATCAAGGTTAAACTATAAAAACGCTATACTCGTAGTTAATTTTCATGATTCTAAAACTTGCATAACTTAATTTTCCAACCAATTAACTTTCTTGAAATCTTCTTCATCGGAAATTTCTCTCATCGAATCTTTTGGAAACGGCCGGCGCCGGGCGCCATTAAACTGCTACAATTACAAACATTACTTATGTGATTAATACTTAATTAACTTCAGTTATGTTGGTGCCGTTAAATACATTTTCAGAATTATGGGCAAAATTAGTATTGCCGAGCTGAATGATAACAATCAAATAAGTCGCAGTAGTGCTGAACAGGGTTAGTAATGTTCTTCTGTTGACATCAAAAAATCCTCCAGCAGATATTACAGGAATATAGAATTCAGCCTTGATCGCCAGTCTCTTTAACTCGAGTTTCTCCAAATCGTAAGTGGCATATTTTTCTCGTAATTCATAACATAGAGGTATTATGCGCTCGGCCTCGGTTGTCACACCATCGCAGTAAAATAATATGCATAAGACTGTACTCTGAAATAAAAAAAGCTACATAAAATTATAAGCCCTGAAGAATGTACTTTAAGCGCGTTGGGCAAACGAGATGGCGAATTGTAACTAGATTTAGGGACCATATGGGGTGCCCCAAATATTGAAGAACTGATAATGAAGCCCCGCATGCGTTTTAAACAAGAAAATAAGGAAGACCAAGAACGAGAAGAAAAGAAGTAAAACATTAATTCATTTAAGAAGAGAATTAAAAATGAGCTCACTGAAATTAGAGAAAAATGGGGTAAAGGTGAGTAAATTTGCAAGTGACCCAACTTCGTGGTTAGTTCGACTTTAACTACAAGAGGGAAATATCAACCGATGACGGTTCTCCTTCCAATACAAGTACCGTCGACAATCATAAATCATGGTCAACATATAATAGAAGCAGTTTTGAAGCAGCCGCGAGTTCCAATAATAATAATAACAATAATAAGAATAATAATATAGTTAAAACCGATGCTTCAGTTGATTAGAGAACGGAAACATCAACCAAGTCCAAGACGTCTGGCAGATATATTCACCGCAATAAAACTCTTACTATTGCATGGACAGTATGTATTTAGATGTAGAGTTCACAAATTTGAGATTTATGGGGTAAATAAAGAACAAAGTTTAGACGAAGAAATACATAATTGGAACGCATTTCAAGAAGATTTCGAGAGATATATTTGTTCATTCTCAGTAACTAGATGGAAATATCATCTTAGTTGCCATCAATTATTGGGACCAGAAACGTATACCGAACCAAGTGAGAAGTCAGTTACTGTCGCCCAAATACTACTAAATAATTTGATATGTCAATTTGAAGTTCTCCAGATCAAGGAAGGAACTTTAAGAAAACGTTTCGGTTACAAAAAATTCACGAAACGTCCTCGTTGGATGGACTGGTAGAAAGCGATATAATATAACCATAGAACGAACATCTTTCCAAGGTGGTTGGAAACATCAATATTGGAGTCGACACGTTTCCCGATGGTATTAGTGAAGTTAGAAAATGAACACCGCCTCATGTGATATTTGGACGTAAGATTAGACAGCTTTGTGTTTTTGGAGCACCAGGTGAGGAACAAATTTTCTTTAATGATTACTTATACAGATGAAACTGGTCGCTGAGGAATGACCATGAACGGGTACAAGGCCAAGTTGTTAGTAGTTAGTGACTGCAAGCTATGATTTTAAGGCCAATTCAGAAGAGTTTCCAAGTGGGACAAATGATTTGGCTGTGACCCCCAGCGGAAGAAAGGATGGTCTCCCAAGCTTCATCCATCTTGGAAGTGGTCACACCCCGTCATCACCCCGACCAACAATAAAGTGCAGCGCACCAAATTCAACTAAGATCAAAGCCGAAAATGAAGATGGTGCATCTAGAAAGACTAACTGGCGAGATGTGCAATGAGTTGCCGGGCTTGGGAGTTGAAGTCTAGGGAGAGGGTAGTAAAACGCAAGCAGGTACCTATAAAATTAAAAATAATTGCATCCAGTAAAGGCAATCATTTTCAAACCTTCAGCTAAATGATAAAGTAGGTATACTTACAATATTTAGTGCCAAAGTATGACCTGTGAACCTGGTATAGGCAGAAGTAGAGCCTGTTGCAATATCACCACAAATTGACAAAACTGTCAATAGGAAGTATGTAATTGTAAAGAATAATTTCCATCCCAGTAAGTTATTGTATAGATCTGTTAATTCGCTTATGAACCGATACACTTTTCCTACATCTCGAATATTCATAGCTGAGCAATACTCATCTAAAGCTTGATCAGAAGCAATGTTGGTTTTGTTTTCATATAACCTTCGCAGATAGGAGTTAAGATCCTTATACCTGTATTTTAAATAAAGTGCAATGTGGCAGGAGAATACGCTATACGTAAATTTAATATATGACATCAATAACTCATGTAGATGATTGGATATGCTTAAATTATGTGTTATACACGTTATAAAAGCGATTAGGTACCTTAAGTTGCCATATACAAATAGTATATGTATTGGAATTGTTGCGACAATATTGTTGGATAAACTGTTTTTCTCCTTCAATTTATGATTTAAGTGTGCAAATCGATGTAAAAATTCGTACCACTGCTTGTCCTTGTACAAAATATCATAAAAATTGTTAAAAATAAACCATAATCTCAGTATTGAATACATAATATCCAAAATTCTGATTGCGTTAATATTTGAATCTGTTAGAATTTTAATCTTATTTATGTTTACTATTGCGTAGTTCATTATTATAAGACAATAAATTATAAACCACATTATCTTCCAAGCTTGATGAAGCCTCGACTTGTTTATTGATTTAGTCTTAAAATCGTACCAAGGCGTACAGCACGTGATATTTCCATTTTTATATAAAAAATGCGCAAACTCTATATCTTCTTTGGGCAAAAACGAAAACACGTTCATTGTGGCACGAGTTCAGAAAAACTATGAAATGAATGTAGAATTTAATGCATTATCTGTAAAGTGCGACGATTAGGTTTGCTCTAGAAATCATATCAATATATAAATAATTTAAACTTATTTAAAAGCACGTAGGCCGTTAGTGAAATAATGGGATCGTTTAAAAGCTTTCAATTGTTATTTGAAAGGTATTGTGGCGTGCCTGGTATCCAGGCACTCTCGCCAAATTGTAGGTTTGTAAATTGAAACAGTAAACTCGACCTTATTAATTTACAGTTTAATTACAGTTCAAATTACTTATCAATAATCTCTTTAAACACTGTATAATACATAGCTATTAGTCACTTCGTATTCCTATCTTCACTTTTGGTTGAAATTTGGTTTGGGATTAATCTAGTATTTTTCTTAAACCGTCTCTTTTCAGAAGAGGAGCTAAGTGTAAAATTTCGTTCAATTTGTTTGCCACGAATAATATGTAGAGAAGAGTGAAGGGCATTTTAAAATAAACACACAGTGGTGGTGTATTTTCTTCATTTATTTTAATTACATAGAAATAATAATTACAAGCAAATGTGAAGTAAACTAACAGTAATGCATTATTGATGAGTTAAAAAAGATAATATTAGTAATACTAGAGAAGCTGCAATGCCTGACTATAAAATTTGATAGTCCTAATTAGCATAAGCTGTTATAATAAAAAATGGCAAGGGGTAATTTTTGTTGCTTTGTTTCCAAAAGCACTCTTTGCAAAAATGAATAATATTCAATTTTGGCAGAAATATAAAACTAAGCTATCATGTATGTGTCTTACATCACCGTAATCGGAAAAAACGATGTATTCAAAAATGTGAAAATCCAATATGGCGCCCATAAAAAAATAAAGTTGACCGTTGTTTCTCTCTGCCATCTTTGACGTCATGGCAAATGCAATGGCATTAGCATAATCGGATTCCTCGGAAAAAAGCGCCTTTGTTTAAAATAAGTAGTAAGTTAGTTTTCAATTTAAAAATTAAAAACGATAATCATGATTTTTCGTTTCTTTCTTTCAAAACTAAAAACGATAGATCAAATTTCTCTTCAGATTATTGATCAGCATAAAAATATTCAACTTTGTTCTAATTTGACCGACTTCGTATCTCTTAAGATAAACGAAATCACCATGCTTCGGGTCGAAATACGGGCACCATGTATAGGTAGTGTATTTTGTAACACTTTAAAGGCTATAGCTTCACAAAATGGTCATGGACTCAGATTGTTTCATCTTCAAAACCACACGTTATGACCAAAAGTACACGATATATATTATTACTTTGACAATATTGGTGTTGACAATATGGCCTATAGGTTACAAAACTAAAACATATACAACAAACAGTGCATTAAGTTTAAACTGACGTTGTTTCACTGGTAGTGCAACATAATGAAAAGTCAGAGCCTTAAATACTGAATACCATCTCCAAAATTTCCGAATAGAGTGAGAGTAACGATTAGGAAATATTTATTATTTTTGGTGTCATCTCTTTTCTTAATGCAATTATCACCAAAGAAACTGTAGCAATACTTGAATTAACTAAAGATTATAGTTATGAGTTTTCAATTATTGTCCAACCAATGGACTATTTTGCATATTTCGTCACAAAACCTCTCTCTTATCACATCTTTTGGAAATGGCGCCATTAAATGACTACAAACTACTGTTAATAATTAACTATGATTTAATTAACTGAAGTTATGTTAGTGCTGTTAAGTATATTTCGAATTTTATTAGTAAAGTTAGTATTGCCGAGCTGAATAATAACAATCAAATAAGTCGTAATAGTGCTGAGCAGAGACAGCACTGTTCTTTTGTTGACATCAAAAAATCCCCAGGCGGAAATTACAGGAGTATTTAATTCAGCCATTCTCGCCAGTCTCATCAACTCATCTTTCTCCACGTCGTAAGTTGCATATCTTTCTCGTAGCTCATAACATAAAGGGATTATATCCTGGGCCTCGGTCGTCACGCCATCGCAGTAATAGATTATGCAAAGCGCAATACTCTGAAATAGGAAACAACTATTAAAATCCCTACAGTTCGTTGGATATGTAACAAAAATTGTGAATTTGAAGTATGTTGGGCAAAACAAGACAGTCAATTCTAATTGGGTTCAAGATTAGCAGGACTCATGTCATGGAAAACTGTGTTACACGTTTCAAAATAATCGTGGAATTGATTATAGATGAATTAAAATTGAATTAGCAATGAAATTAATTTTAGATAATTGGATTACAAATTACAAACACGATAATAAACTTTTTTTTCAATAGGCTATATTTGTTGTTATTAAATTATGCAGGGTTTTTTTCTGTTAATGTAACGATGTAGAACCACTTGATTTTAGTGTAATATTTATTGGAAAAAAATAAATTGAATATTTCTTTAGCAATAACAATTTGGACTTCTAAAGAAATCAACAAAGGTGCCATGGAAAACAATGAAATCCGCTGTTATTCATGTTTCCCATATTTTATGTTGTTGTTTTCATTGCGTTCCGTGGCACACTGGATCATTGTATTAGAAGCCAAAATTTATATATCAGTATTAATAATTGTAATATTAAATGTTCAGTAAAACCCTTCATTTATTTTTTCAAAATCACTAAAAAAATAAATGTCGTTTAAGCTTCTATATTAAGTTTTATATTATAAAGTGTGCTTTGCAAAGCTGTGAAAGATATTTTTGTTTTTTTATTTGTCGCTTTGCGGATTTGATTGTTTTCCATGGCACGCTGGATAATTATATTACAAGTTAAAATTCATATGTCACTATTAATTATTGTTATCTTAGATATTCATCAAAACGTTTTAGTTATTTTTTCAAAACTATTAAAAAATAAATTTCATTTAGGCTTCTGTATTAAGTTTTGTTTTTAATGAAGTTAGTATGCTGTGGGGAACAATTAAATCAATTGTTATTCATGGTTTTAGTTTTATGTAAATGACATTCGTCACTTTCTTGATTTGATTGTTTTCCGTGGCACACTAGATAATTTTTTAGAAGCCATAATTAGTGTGCCAGTATTATTGATTATATTAAATGTTTTTCAAGTTTTACTTATTTTTCCAAAAAACCATAATTAGTATGTCAGTATGAATGGTTATATTAAATGTCAAAAGTTTCCCCTATTTTTTCAAAACCATAACAATATTGCACGGAAATCACGTTGGATTCAGAAAAAAGAACTCTCCAGACTAAGTAAAAAAATATTTTCCATTTGGAAAAAAGTTATCTATCGCTTGACTAAGGTTGTGCTGAAAAAAATCAAAATTAACGTCAGTTTGTATTGTTTGTGCTATCATCGATTTACATTTTTTAGTTTTAAAAATTCAGACAAGAACTTAGGTAATTATTATGATTTTTAGGTAACTGTCACAAAAAGTGACGTTTCACGAATCCATTAGCAAGTGTCGTCTCTTTGTCAATCTTATTTTTTTGACCGTTTTTACTTCACGGCCGCATTTACTTCACGCCCTCATTTAGCAAATCTAGAGCATATACTTATTTTTTTTATACGGCAATGGGACATTTATAGGAATTTCTCTGATTCCAAAAATTCTCGCGTGGTTGCATAATATATTTCGAAATAATAATTACCGGAAATTTTAATTTTGACCAAAAAATTTAATTTTTTTTGTGTATATGGTAATAACGATTAAATCATTAATTTTAACTATTAGATAAGTATACTTACTGAATTTAGTGCCACTGAATACTTATACAATCCAGAATAGGAATAAGTGGAATTTGTTACAACGTCATTACAAACTTTAAAAAACGTGATTAAGAAGAATGCGAAACCATACAACAATTGCCATCCCAATAAATAATTATATCGGTTGATTAACTCCTTCATGAACCTGTACAGTTTTCCAACTTCTCGAGTGTTCAAAACCCGGTCATTATCATTCAAAGTTTCATCTGACATCGACTGCATAGTACATATTGCGTCGGTTTTATATTTATATAATTTTCTCAAGTACGAATTAAGATCCTTATATCTAAAATTGAAGCAAAGCGCGACGTGGCAGGATAAGACACTGTTTGTGAACGTAATATACGGTTTCAGTAGATACAAATAAGAAGATATGTTTGAATTTAATTGAAAGTACTTCACAACATTAGCTAAAAAGATTAAATTGCCGTATACAAAGGATATATATAATGGAACTGTTGCAACAGTATTGTTGGATAAACAATTTTTCGCCTCCAGTTTCTTTCTCAAATGTAAAAATCCATGCAGAAATTCTTGCCATTCTTTGTCCTTTAAGCCCATATTATAAACGACGTTAGACAAGAACGCCAAAATTAGCACTGACAATAAAATATTTAATATTTTGGTTGCATTAATCCTTGAATCACTTGTTACAACATTTAAGAATCTGCTACGTAACTAAGAGTGAAGATACAATAAATTATAAGCCAGATTATCTTCCAAGCCTGGTGAAACCCCGACTTATTTATCGTTTTTGTTTTAAAATCGTACCAAGGCGTACACAGCACGAGATATTGCCATTTTTAAATAAGAAAATTGTAAACTTTATGTCTGCTTTGTGGAAAAACTGGAACATGTTCATTGTACTTAGAACATAACTTTTATAAAAATGTTTATGCAATTTATATATTACGTGTAAAATTAACGATTAGGTGGCGCTGAAACTATATTAATAGATGAATAAATTATTGCGCTAACTAGTGGCACGCTAACTTGTACATGTGGTACACCTCGTTAAAGTGTGTGACATAGATATTAATTAATAAGTAACATATAAATAACAAATTTTTTAAGAGAATTATTTCATTTAATTAAGAATTACATTGATATAAAATTGTAATGAACACGAAAGGGTAAAGAAATTTCCCTCCACTATACTTGGAGTGGCAAAAAACAGACACATTAAATCCAACTCCTGCTTTCAATAAGATACAAAAATAAAATCGTACACGCTAGCGTGACCTTAGACACAGTGATAAAGTATACTTATTTAAACAAATAAAACTGTGTACAAATGTGGTAATGATAAAATAGACTTAATCAATAATCATTTCAATGGATTATTAAAGAGTGATTTGCTGAAGAATTGTTCTGTTACTTTTGTGGTTTAATACAAAATATAGAAAAGATGAAAACCAGAACGTCTCTGACGAATTTACAAAACTGAAATTGGATATACCTAAACCTAGCGCAAAATAATATTATTGGAATTGAAAGTCAAATGAAATTTAATCCCAACCGTTAATATTCATGAGAGACAAAATTCATTTACTCTTCCCAATAATATGTTTATCTCACTATAATTTTTTATTAAGTTTGCTGATTTTTCTTACTCCGCTTCTTCAAATACAGATATGTGCATCGTTATACAAATATTGAATTTAGGTTAGCTATATCTTAGGCCATATTTTAAGGATGTCAAATTGGAAACATTCTGATAAGAAAATAGATATTAAGGGTGCTAAAAAACCGATTTAAATGCAAAATATAAAAGGTGGGAAAATTGATCGGTAAAATAATTGATCAACAAATTTTAAATCTTGGAGGGGTCCCCGAGTTATCATTAAAGACACAGCGACGGACAAATGCGGTTTCAAAGTTCATGACAAAATCCGAAAAACGCGCTCTGACCAATGATTCCAATTAACATAGTTTTTATTCCAAGGCAAGCATTTTAGTATTTTTTTTTTTTAAATTAGTGACCAGTGACCAACTAAAACTCTGCGAGCACCTGCCATTTCAATTTGTTGTAATAAGAAAATTACCGCCATAATAGTCTAATCAGACACACGAAAATTCATAAGTACACCTGATTGCTGATTTCTCGATATATTATCAAAAAATAATAATGACTAAAATTTTTTTCCCAATTTTACATTTGTTTCCTTCATTTTCTGATTGCTTATCTTTCTGCGAAATGAAGGTACATAATCGTTGCATAAGTGAGAATTTTCGAGTAGATTAAAATTTTATATTATATTGAATGAAACATACTTTCTATCTAACGAAGATCGGAATCGATAGCATCCGTCTCCTGGGTGATATCTTCCAAATAGTTTCCGCATTCTCGTCGATTGCATCTAAATCTTCTGCGTCGTTTAGATCCTCGTATGAATTTAGGTATAGTACTCCCTGGCAATTTCCGTAAATTTGTGAGCATCTTAAACCTGCTTTTCTGTTGCGGTTGCAGGAGATAAGTTAAAATTTTGATTCTGGTGCTGGCACAAAGAGTGTTGGCACAGGTTGTAAGGAGTCGTAAATTTTCTTCTATCCCCACTGTTGTGGATTTTTCTCATTGCCAAGCCATTTCTGAATTTTGTAGAATACTCGTACTGAATGTTGAGCGACTGCCTCTGAAGTTGGTGGTAATAATTCCAACTTCGATTTTTGTTTTTGCAGAGATTATTTGAATTGATTAAATCTGATTGAGTTGAGTGAGAGATTTGTGATTTTCCTTGCACCGTATACAAGTAGAAAAAGAGTTTCACCAGCCTGTTTTACTTATGAGGGGGTTGAATTCCTGTCATTGAAAGTTCTCACTATATTAACCATCTGCGTTTCTTTCTGAAGATTTTTAATTTTCATTTCTGAAATGTTGTAGACGTGGTATCACCTCCACTGAAGGCATGAGCCAGTAAAATTGTACTTTTTATACCTTCATGTGATTTCTGGATTTCTGACGAAGAAAGAATTTGTAATTTAATTTTTCCCGTTCTTGGCCTTATGAAAAATATATCTTTTTTTCCTGGAGTCGAAGCGATTAATAGAACAAAGAGATCAACGTCCTCACCGACTAGATACAGTTGTTCGTCCATTATTTGATATTTCAATTGCTGTTTTAACAATAATAGGTGAATCTACATAATCTACAGCTTGTTTTATAAAGAATCCTTTATTTTAAAGAATTTTTGTCAACATTGAAATTAATCGGATTTCGTTTATCATTTGACAAAAACTTTTCTAGAGAAAGGGATACGATTACTAAATTTTGCTTAAATTTGTTTTTCACGTAGTTAACATAGGTCGCACAAATGTCTTCTTCATAAGTTTTGTTTGTCTGCCTTATAACACGATGCAATAAAAATCTATCTTCAATAATTACATAAATAATAAGTATAGAGTTACAGACTTGGCAATTTTCTTGCTTATTTTGCCTGGACTGTAACCGTGTGACATATCGTTGGATCAGGCATTGAGAGAGGAGTCGAACATACATATTATTTTGCTTAGTTTCAAATCACCCCTGTTTTTGCAAAAATTTTAAATTACATGGTTTTCGGCTATACATATTTCGACGAGATAAAATGAAATAAGCTCTCGATGTTAAGTTGTGTTGGGAATTGTTGATAGTGACTTTTTTAACGCAGGTATAAACTCCCATGTAACACTTTTTTGTTTACTTTTGCTTAATCTACCTCATGTTAAAGTAATGGCACTCAAATCTTTAACACTCAGAAATACATACAAATCAGATATCGACAATCTGGCAGACCAACCCCGGTTCTAAATCCACCCTTATGCTTTTTCAAATTGCAAGACGTTCTGGTAAGAAATTCAAGGTAGAGGGTCGAACTTAGAACTACATCGTGAATTGCACGGTCCCGCTCTGATTTTAGGCTCAGGAGGAGTGAACGAAAAAATGAAATAAAAAACATTTCCAATGTTAAAATTACATAAAATAAACAAATGAGCTAAGGCTGACAACAGAGACCACTCACTATCAACCAACGTAAAATAATATGAAAAATTCAGCAGCAAAATGCAATGAATGTCAAAGTATATACTCACTGTTTCCAGAACCATACAAAACGGTCGAATGGCAGAATAAAAATAAGTTCTATTCATGATGATTTCGTTGCACATTGTCAACTTCCTCAATCCCGCCGCCGATAAAAGATAGAACAATTTCCATCCCAGTATGGAATTGTATCGGTCCACCGAATCTTTCATGAGCTTATATACTTTCCCAACTTCTCGCACCTTCATAGAAGAGTCATTCTCATTCAGAGCTTTATTCTTAAACAACTTTCGAAGATATGAATTCAGATCCTTGTATCTGGATTTTAAACAAATCGTAATTTGGCAGATTATAACACTACATACGAAGGGAACATATCCCATTGATACGTATAACAGGCAGGTTAAAAAATTTAAATTGGATTCCACTAGCTGTACAAATAAAGCTACATAAACGACGATGCCATATACGAATAAAGCAAATAGTGGCATTATTGCAGCAATACTGTTGGTTAAACTTCTTTTAGCCCTGAGGTAGTCATGTATATATACCAAACGATGTAAGAATTCCTTCCATTGAATAGCCTTCGAAAAGATATCAGCAATGTTACTAGTATAAAAACTAAGTTCCAGCACCGTATTCACAATTCTTAAAATCCTTCTGACATTGACGCCTGAGTATTTCTCATAAATAAGGTTATTTGTTATGTGGTAGAAGTCTATCATACAGTACATTATAATCCATAACAGTGTCCAAATCTTACGGTACATCGACTTTTTTATTGATTTTGTTTTGAAATTGTACCAAGGTATAAAACATGTGGCATTTCCAAATTTGAACAGAACATAGGTAAAATTCATATCTTCCTTGAAAATATATGCAAACATACTCATCTTGGAGACGGTTGCACAAAAGCTTCTATGCATGTGTAGCGTCTTCATTTATACTACTCGTAGCAAAACATTTTTAAATAATTAACTTGTACGTTAAGTGAAAAATTTCAAAAGTGAGTAAAAGCACTCACTCACATTATAAATCCATTACGGTACGTTGGAAAACTTCGACAACATAATATGCACTTGTGCTTTTGATAAATGACATTATTGAACGTACTTTTGGGGTTGAAAAAAGTAATCGACTGATTCTTCCGTTGTGAATATGGTTCTCATCACTGGCGCATCAATCATAATATATTTTTATTAGTATCAATGTCGTTGTGATACGAGTTGTCATATTAATTGAAATTATATTTCTTTTATTTTTATTACTTACTTTTATGCCTAACCATAGTTAAGTGAAGCAGAAAGACGTCAAAATTGGAGAAGGAAAGGAATGGAAAGTCAACAAAGCACAGCAAGTGCAGGTCATTGCAGCAGAGGCACAAAATATTTACAAATATGATTTTAGAAATAAAGAGGAGCTAACTGATGTCATTCTAAATGAGTGGACCAATTTGAAATAAAATTACAATATGCAAAATTTAATTAGTTCTATGCCTAGAAGATCGCAAAGTGTTTTAGAAAAGAATGGCGGTTCAACCAAATATTAATCTTTTTTATATTCTTGGTTACTTTTTGATTAAAAAATTAAATATGACCCTACTAATGAATTGTTGCCAAAATAATTTAATTGACATAATCCTCATTTACAGCAGACGTTTTTTTGAAAAACATAAAAATCGATTGCCTTTTTCGGCCGTAAAATGGAATATTAAATAGTAGGTACAAAACTCAATAACTTAATTCCTTTCGGAAATATCCCTATAAAGCACTTAACCATTAAAACAGGTTGTCCCATATGGAGTTCCATTAAAGAAAAGAGTTTCCGTGGTAAAACAAACTACGATCTACTTAATGATTAATAAATTGTTTTTAATTTTAGTATTTGAAGGGATGATATATCCTATATCATATTTTATGATCGAACTATTATTATTATTATTATTATTATTATATTACAAGTGCCTGCAGACCGATTTTTGACAATTTCAACTACGTCGCGGATTTCTATGAATAAAAAAAAACGCAGAAAAATTTACCCCAAATTTGAAAAAACCCCATGCCCGTGCGGACTGGGTCATCTGGTATATAGTAAAATAAATATTCGAGTAGTCGATTTTGTTGAATTAGTCGAATTACTAAGTAGCAGTGGAGGAAATTAGTCAAAAAACTGGATGAACAGTGATGTAATCGGAAATTGAATTTTTTTTGTTGACTGACATTGGATTTAGGTTATATCGATTGCTTCGTTAATGTTAATTTGACATTAAAAAGAGGTTATGTTATTTTTTGAACGTCAATGTCAGAATCAAATTAAAACTAGGGAATTTTTAACGTCATAATGTCATAACCAAAATAAAACTAGATTATATTAACTTTTTTTACGAAGATTAATAATTTTTATTTAAATATTTTACTATTTGCTTTGAACGTTATGGATTCTGTGATATAATTCAATACAGTATGACATATGGTCCTGCAGAGTATTTTGTTTTTGCATTATTCGACAATAATAACGTTCTAAAGTGTTCTCAACGATTTTCTATGACATATGCATAAAACTTCCCCCGACTTTAACATAGCGCATCAAGATAATGTAACATTCATGTTAAACATTTCAAAATCGTAATACTTACTATGTACAGTACCAAAGTCATTTCATGAACGTTGGAATAGTAGTAGGTAGTTTTCGTCACAATATTACTGCACTTTGATAAAACCTGAAAGACTAAACTCGTTAAAATATAAAATAACTTCCATCCAAATAAATCGTTATATTGGTCCACTAAGCCTTTCATGGTCTTGTATATTTTCCCCACTTCTCGTAAATTCGCAACTGAATTATACTCATCCAATTGTTTATTCTTGTGTAACCTTTTCAAATGCGAATTCAGATCCTGATATCTGAATCTCAGGCAAAGCGCAATCTGGCAGGACAAAAGGTTATGTAGGAACCTAGTACATCCAATACAAACGAGCAACAGATAAAGAGGCGTTTGTAAATTCAATGCGAAGTGAGTTACAATAAAAAATAAAAAAACTGCAGTTCCAAATAAAAGTAACACATACAGTGGTATTATTGCAACAGTATGGCGAGTCAAGCTTCTTTTTGCCCTCAGTTTTTCATGTAGATATACAAATCGACGCATAAATTGTTGCCACACTTCGTTTTTGAAGAACATATCGAAAATATTGCTAAAGTAATAAATAACCTCCAGAACTTTATATGCATACTGTAATATTTTCTTTGTGGTAAAGTTTGAACCTGCATCCAACTGAGTTATGTAAAAAAATATAGCAATACAGTACATTATAATCCACACCATCTTCCAAAACATATGAAACCTTAACTTTCTGTTAGATTTTGTTCTGAAATTGTACCAAGGCGTACAGCACAGTATATTTCCAATTTTAAACAGAAAGAAGGTGAATTTTATATCTCCGTCGAAGAGAAACGAAAGCAAACTCATGATTTTGAAACACAGCTGTGCCTTAAGAGAACCACGTAGAAACTATATCTAGTTGTTTGTATAGAATACATATACTAATAATAAATTCAAAATATTAGCTTACACGTACTCGAATTCTATAAATAATAAATTTGAGGTAGCAGCTAGTATTAATAAAACAAAAGCACTTAGGTGAAGGCTTATAAAAAAAAGTTTCTTAATCGATTAAGGAGTAACAAGAAATGACGTTCTAAAGTAGGTGTACAAACTATGTACAGTTATTTTGATCCCTACCTACAACCACTATTTTTAGAGATAAGACAAAAATTCAAAAACCAAATTGTAGTTTTGACGCCTCGTTTATGCTTGTTATAGGTATCTATACTGCAGATGCCAAGTGAAATCAATAATTGCGAAAACATCATGGGGGAAGAAAAAACATTTGTAAGTTTTCATTATTTTGTGTTCTTTGACAATACTGCTAATAAACTGCAGATATAAGACATATACAAACAGTGTATGAAATAAAGTGTCGCATATAAAGAAGCATCAGTGCCTTTAGATATTATTCAAACCATATCCAAGAGCCTCGAAGAAAGAGAAGAGTCGTGACAGGAAAATATTTATCTACTATGTTTGGTCTCATATTATCTTTCATAATAGATATCATGACCCACGAAACTGTTAAAATACCTAAGTTAACCTTTAAGACTGAAGCTGCGAATTTTCATGATTCTGAAAATTGGCCTACCAGCGGAGTTTCTCAATATTTACCCATCGGACCTCTCTCACATCGAATCTTTTGGACATTAACATAAATATTACTTCTGTAATTAATATTTAATTGACTGAAGTTATGTTGGTGCCGTTAAGCATTTTTCGAACTTTATTAGTAAAGTTAGTATTGCCGAGCTGAATAATAACAATCAAATAGGTTGTAATAGTGCTAAGTAGAGATAGCACTGTTCGTCTGTTGACGTCGAAAAATCCCCCGGCAGATATTACAGGAGTATTTAATTCAGCCATTCTCGCCAGCCTCATCAACTCGTCCTTTTCCACGTCGTAAGTTGCATATTTTTCTCGTAACTCGTAACACAGAGGAATTATGTCCAGGGCCTCGGTTGTCACGCCATCGCAGTAAGAGATTATGCACAGCGCAATGCTCTGAAACAAGCAGCAACTTTTAAAAATTCCCAGAGATCATTGTTTAGGTGTTAAAAATTGTAAATTTAAATTATGTTGGATAACCAAGATAGCATCGAATATGGCAGTGTTCCAGTGATGTAGGTATTCCCAAAACATTTTTAGCTTTAGCCATATTTAAAAAACAGGCAATATAATCATATAACATGTGTATATACATATTTGTAATGAGAATATTACGACGAATCTTTATATCTTAAAACATATAGGACAAATTTCGAAAATCCGTTTTAAGACTTTTAAGCTTCATAAAAAACTGTTTAATTTCATTTTTTGAACGATTTAAATTGATAATAACTAAAGGAAATAAGGGGGGGCATCAACTTTAAGTGACGTTCCCTGTACTACATATAAAATTTAGTAGGAAATGAAATTGGACTGTACAGGTATAGGTGGGGAACAAAACACTAGAAAATGCGGCAATCCGCAACGGTTTTCAATTTAAAATGATTCCACATTACTTTCGCTAGATTTCTATGACGTGCACAAAACTTCGTACGATTTTAAAAAGCGGTGCAAGTGCATAGATGCAAATAATGTAATATTCGTGTTACACTTTCCAAAATTTAAAAATGTAATACTCACTGTATTTAGTACCAGACCCAATGCCTGAGTGTTGGAATAATAGTAGGTAGTTTTTGCTACAATATTACTGCACATTGTCAAAATCTGAAGTAATAAAACCGTTAGAGTATAAAATAACTTGCATCCGAATAAATCGTTATATTGGTCCACTAAGCCTTTCATTATCTTGTATATTTTCCCTACTTCTCGTACATTCTCAGCTGAATTATACTCATGCAAGTACTTATTCTTGTGTAATCTTTTCAGATGCGAATTCAGATCCTGATATCTAAATCTCAGACAAAACGCAATCTGACAGGATAAAATGCTGTATAAGAACTTGATATATTCAACAAAAAATAACAACATATAGAAATGCATTGCGGACAGAGTTATAATAAATAATAAAAGAACTGCATTTCCATATACAAATAACACATACAGTGGTATTGTCGCAACAGTATTGTGTGTCAAGCTCCCTTTTGCCCTCAGTTTATCATGTAGATATACAAATCGACGTATAAATTGTTGCCATAATTCATTCTTGAAAAACATATCGAAGATATTGCTGAAGAAAAAAGACACCTCCAAAGCTGTATATAAGTACTGCAATATTCCATTTATAGTAAAGCCTCTAACTGCATCCAAATTAGTCTTGTAAATAAATAATGTGACGCAGTATATAATAATGCACACCATCTTCCAAAACATATAAAACCTTGAACTTGTAACAGATTTTGTTCTGAAGTTATACCAAGGTGTACAGCAAAAGATATTTCCAATTTTAAATAAAAAGAAGGTGAAATTTATATCATCGTGGAAGAGAAACGAAAGCAAACTCATTGCGGAAAAGGTTTTGAAACACAACAGTGCCATAAGAAATCCACGTGTAAACTGGGTACCTGTCTAGTAATTTGTGGACTTAGTAACATACTAATAATAAATTCCAAATATAAACTGAAATGTACCCGAACTTTATGAATAATTTGTGTAAGTTGGTATTAAAAAAAATATAAAAGCACTTAGAGGATGGATTATAAAAAAAGTTTCTTAATCAATTACGGAGCAATAAGAAATAATATTAATAGGTAACGTTAGAAGCTGTGTAAAAATTGACAGAATATTAGAGGGCTGGTCGTCTGTTTTTTATCACATGGTTTACAATCGTTTATGAAGATTTTAAGTATGATTTTAATTAGAGCAACTACGGGAATACGCGCCAGATTGAAAACAAAAAAATGAGAAAATCGTGGCGATTCCAATGGCGAACACCATGTGCTTGTACAATGGTTCGGTTTCGAGATATGGGGGATGGAAGTTGAAAAAGATGAAATTTGTTGATTTTCGTATCTCGGTAAGGAGACGAGTTAACGAACACCAAAATCAGTGTTAAATTAAAAATTTTACAAGAATGTTTTTGGAAATTTTGAAAACAATATGAGTTTTTATAGAAAAGACAAAATTCTTTAAATCTGACTCTTTCTGTTTTTATAATTAAAATTAAACCAATGCTTTCTCTTTTGGGAGCTGTCAAATTTTCTGTCAACGAAAATGTCATTTAATAATTATTATTATCTGAGCAAATAAAAGTACGAAGCAGACATTTTTCTATAGGTTTCGGAGGTATTGAATTGAATGAAAAAAAAATATTATGTTTTTTGGTAGCCGCGCAAAACTGCTGCTAAATTTAAAAATATGCAAGTACATCTGTTTCGTATACTTTCGTGTTCAGTACCTCCTATAGAAAAATGTTTGCTGAGAACTTTAATTTGTAGAAATAATAATAAAATGGCATTTTTATTCAGTTGCCAGAAAATTTGACAGCTATGAAAAGGTTATATTAATTCCAATTATAAAAATTGAAAAATTTTAAATACTTACCTACTTTATATCTCTTGTTTTTTGAAAAAAAAACAGATTGTTTTCAAAATTACGAAAGACATACTTTTCAATTTTTCAATTTGACAGTGATTTTGACAGCTATCAAGGATAAAAAAGATATAAAAATTCTATTTTGGCAGATCTATTACCTATTTGTAAAGTAAATATTTAATACTAAATTGAGCGAATTTATGTGTGTTCTCCACTTGACGACTATTTAACAGTCTCAAGTGCAACGGCGAAGCGGAAGAAGTCGCAGAAAATCCACTCCGTAGAATTATTTGTGAACTTGATAGAATTTCTGAATGTTTCTTACTTAGAATTTCCTTACGTCTACTGAATGCCATGTAAAAAATTGCGAAAACGTCATGGGAGAGGTAATAATTAATATTTGAAAACTTTTACTATTTTCTATTATAGGAATTGAAAATACCACCAATAAGTTACAGAAGTAAAACAGTGTATTAAAAAGGCATTGTATTTCACTAATAGTGCAACATAGTAATTTGTTTAATAACAAATGCCGTTCAAGTACTATTGTTGGTAACTTTTGGTAATATTATTCCTGACATGTTCAGAGATGTATTCTCAAAAGTTGTGAAAATCTCTATTGACTCCACTAAAACACTACTTCTATAATCAAAACTTAATTAACTGAGGTTGAGTTGGTGCCGTTAAATGCTTTACGAAATTTATTGGTAAAATTAGTGTTGCCGAACTGAATAACAACAATCAAATAGGTTGTAATAGTGCTAAGTAGAGACAGCACTGTTCTTCTGTTGACATCGAAAAATCCCCCGGCAGAAATTACAGGCATATTTGATTCAGCCATCCTTGCCAGCCTCATCAACTCGTCCTTTTCCACATCGGAAGTTGCATTTCTTTCTCGTAACTCATAACACAGAGGAATTATGTCCTGGGCTTCGGTCGTCACGTCATCGCAGTAAGAGATTATGCACAGCGCAATACTCTGAAATAAGAAAGAACTCTTAAAATCCCTGATATAAATAATAAACAAGGAGAATAAGGAAAATATACTTACTGCTTCTAGAACCATGCAAAACGGTTGAATCTTAGAATAAAAATAAGTTGATTTCGTGATAAAATTATTGCACATTGACACATTCCTCAATACCACTGCCGATAAAAAATACAAAATTTTCCATCCCAGTAGAGAATTGTATAGGTTCACCAGATCCTTCATTGCTTTATACATTTTCCCAACTTCCCGCACCTTCATGGTGGTGGTATACTCAAACAGAGTCTTACTCTTATATAACTTTCGAAAATATGTATTCAGATCCCTGTATCTGTATTTTAAGTTAAACGTAATTTGGCAGACTATGATGCTACATGTGAATGGAACATATCCCATTAATACGTATAACAGACCGTACAACATATTTAAATTGGATTGCAGCAGTTGTACAAATAATACTCCATAAACCAAATTGCCGTATACCAATAACACAAGCACTGGGATTATTGCAATAGTATTCTTTGTTAAACTTCTTTTAGCCCTGAGATTGTCGTGTATATACACAAATCGATGTAGGAATTCCTTCCATTGAGCAACACTGAGGAATATATCAGCAATATTACTAACATTAAAAACAAATTCAAACGCCTGACTTAACGTCTTTATTATCCTACCGGCATTCACATCTGAGGTTTTCTGATAGTCATACATATTTATTAGAAAGTTGAAGTTTATCGTACAGAAAATTATAATCCACAGCGTCTTCCAAATCTTATAAAACCAGGACCTTGGTACTGATTTTGTTTTGAAATTGTACCAAGGTGTAAAACATGTGATATTTCCCAATCTGAACAGCAAACAGGTAAACTTTATATCTTCCTTAAAAATAACTGCAAACATGCTCATTGTGGGAACAGGTGCGCAAAAGTTTATACACTTCTGTGGCAACCTATGTGTAAGGTTTTTATTTATATTAGTAGAATCGAAACGATTCTGAATAATTTATGATTCATTTGTTTTTTAATATGAAAGTTGAGAGTAACTAAGAGCACTTTACAAATCAATTACGGCCGAGTACTGTGGCAAACTACCAGATGGTTTCAAGGGCCACGTGGAATTACTCCCTGTAATTTGCTTTATATTTTGGTACGATTTTTTTTTTAAATTTTGTTTCAAAGTAAATATGTATGTAACGTAACAAGATGTCTCTAGACGGTTCTGAGATTTTTCCGGTATTGTTCAATTTGCTTTCGTAGAGGGTACAAATGTTGTCCCCAAAAATAACAAAGCTAAAAAAAATCTACAAATTGGTTCTTTACTTATAAATTCTAATTTTTTTTATTATTTAAAAAAAAATCTCAAAATTTTTTTAGGTATTTGGGAGAACGATGAAGTTTAAAATATAAATGTAAGGACCTGGATAATCACCCTGTAGATAAAAGAGCACCCACAATTTAAAAATCTTTTATTTGACTTTCAATTGTTTTTTTAAAAAATATCGCTGTGTTTCTTCCCACTTTTATATGACTTTCAATTATTTTTTTTGTTGAAATTTTCGAAATCCTTGGAAAAAATACTATAAGTTACGTTAAATATTTTTATTTTATTTCCAAAGACAAATCAAAAAATTGGGGTGAAAACGTTATAAGAATCACCCTGTCCATCAAACAGATTTTGAATTTCTAATAATAATAATAATTTGTTTAAACCCGAGTGTTCGTAATATTAATTCTTCAGATGAATAACACAACATGGAGATTATTTTCAACATACTTTATTAAACATGTTACATTATTTTTTATTTATTATTATTAACTTGAAGAGAAATGCATAATTATAGTTGACTTGTGAGTAAAAATTTATTTTATAAAATGTCGTTTGCTTAGCAGCTGAAACAAATCAATATAATTCTTAAGGTAAGACATTTTATGCATATAACAAAAGATACTACCAATGATAATGCCTAGTCAAAACACGAGAAATGTTATTTTACGTGCTCATGTGAAAATTTAAAGCAAAACACGTTTATTTATTAAATACAATAATTAATTCTCACAAAATGGTCAAAACTGTGCTAGAAATACATCCTGCAGATATGCTAATGTACGTATTTGGTGCTTAATTTGTTATTCAATTGACTGAAATTGTGTAATTGCTATTATATGTGCTATTTTTACTGTTACTATCGAATTCAGTAGTTTCAAGCTGAATAAAAACAATTAAATAAGTCGTCGCAGTACTAAGCAAGGCCAGCTCTGTCCTGTTGTCGACCTCAAAAAATCCTCCGGCTGAAATTACAGGAATGTGAAATTCGGCCATAGTCGCTAGTTTCTTCAGCTCATCTTTCTCCAAGTCATAAATTGCATATTTTTCGCGTAACTCGTAGCACAGCGGGATTATATTTGTACCCTCAGAGGTAACCCCATCACAGAAGAAGATTATACACAGTGTAGAAACCTGAAACAAAATCATTTAACGAGTAACGAAAATTAATAAAAAAATATGTTGAACAAAATATTTTGAAAACTGTCAGTATTTTTACGTGAGTATTTTTTATGCATGCAAATATGTAAATAATTTATGTACTCACTATACACTTTTATATAAAAAAATAAAACAAAAAATTACTTAAAGTAACCGATTATTCAGTGGCGTAACCAGAGTCCAAGTTTAAGCGTGGATAAACATTTCTTCTTCCAAAAAACATATAAACAGTATATATCGTCAGGTATGGCCGGCCGATAGCCCAGACCTGACGCCCTCAGACAATTTATTGTGGTGTTATTTAAAAATAGAGTACTTATATTATGTCAAACCCCAAAATTTTAAGGTCTTAAAAGATAGGATCCAAGACGGAATTAATATTCTGGATGCCCGAAAACAGCAATATGTTATAAATGTAATATACAGGAAGTTAGAAGAAAACATGAGAAAATACCTAGAACAACAAGGTGGCCATGTGGAGCAATTATAACTTCTAAATATAAGGAACAACTCAGGATAGTTCCATATATTTTGGCACCTATCTACAGCCTTTATGTTTAGAGATATGAAAAAAATGAAGAGACAAAAGTTTTGGTGTCAAATACTTTTTGCTGAAAAAATGTAAAACAAAATAGCATCGGAAAATAGACAGAAACACAACTTGTATATTTTTGCATATTTTGAAAGATACCAATTGACGAAATATTTCTGATCATTTCTCACAGTTTACCACCAGATTTTTATGCAAAATCCCAAATACTTTAAAATGGGTTAATCAGATGTGGAAAAACATTCATTCATCAATTTTGAAACCGACCTACTTAGAAATATGAAAAAAGTGTAAAATAAAAGTTGTAGATTTTGATGTGGAATACATTTTGCTGATAAGCAAAGAAATAAAACAAAGGAACATCAGAATCAGCAATCAGCAATTATCAGAAATATTTTGTCATTTTTTTTTCATGGCAAAACCTATGTTCTATGCGGTACTGTTTTGCACAATATTTTCAAAACAGATAGAGCAAATGATAACATATTATTATATATTTTTGGAATCAGAGAAAAAAGTCCTTTCAAAATATGCAAAATATACAGTGTGTTACATTTAAAAAACATAAGTTGTGTCTTCCTCTACTTTCTGACGCCATTTTGTTTTACTTTTCTCCATCAATAAATAGTTCACAGTAAACTGTAAAATTTTTATTTTTACACTTTTCTAATACATTTCTCTAAAAATAAAGGCTGTAGGTAGGCGTCAAAATATATCGAACTATACCCTGTACATACTTTATTTTAAATTAAATGTAAGTAGTTGTCCGTATCGTGAATATTTTTAAAATATAAATTTTTGCCTCCATTATCACTTTGAATTTTTTATGGAAAATTAAATTAAATTAAACAATAAAAAAGGCTTGTGGACTTGAGCCCATTGGATACGCCACTGCGACTATTAGTAGGTATACACTAAAAAAGTTTCTCAAGTGGGATAGAAGCATGTACTTTACTATTAATTTCTTCCAAAAAATAGAAATATTTTATACTACATTAATTTTTTGTGCTTAAAGGCTAATCATTTTTAGTTCCTTTTGACAATTCCAATATTTTTGGATAGTTTGATTCAAAATGGGTCAAAATATCCAATATTAAAAAGGAATGAGGGTGTTTTTCGTTGGGGGTGAGTTTCACCCCAACCCGGCAGTGAATATTGAAACTTGTAAATCGTCGATTTTCTACCCCAAAAAAAACCTACCTATAACGTTCCTTTTGCTTTAATATCCGCCGAGTTACAGGGGTTGAAAACGTTTTAACTGAATTTTCGAAGGTTTAAGCAAATTACTCAAAGAGGTCAATTGCCCTTTGAATGTTTTTCAATAAAGATCTGAAATAATAATAATAATACTCAAAGAGGATCACATTTTCGAAAAAGTTTGTCATAACAAGAAAGTTAGCTAATGAAGTAACAAAAATAATCCATGAAATACACCATGAATCAAATTGAAGCTTAGTTACAGTAGCTTAAAATTGTCTCTTGGCAAATTTTGATATCTGCTAAATCAAATATGATACAAGGAAAATAAGGGCAAAACTTTGATTTTTTACATATTTTTGTTTCGGTAAACTCTAAATTGGAAACAAAATTCAAAATTGTGTTTTTCGTTAGTCATTACTATTAAGTATACGCTTTTTTTGACCGTGATGGATGCATTAACTAAAAGATTTTACATTTAATGTATTTTGAAAATTTTTGAAATTATGATTTTTTTTGGCTTTGAGGTTAAATAACTTAGCAGGGAAGAATCTCAGCTGAATGTTACCACGGACAAAAAATGATGGCACTAAACTAAGGAAAATGCTACTCTTTTTATTTTTTTGATAAAGATGATAGGTTACGAGATAGAAGTGTTTGAAGTTAACACTTAACTTTTTCTTATTTTTTGAATTGGAGCATTTAAGATGAATATAGAAAAACTGACGACTTCTGTACTGTTTCGACCTACCTGACCATAAAGAGGATTAAAAGACCTTCAAAATGCTTTTTTTGGATGATTTCTAGCGGTAATTGCAAAGGAGATATGACCGAAAAAGAAGCGCACCTCGTTCAAGCAAATTATATTGCTCGTTGGCAGTAATTTAGTCTCAGAACTTCGTTAATTATTGATGTTTTAACTTTAGGGGTGGTTTTCATCCTCTTAGGGGTAAGAGCAATCATTTTTTATATTAAGATATAAGTTTTATGCCCTAAAATATTAGAATTTTCAAAGCGTTTTTCTACTTGCTCAAAATAAACAAAACATGTTCTTCCATTGTACACCTATTATATCGGCCATATTAGAGATGCAATCGCGAATTCTAAAATTCTGA
Organism: Rhagium mordax; assembly: GCA_963680705.1. Lineage (NCBI taxonomy): Eukaryota > Metazoa > Arthropoda > Insecta > Coleoptera > Cerambycidae > Rhagium > Rhagium mordax. The sequence continues at coordinate 130,309,681 of OY796656.1, read as the reverse complement.
CTTGAGATCCGTAATCAGCGGCCTCAAATACATATACATGAATTTTTTAATAACTAACTATTATTACTTGAGTAAGTATTAAATTTTGACTTCAGGGGTGGTTTTCACCCTTTTAGGGGAAAAAGCATATCTATTCCTTTTTAATATTTGAAATTGATACACTAGAGTTTAAGAATATGCAAAAAAAAATTACAAGCAGCTATAGAATTATTCGAAATTTTGGACACAAGTGATTAAATTGATATGCTATCATCGTTTTATCAAAAGTATCACCGATTCTTTAATATTTTTCTTTTTACTGTAGATATTTTTTAAATTATCGGGGACTTCAACAAAATATTCATGTGGTTTAATGTGTTAATAAATTACAAATAAGAAAAGTAAGAAATATAAACGATGCCACAAATGACTTTTAGACAATACGGCCAATAGTGACTTAAAAATATTGGAATTGTATTTAAAAAATGTAAATGAAATAGAATTAGAATAAATAAATTATTTTGTATAATCCATTGATTGCAAATATTATTTTTGTTTAGGCCATCAAAGAATAAAGTATACTCACTGTATTCAGCACGAAATAAAATTGGAGAATGGTGGAAAACTCAGTGCCTCTCATAAATTGAACACACATTTCCAAAAAGTTGATAAACGATATAGATATTATGTAAAAAATTTTCCATCCAAATAACGCATTGTACTGATCCACCAATTCCCTTAAACTTTTATATATTGTTCCAACTTCTCGTACATTTGTAGCTGACAGATATTCATCCAGAGTTTTGTTACTAGTTACGGAATATTTCAATATTTTGCTCAGGTATGTATTCACATCCCTGTATCTAAATTTCAAACAGGGCGCAACGAAACATATCAAAACATTGTATATAAACGTGATGTACATACCAGAGTTAAATATTAGTAGGTCTAGTGTACGAACAGCAGGAGTCAAGTATGTTGACACGGCGGCCACGAAAAATACGTTTGCAATAAGAAATGCCACACAAATTGGGAGTGTTACAACTACATTATTTGTTAAAGTGTTTTTCTTCTTCAATTCTTCATGTAAATCTAAGAAACGCTGCAGAAATGTTTGCCACAAGTTGGTCTTGAAACACGTGTCATAAATAATGCTCAATAAATAGCACGATTTAAAAAGAAAATATAAACTTTGCAAATGGATTCCACCTCGAACGTGATATTTGTAAAATACCTAAAAGAAACCTAAAATTAAAAATTACAAGTAAGACACAGAGTGTTGCTCCAACTATATTAAAAATTTTGTAAGACACGGACCTAGAAATTGTTTTTGATCTGAAATTGTACCAGGGAGTACACCAAACGACATTTGCGATTTTAGTATAAACAAAACGAACTTTATATCTTCTTTAGGCACGAACATACTCAGGGAGACCGTTTCAATGCCGATCTTCATCAGTTCAACACGGTTAATGTCAACGATATTGTTTTAAAATTGTCTTCACAAAACGTGAACAATTAGCTTCAAATATGAGAACATTAAGAATACGTTAATGATTTACTTACCAAGTGCACTATTGGAAAAATAAAACAGGAATCGCTAAAGTGATCTAGTATTCAGTGGCGTAACCAGAAAGGTTTTAGTAGGAGAGCCCTCGATCAAAATTTCAAATTATCACGACACGGATAATTTCATGAAAAATGTTTAGTTCGAGTCAATAGAAACAGGTTTTATTTATGGAGGAAAGTCCCAGGATGTTGCGCAAAAGGTGAAATTAAGTTTTCAGTCGGTAAAGAAAATTACTGTGATCAGGCAGACTCGCTCTAGTTTCGTGTGAGATTTTTATGTACTTTGCCGCCTCAAAGGCATCTTTTCGGGCGAGTGTCAGCGCGTGGCGTCGTATTTTATAGACGTCTTCGTATCGGGAAAATCCTTTAGGCTATATTTCGTAGCGATCCTTCGAGTATTAAGACAATTATTAACGCTTCAATACCCTCGTATCGGAGGATTGTGTAAAATTTGTGAGATTAGAAAGAGATGCGAAAACAGTGACCACTTCAGGAAATTTGCAAATTTTAACCTATCTTTAAAATTTTCGTCAAAAATTCCGGTTTTCGTTCGCTCCTACTGCCTCGAAAATCGCAGCGAGACCGTGCGATTTAGGATGTAGTTCTAAGTTGGACCCTCTACCTTGGATTTCTTACCAGAACGGCGGCCCGGCGGCGATTTTTTGTTTGGAAATAGCGTTTGAAGATTTCGTGTTTTCGCAATTTTTTCAAGTTTTCAAATTTCTTCTAACACGTGTCAAGGCCGAGCTTAATAACTTGCGCTTCCTTCGAGATGGACCGGCGGCGTATTTTTTTCTGAAAACTAGATGTAATTTAGAAAATCCCGCGAAAAATCGTTTTTCTCGATTTTGCCTCCGAAGAAGGTCTGAATTTTTGAAAAAAGGCGATTTTGTCGGATTTTAGCGATTTTTCAAACATCTACCCTTTAGAAACGCGCCACAGCCTTTTCCTTTTAGGTCCATCTCCGATATTAGCCGAGATATGAATTTTTTTAAAAGGTTGATTTTGCCGAAAAACAGTACTTTTCCGAGGGCCCTTACTCCCCTCCCTGGAGGATTTTTTCGACCTAACTTTCAGGAGAGCTACAACCAACCTTCCTCTCGGATCCCTGAAAATTTTGTTGCTTAATATCCGTTGGCGGCCGAGCTCGGGTAATCGACTAACTATTATGTTATGACCCATTTTTTTTTACATCTTCGATAATTTTTTTCACCCCTTTAGCAACGAGATAGACGTTAGTCGCAATAAGTAGAATTTTTTTTTCATATTGACATGAACTGTTAAAAAAAAATAAAATCATCGTGTCGCAATGAATGATACTTCAATTTAATTGAGTTTTAGACAAATCAATCATAAGTACATATTGGGCAGTCTTAATAAATCTCTCAATTAATTTTTTTTATATTTATTAACACTATCAACAATAATGAGAAACATACTGTTAATCTAGATGCAATACAAATGGTCCACGCTGTACTCGACGTGCAATGTGCTAATTTTTATTACATACGCTTAAATTGTTACTCAATTGACTAAAGCTGTATAATTGCCATTATATGTGCTATTTATTAAGTTACTTTTGGAATTACTAGCTTCAAGCTGAATAAAAACAATTAAATAAGTCGTCCCGGTGCTAAGTAAAGCCAGCACTGTTCTTTTGTTGACCTCGAAAAATCCTCCCGCTGAAACTATAGGAAGGTGGAATTCGGCCATAGTCGCTAGTTTCTTCAGCTCATCTTTCACCATGTCATAAACTGCAACTTTTTCGCGTAACTCGTAGCACAGAGGGATTATATTTGTACCCTCGGATGTAACCCCGTCACAGAAAAAGATTATGCACAGGGTACTAATCTGAAACAAAATCGTGATTAATTAGTAAAGGAAAAATTCAGAGGTTAAAATCGTACTTAAAATTTTCTAGGAATTTAAGGGGGGGTAAATGGGACTTATAATTTAGAATAAATAACTGCTGAGAAAAAATAAACATGCCATTAGCAAACGTATTTTCGCAATGTCTACTGACCCTTTATCGGGCATGCAGGGAAGTATTGACAAATGAGCTGTTAGTGGGAGAGCCTTTGAGCAGGATTTTTGACCTCATCGCCAAACGAGGATTCTAGTTTTTTTCAACAGTTTATGTCAATATAAAAAAAATTCTAGTGCGACTGAAGTCTATCTCGTTGCTAAATGGGTGAAAAAAATGTTCGAAGATGTAAAAAATGGTTATTCGATTATCCGAGCTCGGCCGCAGATGGATATTAAGCAACGAAATTTTCAGGGATCTGAGAGAAAGGCTGCTTCTAGCTCTCCTGAAAGTTTTGGTCGTTGGCTCTCCTACTATGTGCTATTTTACGAAAGAAAAGAGAAATGATGTCAGTCCAATACCTAGAAAGGCTCCAAGACAAACAATCTTTAATGCATAAATTAATAAATTTAAATAACTTAAATTATGACAATCCCTCTAAACTATCGGAAAGTAATTTTAAACATGATAACGATGAAACTTTCCAACCAGTTACCTCTATAGTGAAAGGAAATTAGGATTTTAAAGTGATGTAATCGGGAAATTGAATTTTTATTTTGTTTTTTGTTTTTGTTTTGGGGCTTCGTGAGAAAAGCTCATAAAAGTGCATTTTTGATGCATTTCGAGTGCATTGCTACACTATTTTTTAAATATCTCCGGCTCTATTGGTCGTAGAAAAATTAAAAAAAAAACTAAAATACTCGTAAACGGCCTATCAAACTGTTGGGGTATAGTTACATTAAAAGTGCATCCTAACCTCAAAAAGTCCAAGTTCTCAGTGTCAAACAGTATTTTTTTGTTTTGTTTCCTAGGGGATCTTCAGCTCCTGATTTTAACCTCCTGGAGCTATATCCAAGACAAAAAAGGGTTGTTTTTTAATGTGAGCAAAGGGGGAGTTGTTACAGGTCTGGCAGTCAGAAAACGTTTTATCCATCTATCTATCTATGTAAGAGTCCATGTATATCCATTTACGAGGATGACGAAAAAATACTTTTGGGACAATTTTGGAGAAAACATAGGACATATTATATTATATTATATTATTGTCTATTTAATCCTATTGAACACATCAACTGAAATCTAGAATTTATCGCAACAATATTTAATCTGCTGCAAATGACGGTGTATTGGAACCAATTGATAGTGAGGTAAAAAAGGTTCTTACGAGAAAATGGTAACGTTGCGTTTTTCATTGTCCGACGAGTTTAAGTTCAAACAGGATTATTGAAAATTTTCCAGAAAGATTGATTATTGAGTTTGGTTGTTTCTTTGAATTTAATACACACCAGTTTCAACCCCAATCTAGCACTTTACTCCAACTATTTTGATACATAAAAGAATAGAGCATACTTACTGCATTTAGTAGTAAATGGCATCCCAGAATGGCAGTAAACCCAAAAGTGCCTCTCACAAGTTGTATACACGTTTGCAAGAAGTCAAATAATGTTAAAGATATTATGTAAAAAATTTTCCATCCAAATAAGGCATTGTACAGATCTACCAATTCTCTTAAGCTTTTATATATTGTTCCAACTTCTCGTACATTTGTAGCTGATAGATACTCATCCAGATTTCTGTTACTAGTTATTGAATATTTCAATATTTTTCTCAGGTATGTATTCAAATCTCTGTATCTAAATTTCAAATAGAGCGCAACGAAACATATCAAAACATTGCATATATACATGCTGTATATACCAATATTAAATGACAGAAGGTATATTAGATTTAAAGTAAAAGTCACGTATGTAGCCAAGGTAGCCAGGAAAATTATACTTGCAACAAGAAATACCACACACATTGGGACTGTTGCCACAATATTGCTTGTTAAAGTGTTTTTCTTCTTCAAATCTTCATGTACATCTAACAATCGGCGCATAAATGTTTGCCATAATTTAGTCTTGAAACTTGTGTCATACATAACGTTCAATAAATAACACCATTTCAAAGCAAAATACAAAATGTCCATTCCGAAATGAAATGCATTCGCCGTCGCCGTCACTCGTTTATGAATTCTCATGTAAAACGTATAATCAGCCATTGCAAATAAGACCCAAAGCACGGCTCCCATTACCTTATAATTTCTGTAGAATGTCGACTTTGCAATCGTCTGCGATCTGAAATTGTACCAAGGTGTACACCATACGACATTTCCAATTTTGAAAATAAAGAAAACGAACTTTAAATCTTCTTTGGGGACAAATGCAAACATCCGCATTGCAGACCGCTTCACTGCCTAATTTCATCAGCACAACCCGGTTAATGATAACACATTTCAAATTTGCTTTCATAAAAATGATAAGTAGTGATAAATTAGTTTATGGATTAGTTAAGTAGGTTCAAATATAAGAGCATTATGAATACGTAAATAATTTATATACTAACTCTATGTATATAAAAGTGAAACCGAAATTAACGAGGAATTACCACCTATTCAGTGGCGTAACCGAAGACTAAATAGAAAAATGGCTGGACATATTTTGTATAAAAAATTGTAAAATAGTATGATATAGGTTTTCAGACCAAATTTATAATTTAAAACAGATTTATATAATTATTAAACATTGGTTAAACATTCCAGAGGCAATTTTGTGAGACACATTCGAAATTTTGAACTTCTATTTCGTTTTAGTAATATGAGCACAACTTTTGTTTTTTTTTAAATGGAACATCCTTAATATAGTCACTTGGTGCCAAAAAGTACCCAAACCTCGAAGTAATTCTATAGCTGCTTGTAAATTTTTTTTTGCGGATTCTTAAACTTTAGGGTCTGAACTTCAAATTTTTAAAAAGAATAGATATGCCTTTACCCCTAAGAGGGTGAAAACCACCCCTGAAGTTCAAAATTTAATACTGACTCAAATATTAAGAGTTAGTTATTAAAAAAATTCATATGTGTTTGAGGTCGCTGATTGCGAATCTCAAGTCAGAATTTTAGAATTTGCGATTGCACCCCTAATATATGGCCGATATAATAGGGGTACAATGGAAAAACATATTTTGTCTGTTTTGAGCAAGTGCAACTTTTTCTTTGCAAATTCTTAAATTTTAGGACATAAAACTTATATTAATAAAACAGATTATTGCCCTTGTCCCTAAGAGGGTAAAAGCCACCCCTAAAATAAAAAAAATCAATAATTAACGATGTGTAGAGAATAAATTATTGAAGCTGATATTGTTTATGTTTCTGGAGTCGCTGATCACGAATGTGAAGTCAGACATTAAAAATTTTATGTTGCACCCTCAATATGGCCGATATAAAAGGGGTAAAATGGATGGATTTATTATTATTTTTTTCTTTTGAGAAATTAGGACTTTCCTACAGATTGTTACATTTAGAAAACTCATCCCCTAATAAGAAGAATAATTGATCTTACCCCTACGGGGATGAAAACCACCTCTAAAATAAAAAAATCAATAAATAAGGAATTTAAGAGACTAAATTACAGCCAAACGAGCCATAGAGCAGGCTACGGTGTAACGTAATTTATTGTGAATCTGTTTTCGATATTTTAAACAGGATACAAATTTTAGAAACATCCACATCGAGTCGATTTGCCGAAAAAACTTGATTTTTTCAATATTTCGTGAAAATTATAGGTTTATATACAGGGTGAGTCAGGTTGTATGGTAGAAAATTAATATGTGAAAAAGCATGAAAAAATAGTATTGACGTGTCTCATGATATTGCTATTTAACCCTTAATTTTGTTTATACAAGGTGTAGTTGAAAATGTTTCGTTGAATTTTTTAAACATCTTTTGGTTAAAGATGTCGTATCAATGAAATTTGGTTGGTTTATATTTTTCAAAGGGCGCTATCAACTGGCAATATCAGTTTTTCAAAATAACAAATTATAATTATTGTTATTTTAATTATTATCAGTATTTTACTAAATATGAAAGTAAATATATGTTATGTTATATTTTTTGAAAGAGAATTTAAACCTTTGTTCAAAATTGTAAAAATATACATTAAAAAATATATCGCTTGGTTTTTTCCAACTTTTATTTGACTTTCACTTGTTGTTTTGTTGAAAATTTCGAAATTCTTGGAAAAAATGCTATTGGTTCTTGAACAAAAAACGTTTGGCCATGTTTAAACTTAAACTCTAGTTACGCCACTGAATAGTTGTCAGTCATTTTTGTTTTATTTATACAAGAGCGCAGAAGCACTTATAATATAAATTATTTACTTATTTATAATGTTCCATATTTGAAACTAACTTACTAATTCGGAAACTAATGGATCACGTTTTATGAAAGCAAATTTAAAGTGTATTATCATTATCCGAGTTGTACTGATGAAAACGGGCGTTGAATCGGCCTGCGATGAGCCGATTTGAATTTCTTCCCAAGGAAGATTTAAAGTTTGCCTTGCTTGCTTATTTTCAAAATTGGAAATGCCGTATGGTGTATTCCTTGGTACCATTTCAGATCAAAGACAATTTGAAGGTCCGTGATTTATAAAATTCATAATATAGTGGGAGCCATACTTAGTGTCTTATTTGTATTGCTTCATTTACATTTTTTCCCTATACAAAAATCAATGTGGAGTTGGAAACCGTTTTATTTATGTTTTCAAATTTTGTATAATGCCTTCAAATCGTGCTATACAGGGTGTTCCAGTTTTTTGTAGCAGGACTTTAACAGTCGATAGACATTAGAAAATTATTAAAAAAAGTTCATATAAACATAGGTTGAGAAATGCTTAGTTTTCGAGATACAGGGGTGTTAAAGTTTGAAAATAAATATGGATTTATATTTATATTTCCAGAACGCTAAGAAGTATCGAATCCAAACTTACCAATTCTTTACATACAATTTAGAGGCCTATTTTAGAATAACAAACTACTACTTTACTTAACCATGGGCGTAGATATATGGATTTACTATCCGCACCTTTCAAACACCAGTAAAAAATAATTCTGTATGGAGATACTTGTTACATTACAATATACTATTTTGCTTTAAAACAGATTTCTTAGGTGTCAGGTCCAATTATATTCAAACACTAATTAATTAAATTGCCGACGTTTTAATTAGTGTTTCAATATAATTGAACCTGACACCCAAGAAATCTTTCCTTTTCTTTTTTGGGATTTATTACCACATTCCTTGAGATTCCTATCCAAAAAATTCGATTTATCTAAAAAATATTCAAATTAACCAGTTTCGAATTTTTTGGATAGGAATCTCAAGGAATGTGGTAATAAATCCCAAAAAAGAAAAGGAATGAAATAATTTATGAAATGCCACAAATAACATTTAAACAATATCCAAGAAATCTGTTTTAAATTATAAATTTGGTCTGAAAACTGTTTTACATTTTTTTATACAAAATATGTCCAGCCATTTCTCTATTTAGCTTTCGGTTACGCCACTGAATAGGTGGTAATTCTTCGTTAATTTCGGTTTCACTTTTATATACTTACATAGAGTTAGTATATAAATTATTTACGTATTCATAATGCTCTTATATTTGAACCTACTTAACTAATCCATAAACTAATTTATCACTACTTATCATTTATGAAAGCAAATTTGAAACGTGTTATCATTAACCGGGTTGTACTGATGAAGTCGGGCAGTGAAGCGGTCTGCAATGCGGATGTTTGCATTTGTCCCCAAAGAAGATTTAAAGTTCGCTTTCTTTATTTTCAAAATTGGAAATGTCGTATGGTGTACTCCTTGGTACAATTTCAGATCGCAGACGATTGCAAAGTCGACATTCTGCAGAATTCATAAGGTAATGGGAGCCGTGCTTTGGGTCTTATTTGCAATGTCTGATTATATGTTTTACATGGGTATTAAACGAGTGGCGACGGCGGCGAGTACATTTAATTTCGTATTGGACATTTTGTATTTTGCTTTGAAATGGTGTTATTTATTGAGCGTTATGTATGACACATGTTTCAAGACTAAATTGTGGCAAACATTTATGCACCGATTGTTAGATGTACATGAAGATTTGAAGAAGAAAAACACTCTAACAAGCAATATTGTTGTAACAGTCCCAATTTGTGTGGCATTTCTTGTTGCAAGTATAATTTTCCTGGCTACCTTGGCTACATACGTGACTTTTACTTTAAATCGAATATACCTACTGTCATTTAATATTGGTATATACATCATCTATATATGCAATGTTTTGATATGTTTCGTTGCGCTCCATTTGAAATTTAGATACAGAGATTTGAATACATACCTGAGAAAAATATTGAAATATTCAATAACTAGTAACAGAAATCTGAATGAGTATCTATCAGCTACAAATGTACGAGAAGTTGGAACAATATATAAAAGTTTAAGAGAATTGGTAGATCTGTACAATGCCTTATTTGGATGGAAAATTTTTTACATAATATCTTTAACATTATTTGACTTCTTGCAAACGTGTATACAACTTGTGAGAGGCACTTTTGGGTTTACTGCCATTCTGGGATGCCATTTACTACTAAATGCAGTAAGTATGCTCTATTCTTTTATGTATCAAAATAGTTGGAGTAAAGTGCTATATTGGGGTTGAAACTGGTGTGTATTAAATTCAAAGAAACAACCAAAATCAATAATTAGTCTTTCTGGAAAATTTTCAATAATCCTGTTTGAACTTAAACTCGTCGGACAATGAAAAACGCAACGTTACCATTTTCTCCTAAGAACCTTTTTTACCTCACTATCAGTTGGTTCCAATACACAGTAATTTGCAGCAGATTAAATATTGTTGCGATAAATTCTAGATTTCAGTTGATGTGTTCAATAGGATTAAATAGACAATAATATAATATAATATAATATAATATGTCCTATGTTTTCTCCAAAATTGTCCCAAAAGTATTTTTTCGTCATCCTCGTAAATGGATATACAAGGACTCCTACATAGATAGATAGTTGGATAAAACGTTTTCTGACTGCCAGACCTGTAACAACTCCCCCTTTACTCACATAAAAAAACAACCCTTTTTTGTCTTGGATCCAGGAGGTTAAAACCAGGAGCTTAAGACCCCCTAGGAAACAAAACAGTATTTTGGGATACTCCCTCAGATCGCCGAATCAGTTAATGGAAAAAACTGTTTGAAACTGAGAAGTTGGACTTTTTGAGGTTAGGATGCACTTTTAATGTATAACTATACCCCAACAGTTTGATAGGCTGTTCATTTAAAATAGAGCCGGAGATATTTAAAAAATAGTGTAGCAATGCACTCGAAATGCATAAAAATGCACTTTTATGAGCTTTTCTCACGAAGCCCCAAAAAACCAAAAACCAAAATAAAAATTCAACTTCCCAATTACATCACTTTAAAATCCTAATTTCCTTCCACTATAGAGGTAACTGGTTGGAAAGTTTCATCGTTATCATGTTTAAAATTACTTTCCGATAGTTTAGAGGGATTGTCATAATTTAAGTTATTTAAATTTATTAATTTATGCATTAAAGATTGTTTGTCTTGGAGCCTTTTTAGGTATTGGACTGACATTTCTCTTTCCTTTCGTAAAATAGCACATAGTAGGAGAGCCCTCGAACAAAACTTTCAGGAAAGCTAGAAGCAGCCTTTCTCTCAGATCCTTGAAAATTTCGTTGCTTAATATCCATCTGCGGCCGAGCTCGGATAATCGAATAACTCTTATGACCCATTTTTTACATCTTCGATCATTTTTTTCACCAATTTAGCAACGAGATAGACGTCAGTCGCAATAGAATTTTTCTTTCATATTGACATGAAATGTTGAAAAAAAAAAATAGAATCTTCGTGTCGCGATGAGATCAAAAATCCTGCTCAAAGGCTCTCCCACTAACAGCTCCATTTGTCGATACTTCCATGCATGCCCGATAAAGGGTCAATAGACATTGCGAAAATACGTTTGCTAATGGCATGTTTATTTTTTCTCAGTAGTTATTTATTCTAAATTATAAGTCCCATTTACCCCCCTAAAATTCCTAGAAAATTTTAAGTACGATTTTTACCTCTGAATTTTTCCTTTACTAATTAATCACGATTTTGTTTCAGATTAGTACCTTGTGCATAATCTTTTTTTGTGACGGGGTTACATCCGAGGGTACAAATATAATCCCTCTGTGCTACGAGTTACGCGAAAAAGTTGCAGTTTATGACATGGTGAAAGATGAGCTGAAGAAACTAGCGACTATGGCCGAATTCCACCTTCCTATAGTTTCAGCTGGAGGATTTTTCGAGGTCAACAAAAGAACAGTGCTGGCTTTACTTAGCACCGGGACGACTTATTTAATTGTTTTTATTCAGCTTGAAGCTAGTAATTCCCAAAGTAACCTAATAAACAGCACATATAATGACAATTATACAGCTTTAGTCAATTGAGTAACAATTTAAGCGTATGTAATAAATATTAGCACATTGCACGTCGAGTACAGCGTGGACCATTTGTATTGCATCTAGATTAACAGTATGTTTCTCATTATTGTTGATAGTGTTAATAAATATTAAAAAAATTAATTGAGAGATTTATTAAGACTGCCCAATATGTACTTTTGATTGATTTGTCTAAAACTCAATTAAATTGAAAAATCACTGTTTTCAGTACTGGAGAAGTTATCCTTTATATTCTATTACAGCACTAAGTAAGTCTCAAGTTAGACAAAAATTAAAGTAGTTCGTATCGAGCCAAAGGAAATATTGTAGTTTAAAATGTTTGTATTTTAGAAGGAGTGATTACTAAAAGTAATACCTATATGCTTTTACGATGTAGATATGCATTTATCCCATAATTGCCTTGAGAAACTTTTCTAGTGTATACTCCTCTAATAGCCGCAGTGATGTATCCAAAGGGTAGTTGTGGGGCTCAAGTTTCCATTTTCGACTTCATTGTGACACGATGATTTTATTTTTTTTTTAACAGTTCATGTCAATATGAAAAAAAAATTCTACTTATTGCGACTAACGTCTATCTCGTTGCTAAAGGGGTGAAAAAAATTATCGAAGATGTAAAAAAAATGGGTCATAATAGTTAGTCGATTATCCGAGCTCGGCCGCCAACGGATATTAAGCAACACAATTTTCAGAGATCCGAGAGGAAGCTTGGTTGTAGCTCTCCTGAAAGTTAGGTCGAAAAAATCCTCCGGGGAGGGGAGCAAGGGCCCCCGGTGAAGTACAGTTTTTCGGCAAAATCAACCTTTTAAAAAAATTCATATCTCGGCTAATATCGGAGATGGACCTAAAAGGAAAAGGCTGTGGCGCGTTTCTAAAGGGTACATGTTTGAAAAATCGCTAAAATCCGACAAAATCGCCTCTTTTACAAAATTTAGACCTTCTTCGGAGGCAAAATCGAGAAAAACGATTTAGCGCGGAATTTTCTGAATTACATCTAGTTTTCAGAAAAACATACGCTGCCGGTCCATCTCGATGGAAGCGCAAGTTATTAAGCTCGGCCTGGACACGTGTTAGAAGAAATTTGAAAACTTGAAAAAATTGCGAAAACACGAAATCTTCAAACGCTATTTCCAAACAAAAAATCACCGCCGGGCCGCCGTTCTGGTAAGAAATCCAAGGTAGAGGGTCCAACTTAGAACTACATCCTAAATCGCACGGTCTCGCTGCGATTTTCGAGGCAGTAGGAGCGAACGAAAAGCGGAATTTTGAAGTTTTGACGAAAATTTTAAAGATAGGTTAAAATTTGCAAATTTCCTGAAGTGGTCACTGTTTTCGCATCTCTTTCTAATCTCACAAATTTTACACAATCCTCCGATACGAGGGTATTGAAACGTTAATAATTGCCTTAATACTCGAAGGATCGCTATGAAATATAGCCTAAAGGATTTTCCCGACACGAAGACGTCTATAAAATACGACGCCACGCGCTGACACTCGCTCGAAAAGATGCCTTTGAGGCGGCAAAGTACATAAAAACCTCACACGAAACTAAAGCGAGTCTGCCTGATCACAGTAATTTTCTTTACCGACTGAAAACTTAATTTCACCTTTTGCGCAACATCCTGGGACTTTCCTCCATAAATAAAACCTGTTTCTTTTGACTCGAACTAAACATTTTTCATGAAATTATCCGTGTCGCGATAATTTGAAATTTTTATCGAGGGCTCTCCTACTAAAACTTTTCTGGTTACGCCACTGAATACTAGATCACTTTAGCGATTACTGTTTTATTTTTCCAATAGTGCACTTGGTAAGTATACATATTATTAACGTATTCTTAATGTTCTCATACTTGAAACTAATTTTTCACGTTTTATGAAGCAATTTTAAAACATATCGTTGACATTAACCGTGTTGAACTGATGAAGACCGGCATTGAAACGGTCTCCCTGAGTATGTTCGTCCCTAAAGAAGATATAAAGTTCGTTTTGTTTATACTTAAATTCGCAAATGTCGTTTGGTGTACTCCCTGGTACAATTTCAGATCAGAAACAATTTCTAGGTCCGCGTCTTACAAATTTTTTAAATTAGTGGGAGCAACAGTCTATGTATTACTTGTAATTTTTAATTTTACGTCATTTTTAGGTATTTTACAAATATCACGTTCGGAGTGGAATCCATTACATTTAGGTTTGCAAAGTTTATATTTTCTTTTTTTTTCGTGCTATTTATTGAACATTATTTATGACACGTGTTTCAAGACCAACTTGTGGCAAACATTTCTGCAGCGTTTCTTAGATTTACATGAAGAATTGAAGGAGAAAAACACTTTAACAAATAATGTAGTTGTAACACTCCCAATTTGTGTGGCATTTCTTATTGCAAACGTATTTTTCGTGGCCGCCGTGTCAACATACTTGACTCCTGCTGTTCGTACACTAGACCTAATAAAATTTAACTCTTGTATGTACATCACGTTTACATGCAATGTTTTGATATGTTTCGTTGCGCTCTGTTTGAAATTTAGATACAGGGATGTGAATACATACCTGAGCAAAATATTGAAATATTCCGTAACTAGTAACAAAACTCTGGATGAATATCTGTCAGCTACAAATGTACGAGAAGTTGGAACAATATATAAAAGTTTAAGGGAATTGGTGGATCTCTACAATGCGTTATTTGGATGGAAAATTTTTTACATAATATCTATAACGTTTATCAACTTTTTGGAAATGTGTGTTCAATTTATGAGAGGCACTGAGTTTACTACCATTCTCCAATTTTATTTCGTGCTGAATACAGTGAGTATACTTTATTCTTTGATGGCCTAAACAAAAATAATATTTGCAATCAATGGATTATACAAAATAATTTATTTATTCTAATTCTATTTCATTTACATTTTTTAAATACAATTCCAATATTTTTAAGTCACTATTGGCCGTATTGTCTAAAAGTCATTTGTGGCATCGTTTATATTTCTTACTTTTCTTATTTGTAATTTATTAACACATTAAACCACATGAATATTTTGTTGAAGTCCCCGATAATTTAAAAAATATCTACAGTAAAAAGAAAAATATTAAAGAATCGGTGATACTTTTGATAAAACGATGATAGCATATCAATTTAATCACTTGTGTCCAAAATTTCGAATAATTCTATAGCTGCTTGTAATTTTTTTTTGCATATTCTTAAACTCTAGTGTATCAATTTCAAATATTAAAAAGGAATAGATATGCTTTTTCCCCTAAAAGGGTGAAAACCACCCCTGAAGTCAAAATTTAATACTTACTCAAGTAATAATAGTTAGTTATTAAAAAATTCATGTATATGTATTTGAGGCCGCTGATTACGGATCTCAAGTCAGAATTTTAGAATTCGCGATTGCATCTCTAATATGGCCGATATAATAGGTGTACAATGGAAGAACATGTTTTGTTTATTTTGAGCAAGTAGAAAAACGCTTTGAAAATTCTAATATTTTAGGGCATAAAACTTATATCTTAATATAAAAAATGATTGCTCTTACCCCTAAGAGGATGAAAACCACCCCTAAAGTTAAAACATCAATAATTAACGAAGTTCTGAGACTAAATTACTGCCAACGAGCAATATAATTTGCTTGAACGAGGTGCGCTTCTTTTTCGGTCATATCTCCTTTGCAATTACCGCTAGAAATCATCCAAAAAAAGCATTTTGAAGGTCTTTTAATCCTCTTTATGGTCAGGTAGGTCGAAACAGTACAGAAGTCGTCAGTTTTTCTATATTCATCTTAAATGCTCCAATTCAAAAAATAAGAAAAAGTTAAGTGTTAACTTCAAACACTTCTATCTCGTAACCTATCATCTTTATCAAAAAAATAAAAAGAGTAGCATTTTCCTTAGTTTAGTGCCATCATTTTTTGTCCGTGGTAACATTCAGCTGAGATTCTTCCCTGCTAAGTTATTTAACCTCAAAGCCAAAAAAAATCATAATTTCAAAAATTTTCAAAATACATTAAATGTAAAATCTTTTAGTTAATGCATCCATCACGGTCAAAAAAAGCGTATACTTAATAGTAATGACTAACGAAAAACACAATTTTGAATTTTGTTTCCAATTTAGAGTTTACCGAAACAAAAATATGTAAAAAATCAAAGTTTTGCCCTTATTTTCCTTGTATCATATTTGATTTAGCAGATATCAAAATTTGCCAAGAGACAATTTTAAGCTACTGTAACTAAGCTTCAATTTGATTCATGGTGTATTTCATGGATTATTTTTGTTACTTCATTAGCTAACTTTCTTGTTATGACAAACTTTTTCGAAAATGTGATCCTCTTTGAGTATTATTATTATTATTTCAGATCTTTATTGAAAAACATTCAAAGGGCAATTGACCTCTTTGAGTAATTTGCTTAAACCTTCGAAAATTCAGTTAAAACGTTTTCAACCCCTGTAACTCGGCGGATATTAAAGCAAAAGGAACGTTATAGGTAGGTTTTTTTTGGGGTAGAAAATCGACGATTTACAAGTTTCAATATTCACTGCCGGGTTGGGGTGAAACTCACCCCCAACGAAAAACACCCTCATTCCTTTTTAATATTGGATATTTTGACCCATTTTGAATCAAACTATCCAAAAATATTGGAATTGTCAAAAGGAACTAAAAATGATTAGCCTTTAAGCACAAAAAATTAATGTAGTATAAAATATTTCTATTTTTTGGAAGAAATTAATAGTAAAGTACATGCTTCTATCCCACTTGAGAAACTTTTTTAGTGTATACCTACTAATAGTCGCAGTGGCGTATCCAATGGGCTCAAGTCCACAAGCCTTTTTTATTGTTTAATTTAATTTAATTTTCCATAAAAAATTCAAAGTGATAATGGAGGCAAAAATTTATATTTTAAAAATATTCACGATACGGACAACTACTTACATTTAATTTAAAATAAAGTATGTACAGGGTATAGTTCGATATATTTTGACGCCTACCTACAGCCTTTATTTTTAGAGAAATGTATTAGAAAAGTGTAAAAATAAAAATTTTACAGTTTACTGTGAACTATTTATTGATGGAGAAAAGTAAAACAAAATGGCGTCAGAAAGTAGAGGAAGACACAACTTATGTTTTTTAAATGTAACACACTGTATATTTTGCATATTTTGAAAGGACTTTTTTCTCTGATTCCAAAAATATATAATAATATGTTATCATTTGCTCTATCTGTTTTGAAAATATTGTGCAAAACAGTACCGCATAGAACATAGGTTTTGCCATGAAAAAAAAATGACAAAATATTTCTGATAATTGCTGATTGCTGATTCTGATGTTCCTTTGTTTTATTTCTTTGCTTATCAGCAAAATGTATTCCACATCAAAATCTACAACTTTTATTTTACACTTTTTTCATATTTCTAAGTAGGTCGGTTTCAAAATTGATGAATGAATGTTTTTCCACATCTGATTAACCCATTTTAAAGTATTTGGGATTTTGCATAAAAATCTGGTGGTAAACTGTGAGAAATGATCAGAAATATTTCGTCAATTGGTATCTTTCAAAATATGCAAAAATATACAAGTTGTGTTTCTGTCTATTTTCCGATGCTATTTTGTTTTACATTTTTTCAGCAAAAAGTATTTGACACCAAAACTTTTGTCTCTTCATTTTTTTCATATCTCTAAACATAAAGGCTGTAGATAGGTGCCAAAATATATGGAACTATCCTGAGTTGTTCCTTATATTTAGAAGTTATAATTGCTCCACATGGCCACCTTGTTGTTCTAGGTATTTTCTCATGTTTTCTTCTAACTTCCTGTATATTACATTTATAACATATTGCTGTTTTCGGGCATCCAGAATATTAATTCCGTCTTGGATCCTATCTTTTAAGACCTTAAAATTTTGGGGTTTGACATAATATAAGTACTCTATTTTTAAATAACACCACAATAAATTGTCTGGGGGCGTCAGGTCTGGGCTATCGGCCGGCCATACCTGACGATATACACTGTTTTTAATGTTTTTTGGAAGAAGAAATGTTTATCCACGCTTAAACTTGGACTCTGGTTACGCCACTGAATAATCGGTTACTTTTAGTAATTTTTTGTTTTATTTTTTTATACAAAAGTGTATAGTGAGTACATAAATTATTTACATATTTGCATGCATAAAAAATACTCACGTAAAAATACTGACAGTTTTCAAAATATTTTGTTCAACATATTTTTTTATTAATTTTCGTTACTCGTTAAATGATTTTGTTTCAGGTTTCTACACTGTGTATAATCTTCTTCTGTGATGGGGTTACCTTTGAGGGTACAAATATAATCCCGCTGTGCTACGAGTTACGCGAAAAATATGCAATTTATGACTTGGAGAAAGATGAGCTGAAGAAACTAGCGACTATGGCCGAATTTCACATTCCTGTAATTTCAGCCGGAGGATTTTTTGAGGTCGACAACAGGACAGTGCTGGCCTTGCTTAGTACTGCGACGACTTATTTAATTGTTTTTATTCAGCTTGAAACTACTGAATTCGATAATAACAGTAAAAATAGCACATATAATAGCAATTACACAATTTCAGTCAATTGAGTAACAAATTAAGCACCAAATACGTACAGGGTGTCCAGCTTAAAGGTGTTTCCCCCTTTATTTTCGCTATTCTCAACATATTTTTGCCAACTTTTCTTGATCAGTTTTTAATGATCTTTTTGGATCTGTAATAACATCTTCTCTACGTCAACAAAATACAGGGCCTTAAAAATTTTTTTTTCTGTTTGTTATCTTTATTATAATGTTATTTTTTGTGAAAGAAATATATAAGTGTTATATATTTTTGAATTCAGCTTGAAAGGGTCTTTAGAGATATATAATAAATATAGGGTCATTATATTAAAAAAAAAAAAATTTTTTAAGCGCCCTGTATTTTGTTGACGTAGAGAAGATGTTATTACAGATCCAAAAAGTTCATTAAAAACTGATCAAGAAAAGTTTTTGAATGGCAAAAATATGTTGAGAATAGCGAAAATAAAGGGGGAAACACCTTTAAGCTGGACACCCTGTACATTAACATATCTGCAGGATGTATTTCTAGCACAGTTTTGACCATTTTTTGAGAATTAATTATTGTATTTAATAAATACACGTGTTTTGCTTTAAATTTTCACATGAGTACGTAAAATAACATTTCTCGTGTTTTGACTAGGCATTATCATTGGTAGTATCTTTTGTTATATGCATAAAATGTCTTACCTTAAGAATTATATTGATTTGTTTTAGCTGCTAAGCAAACGACATTTTAAAAAATAAATTTTTACTCACAAGTCAACTATAATTATGCACTTCTCTTCACGTTAATAATAATAAATAAAAAATAATGTAACATGTTTAATAAAGTGTGTTGAAAATAATATCCATGTTGTGTTATTCATCTGAAGAATTAATATTACGAACACTCGGGTTTAAACAAATTATTATTATTATTAGAAAAACAAAATCTGTTTGATGTACAGGGTGATTCTTATAACGTTCTCACCCCAATTTTTTGGTTTGTCTTTGGAAATAAAATAAAAATATTTAACGTAACTTATAGTATTTTTTCCAAGGATTTCGAAAATTTCAACAAAAAAAATAATTGAAAGTCATATAAAAGTGGGAAGAAACACAGCGATATTTTTTTTAAAAACAATTGGAAGTCAAATAAAAGATTTTTTAAATTGTGTTTGCTCTTTTATCTACAGGGTGATTATCCAGGTCCTTACATTTATATTAAACTTCATCGTTTTCCCAAATACCAAAAAAAATTTTTGAATTTTTTTTTAAATAATAAAATAAAAGAACCAATTTGTAGATTTTTTTTAGCTTTGTTATTTTTGGGGACAACATTAGTACCCTCTACGAAAGCAAATTGAACAATACCGGAAAAATCTCAGAACCGTATTTACTTTGAAACAAAATTAGAAAAAAATCGTACCAAAATATAAAGCAGATTACTATCTCACGTGGCCCTTGAAACCACCTGGTAGTTTGCCACAGCACTCGGCCGGCCGTAATTGATTTATAAAGTGCTCTTAGTTACTCTCAACTTTCATATTAAAAAACAAATGAATCATAAATTATTCAGAACCGTTTCGATTCTACTAATATAAAAATAAAAACCTTACACATAGGTTGCCACAGAAGTGTATAAGCTTTTGCGCACCTGTTCCCACAATGAGCATGTTTGCATTTATTTTTAAGGAAGATATAAAGTTTACCTGTTTGCTGTTCAGATTGGGAAATATCACATGTTTTACACCTTGGTACAATTTCAAAACAAAATCAGTACCAAGGTCCCGGTTTTATAAGATTTGGAAGACGCTGTGGATTATAATTTTCTGTATGATAAACTTCAACTTTCTAACAAATATGTATGACTATCAGAAAACCTCAGATGTGAATGCCGGTAGGATAATAAAGACGTTAAGTCAGGCGTTGGAATTTGTTTTTAATGTTAGTAATATTGCTGATATATTCCTCAGTGTTGCTCAATGGAAGGAATTCCTACATCGATTTGTGTATATACACGACAATCTCAGGGCTAAAAGAAGTTTAACAAAGAATACTATTGCAATAATCCCAGTGCTTGTGTTATTGGTATACGGCAATTTGGTTTATGGAGTATTATTTGTACAACTGCTGCAATCCAATTTAAATGTGTTGTACTGTCTGTTATACGTATTAATGGGATATGTTCCATTCACATGTAGCATCATAGTCTGCCAAATTACGTCTAACCTAAAATACAGATACAGGGATCTGAATTCATATTTCCGAAAGTTATATAAGAGTAAAACTCTGTTTGAGTATACCACCATGAAGGTGCGGGAAGTTGGGAAAATGTATAAAGCAATGAAGGATCTGGTGAACCTATACAATTCTCTACTGGGATGGAAAATTTTGTATTTTTTATCGGCAGTGGTATTGAGGAATGTGTCAATGTGCAATAATTTTATCACGAAATCAACTTATTTTTATTCTAAGATTCAACCGTTTTGCATGGTTCTAGAAGCAGTAAGTATATTTTCCTTATTCTCCTTGTTTATTATTTATATCAGGGATTTTAAGAGCTCTTTCTTATTTCAGAGTATTGCGCTTTGCATAATCTCTTACTGCGATGACGTGACGACCGAAGCCCAGGACATAATTCCTTTGTGTTATGAGTTACGAGAAAGAAATGCAACTTCCGATGTGGAAAAGGACGAGTTGATGAGGCTGACGAGGATGGCTGAATCAAATATGCCTGTAATTTCTGCGGGGGGATTTTTCGATGTTAACAGAAGAACAGTGCTGTCTCTACTTAGCACTATCACAACCTATTTGATTGTTGTTATTCAGTTCGGCAACACTAATTTTACCAATAAATTTCGTAAAGCATTTAACGGCACCAGCACAACCTCAGTTAATTAAGTTTTGATTATAGAAGTAGTGTTTTAGTGGAGTCAATAGGGATTTTCACAACTTTTGAGAATACATCTCTGAACATGTCAGGAATAATATTACCAAAAGTTACCAACAATAGTACTTGAGCGGCATTTGTTATTAAACAAATTACTATGTTGCACTATTAGTGAAATACAATGCTTTTTAATACACTGTTTTACTTCTGTAACTTATTGGTGGTATTGTCAATACCTATAATAGAAAATAGTAAAAGTTTTCAAATATTAATTATTACCTCTCCCATTACGTTTTCGCAATTTTTTACATGGAATTCAGTAGACGTAAGGAAATTCTAAGTAAGAAACATTCAGAAATTCTTTCAAGTTCACAAAGAATTCTACGGAGTGGATTTTCTGCGACTTCTTCCGCTTCGCCGTTGCACTTGAGACTGTTGAATAATCGTCAAGTGGAGAACACACATAAATTCGCTCAATTTAGTATTAAATATTTACTTTACAAATAGGTAATAGATCTGCCAAAATAGAATTTTCATATCTTTTTTATCCTTGATAGCTGCCAAAATCACTGTCAAATTGAAAAATTGAAAGTACGTCTTTCGTAATTTTCAAAACAATCTGTTTTTGTTTCAAAAAACAAGAGATATAAAGTAGGTAAGTATTTTAAATTTTTCTATTTTTATAATTGGAATTAAAATAACTTTTTCATAGCTGTCAAATTTTCTGGCAACTGAATAAAAATGCCATTTATTTCCAAAAACGACTTTAGTGCTTAAAACGACATTTTTCCGTAGGTTTTGGAGGTACCGAATACGAAATTAATTTCATAAAATTGTTGTTTGTTGGTAGCTGCCAAAATTGCTGTCAAATTTAAAACTATCTTCCATAATTTTATAAACAATGCGAATTTCTATAAAAGGGAAATCAAGTGTTTTTTTTTGTAAATTTGCTAGCTCCCTAATTGATATTAGAAGCACGCGTTTTATAAAAAAAAAATCACGCAAACCACCGGTTGCTAAGGAGACATCAACAAACAGCTATCGTTATTACTTACTTGTAGATACTGTGTGGTGTTAACAATAAATAATATTAATTGATTAGTAGATTTTTTTATGTATAAAAAATTTGTCGAGCGAATTTTACACTAACAAATTAATAAATTGTACACCACTGGCGGCGTCTTTCGTTTCAATAGTCCCCGGCGGCCGGCGTAGAGTAAAGCCGGCACTGCTACAAATTACTATAAAGGTATCTAGTAGGTAGTTTACACGTGGATTTCATATGGCGCTATTGTGTTTCAAAACGTTTTCCGCAATGAGTTTGCTTTCGTTTCTCTTCAACGAAGATATAAAGTTCACCATCTTCTTATTTAAAATTGGAAATATCTTTTGCTGTACACATTGGTATAACTTCAGAACAAAATCTATTACAAGTACAAGGTTTTATATGTTTTGGAAGATGGTGTGCATTATTATGTACTGCGTCGCAGTATGTATTTACAAGACTAATTTGGATGTAGTTACAGGCCTTAATGTAAATGGAATATTGCAGTACATATATGCAGCTTTGGAGGTGTTTTTCTTCTTCAACAATATTTTCGATATGTTTTTCAAGAATGAATTGTGGCAACAATTTATGAGTCGATTTGTATATCTACATGACAAGCTGAGGGAAAAAAGGTGTTTGACTCGCAATACTGTTGCAACAATACCACTGTATGTGTTATTTGTATACGGAAATGCAGTTCATTTAATTTTTATTATAACTCTTTCAGCAGTGCATTTCTATAAGTTATTATTTTTTATTGGATATGTTAAAATAATATACAGCCTTTTAACCTGCCAAATTGCGTTTTGTTTGAGATTTAGATATCAGGATCTGAATTCGCATCTGAAAAGATTGTACAAGAATAATTTGCATGAGTATAATGCAGTTGAGAATGTACGAGAAGTCGGGAAAATATACAAGATAATGAAAGGCTTAGTGGACGAATATAACGATTTATTCGGATGGAAGTTATTTTATACTCTAACGGCATTATTTCTTCGAATTTCGATAATGTGCAGTGAAATTGTAACAGAAACTACCTACTCTTATTCCAACACTCAGGTATTGGGTCTGGTACTAAATATAGTGAGTATTACATTTTTAAATTTGGAAAGTTTAACACGAATATTATATTATTCGCATCTATGCACCTGCACCGCTTTTTAAAATCGTAGGAAGTTTTGTGCACGTCATAGAAATCTCGCAAAAGTAACGCGGAGTCGCTTGAAAATTGAAAACCGTTGCGGATCGCCGCATTTTGTAGGGTTTTGTTCCTCACCTGTACCTGTACAATCTAATTGATAAACGATTTGGAAATTTCACATAGACAATATTTTAATATATTTGCAACCGATTGAAATATCAAACAAATAATAGTTGTACAAAATTTTTCGTTGATTGACGCAGGAAATAAAATTCTTAAGTTTTGTAATTTTTCGGTAATTTCATTACTAAATTTTATATGTATGTAAATCACTTAAAGTTGACTCCCCCTTATTTCCTTCAGTTATTATCAATTTAAGTCGTTCAAAAAATTAAATTAAAAAAGTTTTTATGTAGCTTAATCTTATTTTTTTTCACCCCTTGTATATTTGAACATAATTAAAAAATCTGTTTCAAGGTTCTTGAGCTTAATAAAAAACCGTCCAATTTCATTTTTTGAACGACTTAAATTGATAATAACTAAGGGAAATAAGGGGGTGTCAATTTTAAGTGGCTTTCCCTATATACATTAAAATAATTTCAGTTACTTTGTCGCAGTGCTAGACCTTAATGGATTTTTAAATAGGTAAGTGCTTTTATTTAATTTCCACTTAAACTTTTTACTTATTTAAGTACAATTTAATCATACCTTGTTTGGAAATGCTTCGAGTTATCTTTTTCTTTTTCATTCTATATATACAGGGTGTCCCGATTTTAAACCGACAAACTTCGGGGACAGAAAGTTCCCATGAAATTATGTCAACCCCTCCTAACATTTCTTCTCTATCGAGCCTCCTAACGGAGATACAGGGTGTTGAAAATTCAATTTATTTTTTGTTTTTCTTTAATAACTTCCACAATATTAAAGATAGGGAAACCAAACTTGGTACACATAGTTAGATTGTGAGGGTCCATCTTTGCTATGGTTCAGAGTTGAACTGAGGCGCGCCAGTGGCGTGCTGTGTGGTCACGTCGCCATAATTTTAAGGAAAAAAGTATGTGCACTAATTTTTTTCACAATTCTGATCAGATTTTCATAATTTACGGTTAATTTTCTAAAAAAACTTGCTCATGTAAAATTTTGACTGAGGCATTAGTTTTCGAGATATTTGCGTCTGAACCAAAAACACAATTATCATATCGGGAATAGTTGTGATGAAATCACGACATATCCCTTCTAAAATTTCTCTATAGCCATTCCTAACGGAAATACGGGGTGTTGATTTTTTTGATATTTGGATGTTGATAATTTGTTTATGTAATTTCGTAACAAACAAATTTTTCTTTTGACAGATATAATATTGACTTGCAAAAGGCCTTAAAAACGCCTCATTGCAAAAGAAGAAAAACATTACAAACATTAAATTGACCGTTCAGTTCAGTATATCCCTTCGAAAATCAGATTAAAAATAATTTTGAAAGGGCTATCTTAATTAATTAATTGTGTTTTTGGTGCATCGTTTTGTTCAGACGCAAATATCTCGAAAACTAATGCCTCAGTCAAAATTTTACATGAGCAAGTTTTTTTAGAAAATTAACCGTAAATTATGAAAATTTGATCAGAATTGCGAAAAAAATTAGTGCACATACTTTTTTCATTAAAATTATGTTGACGTGACCACACCGCACGCCACTGGCGCGCCTCAGTTCAACTCTGAACCATAGCAAAGATGGACCCTCACAATCTAACTATGTGTACCAAGTTTGGTTTCCCTATCTTTAATATTGTGGAAGTTATTAAAGAAAAACAAAAAATAAATTGAATTTTCAACACCCTGTATCTCCGTTAGGAGGCTCGATAGAGAAGAAATGTTAGAAGGGGTATGTCATAATTTCATGTGAACTTTCTGTACCCGAAGTTTGTCGGTTTAAAATCGGGACACCCTGTATATAAATGCAAACGTTACAAATAGGTTTAGGTGGAACGTTTTGAGATACCGTTTCACCATGAATATCCTTAAATTTATGTTCAAGGAAGATGTAAAGTTTACATATTTTCTAATCAGATTTGGAAATGTCACATGTTTCACGCCTTGGTACAATTTTAGAACATAATCAATATCAGGGTCGATGTTTCATGGGATTTGGAAGATGTGTCGAAGGTTTGGTAGAATTAGTAAAAAAATAGTTCAAGTCCAAAGTGGTTTTTGTGCAATAAAAACAATATTTGTTATATGTACTTTAGAAGTAGGTGCCAAAGTGAAATTAGTGTGTATTTTATTATTTTCTTAACAAAATAATGACAGGACAGGATTAATGGCAATATTCTACCATTTTTGGAACCCTTAGATATTTTAAGAAGAAAAACTATTCTTTAATTTATTTCCCAAGTTGCAAATGGAAGACTCTAAATATATTATTTGTCGTTAATATTTGCTATTCATTATTTTTCGTGACCAGTTTTATTTCCATTTTTAATCCCTCTATTGCCACATACATGCACATTAATCTGTGTTATGCTCCCTACTATACAGTACATTCAACGCCGCCTGCTTTTAGCAAAATATCAAAAAATAATTCTGTTTCAGAATCATATCCTTTAATACTTCCTTATCTAAAGACTCGTCCAAGTCAACTATTTTAATTTTTGGGTTCTTTTGTTCAGGCGTTTAGATATCATAACTTTTTTTTAACTATTTTTCAGCTACTTCCAGTTTGGCAAAATTTAAGGCTTCATGAATCACTTCCTTAGTTGTTTTACTTTTCTGTATAGCTTTTGGTTTTATGACTACCTACAACTTCACCTGCTTCATCAGCATAGCCTCCCTTTTTATCAAACGTTGGAATTATCTGCTTCTGAGAACCTATAACATATCAGTAAACTTATCTAATATGTCCTTTATTGCTGTTTTAAAATCATCCAATACTTTTTTTATATCAAAGGAATTGTCACAAAACCATTTAATATTAATTATTTTTCCAAATGTACGTACAGCCATTATTTATACATTAGACTTAGAGATTTACATACTTACTCGTTTTGTGTAATTTTTACCATTTACAAAAGGTTCATTTTTTGAGCTAAATACTCCTTAGATTCCGTATATTTCCTTGTTCTAATTATAATGAAGTCATACTTATACAAAGGCTTCATAAATGATCATAAACCATGTGACTAAAAACAGGCAAACATGTAAAGTATTTTTATTTAGTGTTTTTTAAAGGTTTATCCAGAAAAAAAAATTAGTATCATGTTACGACCAGTGTTCTAATATTCGGGCAACTTATGCACATTGTTTATAACGTTACCTACCTACTATAATATTATTTCTTATTACTCCGTAATTGATTAAGACACTTACGTTTATCCTCTAAGTGCTTTTATATTTTTTTATACCATTATACAAATTATTCATAAAATTCGGGTACTTTTCAATTTATATTTGGAACTTATTATTAGTAAATTACCATTCTACAAATAACTAAGGTATCTAGTTTACACGTGGATTTCCTGTGGCGCTGTTGTGTTTCATAACCTTTCCCGCAATGAATTTGCTTTCGTTTCTCTTCATCGATGATATAAAGTTCACCTTCTTCTTATTTAAAATTGGAAATATCTTTTGCTGTACACCTTGGTATAACTTCAGAACAAAATCTGTTACAAGTTCAAGGTTTTATATGTTTTGGAAGATGGTGTGCATTATTATATACTGCGTCACATTATTTATTTACAAGACTAATTTGGATGCAGTTAGAGGCTTTACTATAAATGGAATATTGCAGTACTTATATACAGCTTTGGAGGTGTTTTTTTTCTTCAGCAATATCTTCGATATGTTTTTCAAGAATGAATTGTGGCAACAATTTATGAGTCGATTTGTATATCTACATGATAAACTGAGGGCAAAAGGGAGCTTGACACACAATATTGTTGTGACAGTACCACTGTATGTGTTATTTGTATATGGAAATGCAGTTCTTTTATTATTTATTATAACTCTGTCCGCAATGCATTTCTATATGTTGTTATTTTTTGTTGAATATATCAAGTTCTTATACAGCATTTTATCCTGCCAGATTGCGTTTTGTCTGAGATTTAAATATCAGGATCTGAATTCGCATCTGAAAAGGTTACTCAAGAATAAGTACTTGCATGAGTATAATTCAGTTGAAAATGTACGAGAAGTCGGGAAAATATACAAGATAATGAAAGGCTTAGTGGACCAATATAACGATTTATTCGGATGGAAGTTATTTTATACTTTAACGGTTTTATTACTTCAGATTTTGACAATGTGCAGTAATATTGTAGCAAAAACTACCTACTATTATTCCAACACTCAGGCATTGGGTCTGGTACTAAATACAGTGAGTATTACATTTTTAAATTTTGGAAAGTGTAACACGAATATTACATTATTGGCATCTATGCACTTGCACCGCTTTTTAAAATCGTACGAAGTTTTGTGCACGTCATAGAAATCTAGCGAAAGTAATGTGGAATCATTTTAAATTGAAAACCGTTGCGGATTGCCGCATTTTCTAGTGTTTTGTTCCCCACCTATACCTGTACAGTCCAATTTCATTTCCTACTAAATTTTATATGTAGTACAGGGAACGTCACTTAAAGTTGATGCCCCCCTTATTTCCTTTAGTTATTATCAATTTAAATCGTTCAAAAAATGAAATTAAACAGTTTTTTATGAAGCTTAAAAGTCTTAAAACGGATTTTCGAAATTTGTCCTATATGTTTTAAGATATAAAGATTCGTCGTAATATTCTCATTACAAATATGTATATACACATGTTATATGATTATATTGCCTGTTTATGAATTATGGCTAAAGCTAAAAATGTTTTGGGAATACCTACATCACTGGAACACTGCCATATTCGATGCTATCTTGGTTATCCAACATAATTTAAATTTACAATTTTTATCACCTAAACAATGATCTCTGGGAATTTTTAAAAGTTGCTGCTTGTTTCAGAGCATTGCGCTGTGCATAATCTCTTACTGCGATGACGTGACGACGGAGGCCCAGGACATAATTCCTCTGTGTTACGAGTTACGAGAAAAATATGCAACTTACGACGTGGAAAAGGACGAGTTGATGAGGCTGGCGAGAATGGCTGAATTAAATACTCCTGTAATATCTGCCGGGGGATTTTTCGACGTCAACAGACGAACAGTGCTATCTCTACTTAGCACTATTACAACCTATTTGATTGTTATTATTCAGCTCGGCAATACTAACTTTACTAATAAAGTTCGAAAAATGCTTAACGGCACCAACATATCTTCAGTCAATTAAATATTAATTACAGAAGTAATATTTATGTTAATGTCCAAAAGATTCGATGTGAGAGAGGTCCGATGGGTAAATATTGAGAAAACTCCGCTGGTAGGCCAATTTTCAGAATCATGAAAATTCGCAGCTTCAGTCTTAAACTTAGGTATTTTAACAGTTTCGTGGGTCATGATATCTATTATGAAAGATAATATGAGACCAAACATAGTAGATAAATATGTTCCTGTCACGACTCTTCTCTTTCTTCGAGGCTCTTGGATATGGTTTGAGTATCTAAGGCACTGATGCTTCTTTATATGCGACACTTTATTTCATACACTGTTTGTATATGTCTTATATCTGCAGTTTATTGTCAAAAAATAGAAAATATTGAAAACACAAACACAAACACACAAACAAATGTTTTTTCTTCCCCCATAATGTTTTCGCAATTACTGATTTCACTTGTTGGCATCTGCAGTATAGATAGAACAAGCATAACAGAGGCGTTAAAACTACAATTTGGTTTTTGAATTTTTGTCTTATCTCTAAAAATAGTGGCTGTAGGTAGGGATCCAAATAACTGTACATAGTTTGTACACCTACTCTAAGAACGTCATTTCTTGTTACTCCTTAATCGATTGAGAAACTTTTTTTTATAAGCCTTCACCTAAGTGCTTTTGTTTTATTAATGCTAGCTGCTACCTCAAATTTATTATTTATAGAATTTGAGTACGTGTAAGCTAATATTTTGAATTTATTATTAGTATATACACTATTGGCAAGTATTATTCTAGGAATGCGAAATCTGTAATGCAACTAAGAGAGAAGGTACATAGGTACAAAGCCTTCAGTTAACAAGAGACGCCTAACCATTCCTACACTCCTACTAAAGAGGGGATGTGTGCGACGACAGCCATCGGTTCAGCTTACGGCCGTGAGATATTTTTACGATGTTTTCATTCTTTTATCATGTTTATCGCTGTTGCATTTGACAATACAATAGCGGTTTAAGAGTTGATGTTATTTATTAGCCTTAAACCTAAAAACGAAATAAAAACTTGTATTTTAAAAATAACAGTTTGTACTTCGCAGGAGGAAGGCTTATTGATGAATAACTTTGTTGGACGCGACATCGCGGCCGGACGACACATTTGGCTGATTCCGTTGTCCCCTTCGACTGCGTGTTGTAAAGAATGGAAGGTGGGAGGTAGGGGATACCGCGTTGTCTGTTTAACTTGTAAATGCTTTAAGTTATCTCCGTCTGATGCATTTATATCGGCCTCCCAGATTCGTCCTTACCAATAGTGTATATTCTATACAAACAACTAGATATAGTTTCTACGTGGTTCTCTTCAGGCGCTGTTGTGTTTCAAAATCATGAGTTTGCTTTCGTTTCTCTTCGACGGAGATATAAAATTCACCTTCTTTCTGTTTAAAATTGGAAATATACTGTGCTGTACGCCTTGGTATAATTTCAGAACAAAATCTAACAGAAAGTTAAGGTTTCATATGTTTTGCAAGATGGTGTGGATTATAATGTACTGTATTTCTATATTTTTTTATATAACTCATTTGGATGCAGGTTCAATCTTTACCACAAAGAAAATATTACAGTACGCATTTAATGTTCTGGACGTTATTTATTACTTTAGCAATATTTTCGATATGTTCTTCAAAAACGAAGTGTGGCAACAATTTATGCGTCGATTTGTATATCTACATGAAAAACTGAGAGCAAAAAGAAGCTTGACTCGCCATACTGTTGCAATAATACCACTGTGTGTGTTACTTTTATTTGGAACTGCAGTTCTTTTATTTTTTATTGTAACTCACTTCGCATTGAATTTACAAACGCTTCTTTATCTGTTGCTCGTTTGTATTGGATATACTAAGTTCCTACATATGCTTTTGTCCTGCCAGATTGCGCTTTGCCTGAGATTCAGATATCAGGATCTGAATTCGCATTTGAAAAGGTTACACAAGAATAAACAATTGGATGAGTATAATTCAGTTGCGAATTTACGAGAAGTGGGGAAAATATACAAGACCATGAAAGGCTTAGTGGACCAATATAACGATTTATTTGGATGGAAGTTATTTTATATTTTAACGAGTTTAGTCTTACAGGTTTTAACAAATTGCAGTAATATTGTGACGAAAACTACCTACTACTATTCCAACGTTCATGAAATGAGTTTGGTAGTGCACATAGTAAGTATTACGATTTTCAAATGTTCAACATTAATGTTACAATATCTTAAAGTCGGGGGAAGTTGTATGCATATTATGTCATAGAAAATCGTTGAGAACACTTTAGAACGTTATTATTGTCGAATAATGCAAAAACAAAATACTCTGCGGGACTATATGTCATACAGCATTGAATTATATCACAGAATCCATAACATTCAAAGCAAAAAGTAAAACATTTAAATAAAAATTATTAATCTTCATAAAAAAGTTGATATAATCTAATTTTATTTTGGTTATGAAAATGACGTTAAAAATTCCCTAGTTTTAATTTGATTCTGACATTGACGTCCAAAAAATAATATAACCTCTTTTTAATGTCAAATTGACATTACGAAACAATCGATATAACCTAAATCCAATTTCAGTGAACAAAAAAAATTCAACTTCCGATTACATCACTGTTCATCCATTTTTTTGACTAATTTCCTCCACTGCTACTTAGTAATTCGACTAATTTAACAAAATCGACTAACTCGAATATTTATTTTATTATACCAGGTGACCCACCCACACGGACATGGGATTTTTTCAAATTTGGTATAGTGATATGGGGTAAATTTGTTTTTTTTTGCGTTTATTTTTATTCATAGAAATCCGCGACGTAGTTGAAATTGTCAAAAATCGGTCTGCAGGCACCTGTAATATGGTATCCCTTCAAATACTAAAATTGAAAACCATTTATTAGTCATTAAGTAGATCGAAGTTTGTTTTACCACGGAAACTCTTTTCTTTAATGGACAACCTGTTTTAATGGTTAAGTGCTTTATAGGGAAATCTCCAAAAGGAATTAAGTTATTGGGTTTTGTACCTGCTATTAAATTGTCCATTTTATGGCCAAAAAAGGTAATCGTTTATTAAGTTTTTCAAAAAAACGTCTGCTGTAAATGAGGATTTTTACATCAGTTATGTCAATTAAATTATTTTGACAACAATTCATTGGTGGGGACGTATTTAATTTTTTAATAAACAATTAACCAAGAATATAAAAAAGATTAATATTTGGTTGAACCGCAATTCTTTTCTAAAACACTTTGCGATCTTCTAGGCATAGAACTAATTAAATTTTGCATATTGTAATTTTGATCCAAAATGTTCCACTCATTTAGAATAGCATCAATTAGCCCCTCTTTATTTCTAAATTCATATTTGTAAATCTTTTGTGCCTCTGCTGCAATGAACTGCACTTGCTCTGCTTTGTTGACTTTCCATTCCTTTCCTTCTCCAATTTTGACCTCTCTCTCCTTCACTTAAGATATGGTTAGGCAT
Organism: Rhagium mordax; assembly: GCA_963680705.1. Classification (NCBI taxonomy): domain Eukaryota; kingdom Metazoa; phylum Arthropoda; class Insecta; order Coleoptera; family Cerambycidae; genus Rhagium; species Rhagium mordax. Next base: position 130,277,332 of record OY796656.1, on the reverse strand, counting down.
AAAAGTAAGTAATAAAAATATAAAAAAGATAATTTCACTTAATATGACAACTCGTATCACAACGACATTGATACTAATAAAAATGTATTATGATTAATGCGTCACTGATGAGAACCATATTCACAACGGAAGAATCAGTCGATTACTTTTTTCAACCCCAAAAGTACGTTCAATAATGTCATTTCTCAAAAGCACAAGTGTATATTACGTTGTCGAAGTTTTCCAACGTACCGTAATGGATTTATAATGTGAGTGAGTGCTTTTACTCACTTTTGAAATTTTTCACTTAACGTACAAGTTAATTATTTAAAAATGTTTTGCTACGAGTAGTATAAATGAAGACGCTACACATGCATAGAAGCTTTTGTGCAACCGTCTCCAAGATGAGTATGTTTGCATATATTTTCAAGGAAGATATGAATTTTACCTATGTTCTGTTCAAATTTGGAAATGCCACATGTTTTATACCTTGGTACAATTTCAAAACAAAATCAATAAAAAAGTCGATGTACCGTAAGATTTGGACACTGTTATGGATTATAATGTACTGTATGATAGACTTCTACTACATAATAAATACCCTTATTTATGAGAAATCTTCAGGCGTCAATGTCAGGAGGATTTTAGACATTTTGACTACGTTACTGGAATTTAGTTTTCATACTAGTAACATTGCTGATATATTTTCGAAGGCCATTCAATGGAAGGAATTCTTACATCGATTTGTATATGTACATGACAACCTCAGGGCTAAAAGAAGTTTAACCAACAGTATTGCTGCAATAATGCCACTATTTGCTTTATTCGTATATGGCATCGTCGTTTATGTAGCTTTATTTGTACAGCTAGTGGAATCCAATTTAAATTTTTTAACCTGCCTGTTATACGTATCAATGGGATATGTTCCCTTCGTATGTAGTGTTATAATCTGCCAAATTACGATTTGTTTAAAATCCAGATACAAGGATCTGAATTCATATCTTCGAAAGTTGTTTAAGAATAACGCTCTGAATGAGAATGACTCTTCTATGAAGGTGCGAGAATTTGGGAAAGTATATAAGCTCATGAAAGATTCGGTGGACCGATACAATTCCATACTGGGTTGGAAATTGTTCTATCTTTTATCGGCGGCGGGATTGAGGAAGTTGACAATGTGCAACGAAATCATCATGAATAGAACTTATTTTTGTTCTGACATTCGACCGTTTTGTATGGTTCTGGAAACAGTGAGTATATACTTTGACATTCATTGCATTTTGCTGCTGAATTTTTCATATTATTTTACGTTGGTTGATAGTGAGTGGCCTCTGTTGTCAGCCTTAGCTCATTTGTTTATTTTATGTAATTTTAACATTGGAAATGTTTTTTATTTCATTTTTTCGTTCACTCCTCCTGAGCCTAAAATCAGAGCTCAGGACTTTTCAGTTTCTTGGATGTATTTTTTAACGTATATGTCACGTTTCAACGAATCCGCTATGTTTTTGTTTATTTTGAACACATTGCCTGTAGGTCTAGGTATTATTAGCTTCAATAGTTTGCAATTAATCCATATCGGTATTTGTAATTGTTAGGAATCACTTTTCATCTTCACGAAATTATTTTAAATTATTTTAATTTTAACATTAAAAATGTTTGTTAGTGAAATAGATTTGTTTAATTTAATACTATTTTAATTGTGAAAATGTTTTTGTTAATAAAATACCCTTATTTTTATTTCTAAACAAAAATACTGACAATACGATTATACTTTTTGAAAAAGTTTTGTGTTAACAAAATAACTGTTTTCTACTTTGCAACAAATTTTCATTTTTATCACATCCGAAATTTCACAAGATTTGCGTTCTACTTCGTCATTTCCAATGCCTCTTCCGGTTGCATCTTTGCGAAGAACTGTGAATTTTTTTATAATAGTTACCAACTTTTAAAATATTTTTATATCGAGAAATCAGCAATCAGGTGTACATATGAATTTTCGCGTGTCTGATTAGACGATTATGGCGGTAATTCTTATTACAACAAATTGAAATGGCACTCGCAGAGTTTTAGTTGAACTGGTCACTGATTTAAAAAAAAAAAAATACTAAAATGCTTGCCTTGGAATAAAAACTATGTTAATTGGAATCATTGGTCAGAGCGCGTTTTTCGGATTTTGTCATGAACTTTGAAACCGTATTTGTCCGTCGCTGTGTCTTTAATGATAACTCGGGGACCCCTCCAAGATTTAAAATTTATTGATCAATTATTTTACCGATCAATTTTCCCACCTTTTATATTTTGCATTTAAATCGGTTTTTTAGCACCCTTAATATCTATTTTCTTATCAGAATGTTTCCAATTTGACATCCTTAAAATATGGCCTAAGATATAGCTAACCTAAATTCAGTAATTGTATAACGATGCACATTAGCAAACTTAAAAAATAATTATAGTGAGATAAACATATTATTGGGAAGACTAAATGAATTTTGTCTCTCATGAATATTAACGGTTGGGATTAAATTTCATTTGACTTTCAATTCCAATATTATTTTGCGCTAGGTCTAGGTATATCCAATTTCAGTTTTGTAAATTCGTCATAGACGTTCATCTTTTCTATATTTTGTATTAAACCACAGAAGTAACAGAACAATTCTTCAGCAAATCACTCTTTAATATTCCATTGAAATGATTATTGATTAAGTCTATTATATCATTACCAAGCTTGTACACAGTTTTATTTGTTTAAATAAGTATACTTTATCACTGTGTCTAAGGTCACGCTAGCGTGTACGATTTTATGTTTGTATCTTATAGAAAGCAGGAGTTGGATTTAATGTGTCTGTTTTTTACCACTCCAAGTATAGTGGAGGGAAATTTCTTTACACTTTCGTGAATAGACAAATTTCTATACCCTTTCGTGAATAGTCAAGGGATACTCTATCATCTTTAGAAGTATGTACAGTTCGTCATGAAACACCCTGTATACCGTATCTTTTATGCCAGATGTTCATAACAATTTTATTTCAATGTAATTCTTAATTAAATGAAAAAATTCTCGTAAAAAATTTGTTATTTATATGTTAACTATTAATTAATATCTATGTCACACACTATAACGAGGTGTATCACATGTACACGTTAGCGTGCCACTAGTTAGCGCAATAATTTATTCATCTATTAATATAGTTTAAGCGCCACCTAATCGTTAATTTTACACGTAATATATAAATTTCATAACCATTTTTGTAAAACTTATGTTCTAAGTACGATGAACATGTTCCAGTTTTTCCACAAAGCAGACATAAAGTTTACAATTTTCTTATTTAAAAATGGCAATATCACGTGCTGTACGCCTTGGTACGATTTTAAAACAAAAACGATAAATAAGTCGGGGTTTCACCAGGCTTGGAAGATAATCTGGCTTATAATTTATTGTATCTTCACTATTAGTTACGTAGCAGATTTCTTAAATGTTGTAACAAGTGATTCAAGGATTAATGCAACCAAAATATTAAATATTTTATTGTCAGTGCTAATTTTGACGTTCTTGTCTAACGTCATTTATAATATTGGCTTAAAGGACAAAGAATGGCAAGAATTTCTGCATGGATTTTTACATTTGAGAAAGAAACTGGAGGCGAAAAATTGTTTATCCAACAATATTGTTGCAACAATTCCATTATATATATTCTTTGTATACGGCCATTTAATCTTTTTAGCTAACGTTGTGAAGTACTTTCAATTAAATTCAAACATATCTTCTTATTTGTATCTACTGAAACCGTATATTACGTTCACAAACAGTGTCTTATCCTGCCACGTCGCGCTTTGCTTCAATTTTAGATATAAGGATCTTAATTCGTATTTGAGAAAATTATATAAATATAAAACCGACGCAATATGTACTATGCAGTCGATGTCTGATGAAACTTTGAATGATAATGACCGGGTTTTGAACACTCGAGAAGTTGGAAAACTGTACAGGTTCATGAAGGAGTTAATCGACCGATATAATTATTTAATGGGATGGCAATTGTTGTATGGTTTCGCATTCCTCTTATTCACGTTTTTTAAAGTTTGTAATGACGTTGTAACAAACTCCACTTATTCCTATTCTGGATTGTATAAGTATTCAGTGGCACTAAATTCAGTAAGTATACTTATCGAATAGTTAAAATTAATGACTTAATCGTTATTACCATATACACAAAAAAAATTAAATTTCTCAGTTCAAAATTAAAATTTTCGGTAGGTAATTATTATTTCGAAATATATTATGCAACCACGCGTGAATTTTTGGAATCAGAGAAATTCCTATAAATGTCCCATTGCCGTATAAAAAAAATAAGTATATGCTCTAGATTTGCTAAATGAGGGCGTGAAGTAAATGCGGCCGTGAAGTAAAAACGGTCAAAAAAGTAAGATTGACAATACAAATAAGTACAAAGAAACGACACTTTACGAATGCTAATAGATTCCTGAAACGTCACTTTTTGTGACAGTTACCTAAAAATCATAATAATTATCTAAGTTCTCGTCTGATTTTTTAAAACTATAAAATGTAAATTGATGATAGCACAAATAATACAAACTGACATTAATTTTGATTTTTTTCAGCACAACCTTAGTCAAGCGATAGATAACTTTTTTCCAAATGGAAAATATTTTTTACTTAGTCTGGAGAGTTCTTTTTTCTGAATCTAACGTGATTTCCGTGCAATATTGTTATGGTTTTGAAAAAATCGGGAAAACTTTTGACAGACATTTAATATAACCATTCATACTGTCATACTAATTATGGCTTTTTGAAAAAGTAAACAAAACTTGAAAAACATTTAATGTAATCATTAATACTGGCATACTAATTATGGCTTCTAAAAAATTATCGAGTGTGCCACGGAAAACAATCAAATCAAGAAAGTGACGAATGTCATTTACATAAAACTAAAACCATGAATAACAATTGATTTAATTGTTCCCCACAGCATACTAACTTCATAATACAAAACTTAATACAGAAGCCTAAATGAAATTTATTTTTTTAATAGTTTTGAAAAAATAACTAAAACGTTTTGATAAATATCTAAGGTAACAATTAATAGTGACATATGAATTTTAACTTGCAATATAATTATCCAGCGTGCCATGGAAAACAATCAAATCCGCAAAGCGACAAATAAAAAACAAAAATATCTTTCACAGCTTTGCAAAGCACACTTTATAATATAAAACTTAATATAGAAGCTTAAACGACATTTATTTTTTTAGTGATTTTGAAAAAATAAATGAAGGGTTTTGCTGAACATTTAATATTTTATTATTAATACTGATATATAAAATTTGGCTTCTAATACAATGATCCAGTGTGCCACGGAACGCAATGAAATCAAGACAACATAAAACATGGGAAACATGAATAACATCGGATTTCATTGTTTTCCGTGGCACCTTTGTTGATTTCCTTAGAAGCCCAAATTGTTATTGCTAAAGAAATATTCAATTTATTTTTTTCCAATAAATATTACACTAAAATCAAGTGGTTCTACATCGTTACATTAAGAGAAAAAAAAACCTGCATAATTTAATAACAACAAATATAGCCTATTGAAAAAAAAGTTTATTATCGTGTTTGTAATTTGTAATCCAATTATCTAAAATTAATTTCATTGCTAATTCAATTTTAATTCATCTATAATCAATTCCACGATTATTTTGAAACGTATAACACAGTTTTTCCATGACATGAATCCTGCTAATCTTGAACCCAATTAGAATTGACTGTCTTGTTTTGCCCAACATACTTCAAATTCACAATTTTTGTTACATATCCAACGAACTGTAGGGATTTTAATAGTTGTTCCTATTTCAGAGTATTGCGCTTTGCATAATCTATTACTGCGATGGCGTGACGACCGAGGCCCAGGATATAATCCCTTTATGTTATGAGCTACGAGAAAGATATGCAACTTACGACGTGGAGAAAGATGAGTTGATGAGACTGGCGAGAATGGCTGAATTAAACACTCCTGTAATTTCCGCCTGGGGATTTTTTGATGTCAACAAAAGAACAGTGCTGTCTCTGCTCAGCACTATTACGACTTATTTGATTGTTATTATTCAGCTCGGCAATACTAACTTTACTAATAAAATTCGAAATATGCTTAACAGCACTAACATAACTTCAGTTAATTAAATCATAGTTAATTATTAACAGTAGTTTGTAGTCATTTAATGGCGCCATTTCCAAAAGATGTGATAAGAGAGAGGTTTTGTGACGAAATATGCAAAATAGTCCATTGGTTGGACAATAATTGAAAACCCATAACTATAATCTTTAGTTAATTCAAGTATTGCTACAGTTTCTTTGGTGATAATTGCATTAAGAAAAGAGATATGACACCAAAAATAATAAATATTTCCTAATCGTTACTCTCACTCTATTCGGAAATTTTGGAGATGGCATTCAGTATTTAAGACTCTGGCTTTTCATTATGTTACACAAGCAGTGAAACCTAACGTCAGTTTAAACTTAATGCACTGTTTGTTGTATATGTTTTAGTTTTGTAACCTATAGGCCATATTGTCAACACCAATATTGTCAAAGTAATAATATATATCGTGTACTTTTGGTAATAACGTGTGGTTTTGAAGATGAAACAATCTGAGTCCATGACCATTTTGTGAAGCTATAGCCTTTAAAGTGTTACAAAATACACTACCTATACATGGTGCCCGTATTTCGACCCGAAGCATGGTGATTTCGTTTATCCTAAGAGATACGAAGTCGGTCAAATTAGAACAAAGTGGAATATTTTTATGCTGATCAATAATCTGAAAATAAATTTGATCTATCGTTTCTAGTTTTGAAAGAAAGATACGAAAAATCGCGATTCTTGTTCTTAATTTTTAAATTGAAAACTAATAAAACTACTTATTTTAAACAAACACGCTTTTTTTCCGAGGAATTCGATTATGCAAATGCCATTGCATTTGCATAATGACGTCTAAGATGGCAGAGAAACAACGGTCAACTTTATTTTTTTATGGACGCCATATTGGATTTTCACATTTTTGAATACATCGTTTTTTCCGATTACGGTGATGTAAGACACATGATAGCTTAGTTTTTTTTTGCAAAGGGTGCTTTTGGAAACAAAGCAACAAAAATTATCCCTTGTCATTTTTTTTATAGCAGCTTATGCTAATTAGGACTATCAAATTTTATAGCGAGGCATTGAAGCTTCTCTAGTATTACTAATATTATCTTTTTAACTCATCAATAATGCGTTACTGTTAGTTTACTTCACATTTGCTTGTAATAATTATTTCTATGTAATTAAAATAAATGAAGAAAATACACCACCACTGTGTGTTTATTTTAAAATGCCCTTCACTCTTCTTTACATATACCTATGGGATTATTCATGGCAAACAAATTGAACGAAATTGTACACTTAGCTCCTCTTCTTAAATGAGACGGTTTAAAAGAAAAATAGTAGATTGATCCCAAACCCATAGTTCAACCAATTGAAGATAGGAATACGAAGAGACTAATAGCTATGTATTATACAGTGTTTAAAGAGATTATTGATAAGTAATTTTAACTGTAATTAATCTGTAAGTTAATAAGGTCGAGTTTACTGTTTCAATTTACAAACCTACAATTTGGCGAGAGTGCCTGGATACCAGGCACGCCACAATACCTTTCAAATAACAATTGAAAGCTTTTAAACGATCCCATTATTTCACTATCGGCCTACGTGCTTTTAAATAAGTTTAAATTATTTATATATTGATATGGTTTTTAGAGCAAACCTAATCGTCGCACTTCACAGATAATGCATTAATTCTACATTCATTTTCATAGTTTTTCTGAACTCGTGCCACAATGAACGTGTTTTCGTTTTTGCCCAAAGAAGATATAGAGTTTGCGTATTTTTTATATAAAAATGGAAATATCACGTGCTGTACGCCTTGGTACGATTTTAAGACTAAATCAATAAACAAGTCTAGGCTTCATCAAGCTTGGAAGATAATGTGGTTTATAATTTATTGTCTTATAATAATGAACTACGCAATAGTAAAAATAAATATGATTAAAATTCTAACAGATTCAAATATTAACGCAATCAGAATTTTACATTTTATGTTTTCAACACTGAGATTATGGTTTATTTTTAACAATTTTTATGATATTTTGTACAAGGACAAGCAGTGGGACGAATTTTTACATCGATTTGTACACTTAAATCATAAATTGAAGGCGAAAAACAGTTTATCCAACAATATTGTCGCAACAATTCCAATATATATACTATTTGTATATGGCAACTTAATGTACCTAATCGCTTTTATAACGCGTATTGTAACACATGATTTAGGCATATCCTATTTTCTACTTCAGTTATTGATGGCATATACTAAATTTACGTATAGCGCATTCTCCTGCCACATTGCACTTTGTTTAAAATTCAGGTATAAGGATCTTAACTCCTATCTGGGAAGGTTATATGAAAACAAAACCAACATTGCTTCTGATCAAGCTTTAGATGAGTATTGCTCAGCTATGAATATTCGAGAAGTAGGAAAAGTGTATCGGTTCATAAGCGAATTAACAAACCTATACAATAATTTACTGGGATGGAAGTTATTTTTTACAATTACATACTTCCTATTTACAGTTTTGTCAATTTGTGGTGATATTGCAACAGGCTCTACTTCTGCCTATACCAGGTTCACAGGTCATACTTTGGCACTAAATATTGTAAGTATACCTAATTTATCATTTAGCTGAAGGTTTGAAAATGATTGCCTTTACTGGATGTAATTCATTTTAGTTTTTTAAAGGTATCTGCTTGTGCGTTACTACCATCTCCTTAGACTTCAACTCCCCAGTCAGGCAACTCGTTGCACATCTCCCCAGTTAGTCTCTCTAGATGCACCATATTCATTTTCGGCTTTGATCTTAGTTGAATTTGGTGTACTGCACTTTATTGTTTGTCGGGGTGATGACGGGGTATGACCACTCCCAAGATGGATGAAGCTTCGGAGACCATCCTTTCTTCCGCTGGGGGTCACAGCCAAATCATTTGTCCCACTTGAAAACTCTTTTGAATTGGCCTTAAAATCTTAGCATGCAGTCACTTACTACTAACAAGTTGGCCTTGTACCAGTTCATGGGCATTCCTCAGCGACTACTTCAATCTGTATAATCAATAAAGGAAATTCGTTCCTCACCTGGTGATCCAAAGACACAAACCTGTCTAATCTCACGTCCAAATTTCACATGAGGCGGTGTTCATTTTCTAACTTCACTAATACCATCGGGAAACATGTCGACTCCAATATTGATGTTTCCAACCACCTTGGAAAGATGCTCTTTCTATGCTTATATTATATCGCTCTCTACCAGTCCATCCATTGAGGACGTTTCGTGAATTTTTTGTAATTTTTTGTAATCTTTCCTTGATCTGGAGAACTTCAAATTGACATATCAAATTATTTAGTAGTATCTGGGCGAGAGTAACTGACTTCTCACTTGGTTCGGTATACGTTTCTGGTCACAATAATTGAAGGCAACCAAGATGATATTTCCATCTAGTTACTGAGAATGAATAAATATATCTCTCGAAATCTTCTTGAAATGCGTTCCAATTATGTATTTCTTCGTCCAAACTTTGTTCTTTATTTACCCCATAAATCTCAAATTTGTGAACTCCACATCTAAATACATACTGCCCATGCAATAGTAAGAGTTTTATTGCGGGGAATATATCTGCCAGACGTCTTGGACTTGGTTGATGTTTCCGTTCTCTAATCTACTGAAGCATTGGTTTTAACTATATTATTATTCTTGATATTGAAACTCGCGGCTACTTCAAAACTGCTTCTATTATATGTTGACCATGAGTTATGATTGTCGACCGTACTTATATTGGAAGGAGAACCGTCATCGGTTGATATTTCCCTCTTGTAGTTAAAGTCGAACTAACCATGAAGCTGGATCACTTTCAAATTTACTGACCTTTACCCCATATATTTCTCTAATTTCAGTGAGCTCATTTTTAATTCCCTTCTTAAATGAATTAATGTTTTACTTCTTTTTCTTCTCGTTCTTGGTCTTCCTTATCTTCTTGTTTAAAACGCATGCTGGGCTTCATTATCAGTTCTTCAATATTTGGGGCAACCCATATGGTCTATAAATATAGTTACAATTCGCCATCTCGTTTGCCCAACGAGCTTTAAAGTACATTCTTCAGGGCTTATAATTTTATGTAGCTTTTTTTTATTTCAGAGTACAGTGTTATGCATCTTATTTTACTGCGATGGTGTGACAACCGAGGCCGAGCGCATAATACCTCTATGTTATGAATTACGAGAAAAATATGCCACTTACGATTTGGAGAAACTCGAGTTAAAGAGACTGGCGATCAAGGCTGAATTCTATATTCCTGTAATATCCGCTGGAGGATTTTTTGATGTCAACAGAGGAACATTACTAACCCTGTTCAGCACTACTGCGACTTATTTGATTGTTATCATTCAGCTCGGCAATACTAATTTTGCCCGTAACTTTGAAAATGTATTTAACGGCACCAACATAACTGTAGTTAATTAAGTATTAATCACATAAGTAATGTTTATAATTGTAGCGGTTTAATGGCGCCCGGCGCCGTTTCCAAAAGATTCGATGAGAGAAATTTCCGATGAAGAAGATTTCAAGAAAGTTAATTGGTTGGAAAATTAAGTTATGCAAGTTTTAGAATCATGAAAATTAACTACGAGTTTTAGCGTTTTTATAGTTTAACCTTGATGATGACATCCATAAAGAAAAAGGCTACGAGATCAAAAATTGTGAATATTTCTTTATCGCAACTATTTTTCTCTCCTCGAGGCTTTTGAATATGGTATTCAGTATCTAGGCGTTGAACCTTTAAACTTAATACACTGTTTGTTGTTGCTTTCCTTCTGAAGCTTGTTGGAGGTATTCTCAACACCAATATGACATGCTGCGTGTACGATTAGTCATAATATATGGTTGAAAATAAAACAATCTCCGTCCATCGCCATTTTGTGAGGCTTTTGCATTTTTAAAGTTATATCAAATATTCTATGATAACTATTTGCATAATTATTTAGTATAGTTGTTATGGTAGACTTATAAGGTTTCTCTAGTTTTCAGCACGCGGTGACATATTAAATCTTATGAAAATATCGGATTGAATGTAGGCTGTTATAGAAAAAAATCATTATATTAAAAATAAAAAAAGGTCATTGAAACCGTTAGGTACGGTAATATGCTGACTGACAGACAGAATAATTTAAAATTTTATATTTTGATTTACTCTGTTTACTTAGAGAATTTGTTCCTCTGATTGGAACTAAACTGCTGGAACTTTGAAACGCATAAAGTAAATTTTTAGTATACATTTGAAGTTAAATATCTCAGAAAATATGAAAGATATTTTTACGCGATTTGAAGCATATTAGAGCCTATTGCCCGGTCTTAGAGTAGATCGGTGTGTTTTAGTTTGTAGGAACTTTAATTCTAAAATACAGGATGGTAAATAAAACAAAGCAAATCTTAACAAATTTCGCTGCGCCACCATTTCTTTTCAAACAAATTTTTTGTTTTTTTCTGGGTTTTAGAAGAAGCAGTGGCTCAATTATAAAAAATAATTTTGGGGGTTTTTGAATAACAGTCGTGGTTTTGAAGAAATTTGAGTGTAATCAAAAAACTTAACATTCTGATTTCATCATAGCGATTATTCGAAACATGCTTTTTCAATTTATTGTTAGTACAAAATTTTTGTAATTTAGTAGTTAGTATGTCCCACCATTAGGCAGAACTAATATCCGTTTAAGGGGGGACCAACCAAATATTAATTTTAATTTTATTAACTGTTATATCGTTGTTATTATTTTTGCAGTAGGCATCGAAAGCATACTTTTTCTCACCCTGTATAAAATCTTTCCTAAATCAAGAAAAAATTACAATAAATTGAAAAAACATGTTTCGAAAAATCGCTATAGAGGTACAGGGTGACGAAATCCGACCGTGAAGTTTTTTTATTAAACTCAAATTTCTTCAAAACCACGACATTTATTCAAAAACCCTTAAAATCGTTTTTTAGAATTGAGCCACTGCTTCTTCTAAAACCCAGAAAAAATCAAAAAATTTGTTTGGAAAAAAATGGTGGCGCAGTTAAATTTGTTAAAACTTGCATTGTTTTATTTACCACCCTGTATTTTACGATTAAAGTTCCTACAAACCAAAACACACCGATCTGCTCTAAGACCGGACAATAGGCCCTAATATGCTTAAAATCGCGTTCAAATATCTTTCATATTTTCGGATATATTTAACTTCAAATATATACTACGCGTTTCAAAGTTCCAGCAGTTTATTTGATCAACAATATCATCATAACCAAAGATCATGTAACACTAGATAGACCTATTGTTTAATTTTATTGCTCATAAATGGACTTCAACTTAAGCTTCAATTTACTTTAACTCATGATACTGCAATACTTCTCTGTTATTTGGCATCCAATTTTGCATGTGTTAGAGAGAGAAGATGGGGCGATGAAATAAACAGTGGCTTTGTTGCTATTATGTTTACTAGAACCGGCATTTGACACTGTTACTATTATTTGTTAAAAAATTAAAAATTCATGAAGAAATAGTGTCACTTCTCCTTCGCGAATATTATTTTTTCATTATAGCAACTTATGCTTAATTGGGATAATCGGAACTAATAATCCGGTATTATAGACTCTGCCATGTTAGGTTTGCATTATATTTGTGTAGAATAATAATTTCTGTGTAATGGAAATAAATAAAAAATCCGCCACCCCTGTATGTTTATTTTAAAATCCCATTGAGAATTTCTAGCTTAATTATTTAGGTATAGAATAAAATTCACATAAAAATAAAAATATCATTTTTGTGGAGGAAATTTCTCCTAACTCTCAAAGGAGAGAGTATCTTCGGAAATAACCACACCAAAATAATGTTCCAACATGTATTCTAAAAAGTGTAAATTTTTGTAGATGTGCTTTGTGCTTTTATAACAGAAAATAAGTGTAATGGTTCCGGAATAAAATTGGCGATTTCCTTAATTGTTTTCAACCGATAACTTTTTTTATTCTTTAGTGATTTAATTGTTTCATTTACATAGAGTACTACAATTTTTATCTTTAGATTTGCATGAGCTTGTTTTGCAACCTTTTCAGCAAGAACATTTAATTTTTTCTATCAAACTTTCCGGTATTGCTGATTGGTTACTTGTATTGGCCTTAAGCCATTTTCAGATTTTTTCCAACCAAAATCCAATGGATTTTTAGGATCCCTTCCAAGCCATGTTTCAGTTTGCAAATAAACTATCAACGAGTGTTGATATGGGGCATCAGATATTGGTGGAAGCAAAGACAAATTACATGCAACAGTTCTTTTGGCTTCAACCGTTTTTTGAAATAACATGAACCTCATAACATTTAAATCAATATGTGTTGATGGGTAAAATCTATAAACTGCCTTAACTCATGCTTCCCCTGCACTTCGTGTGCTGCCTATGTAGCATCTGGTTTATAAAAAGTTAGCAGATCTAGACAACGGCGTCGCCCATTTAAAACATTTAAACATATAAATAAAATTTTTTTTACAAGAATTTTTTCATTTAATTAAGAATTGCATTGAAATAAAGTTTTTATGAAAATCTGTCATAAAACATACGGTATAAGTATATGAAGAACTGTCAAAAAAAGGGAAATTAATTTATTTTTTTATTAAAAAAACGACATTTTACATGATAAACAGATTTTGGCATATGTTCTCAAAAAAGTACATAAGAAAACCTACACTTTAAAAAAATTGTTTACCCTACTACCATTTCTTTCGAAAATGTTCCATTGCGGCCTCAAAAATGAAATTTCTTTTTTAAATTTAGTAACATATTTATTGCATGAAAATACATATTTTCTTCAATTTTCATAAAGATCTGAAGATTTTAGCCCATTTATTGCATTATTAGTAAAAAAACAAAAAATTGAATATTGGATTTTTGAGGTTATGATGTACTTTTAATGGAACTATCCCCATCAGTTGGAAACAGTTGGATAGTCTATTCATTTATAAGTATTTTAGCTTTTTTTTTATTTTTCTACAACCAATAGAACCGGAGATATTTAAAAAATAGCACTCTTATGTGCTTTTGTCGCTAAGCCGCATCCCGACTGCTCATTTTTTCGGTTTTCGACTCATTTGCATGTATAAAACGAAAAATAAAACTTTTCATCAATTATTTTCCCTCCATAGAGTAGTAAATAATAATGCCTGTTCACTTTTATTATTTATATTTAAGTGGAGTAGTAAAACAATTGTTTAAATGGTAATTGTGGCATTTCATAAATTATTTCTCTTCCTTTTCCTTTTTGGGATTTATTACCACACTTCTTGAGATTCCTATCCAAAAGAAGTTGATTTATCTATAAAAATATTCAAATTAACCAGTTTAAAACTGGGAAATAACCTCTACGCCTGTTATTGATTATTATTTCAGGTCGATGTATATTTTTCAGTAATTGATTGAATATTTAAATTGGTTTCGTCCACTATTTCAGTACCTATATTTTTCTCGAGCTATTTTACAATTTTATTTACTTAAGCACTTTATATTGATATTATTTTTAATGCATATATAATTGTTTCATTTTATTGATAATAGCCACAGGACTGAAAAATGAAAGTACCTCTATATTTATAGTACTGGACTATTAAACTTTCAAGAAAATAATGATTCGTTTCTTACCCAGCTGAAACTTCGTAAACTTTGAACCTAATTTTAAATTAATAAAGAAAGTCATGGTATCAACAAAATAATACTGGTCTACCTTAGAATATTCCAAACTAACCTTCAACCAAGTGAAGATCAGAATACGAAGTGACTATTAGCAGTATAATATAAATTGTTTAAAGAGATTATTGATTAGTAATTTTAACTGTAATTAATCTGTAAGGTCGAGTTTACTGTTTCAATTTACAAACCTACCATTTGGTGAGAGTGCTAGGTAGCAAGCACGCCACAATACCTTTTAAATAGCCCATTGAAAGCTTTCAAACGATCCCATTATTTCATCGACGGCCTACATGCTTTTACACTGTTTTATATATTTAAATAAGTTTAAATTATTCATATATTGATATGGTTTTTAGAGCAAACCTAATCGTTGCACTTTACAGAAAATGCATTAAATTCTACATTAATTTTCATAGAAGTTTTTCTGAACTCGTGCCACAATGAACGTGTTTTCGTTTTTGCCCAAAGAAGATATAGAGTTTGCGTATTTTTTATATAAAAATGGAAATATCACGTGCTGTACGCCTTGGTACGATTTTAAGACTAAATCAATAAGCAAGTCTAGGCTTCATCAAGCTTGGAAGATAATGTGGTTTATAATTTATTGTCTTATAATAATGAACTACGCAATAGTAAAAATAAATATGATTAAAATTCTAACAGATTCAAATATTAACGCAATCAGAATTTTGGATATTATGTATTCAATACTGAGATTATGGTTTATTTTTAACAATTTTTATGATATTTTGTATAAGGACAAGCAGTGGCGCGAATTTCTCCATCGATTTGTACACTTAAATCATAAATTGAAGACGAGAAAGAGTTTATCTAACAATATTATCGCAACAACTCCAATATATGTACTATTTGTATATGGAAACTTACTGCATCTAACCGTCTTGACGACGTGTATAGCAGTTAATCTAAGCATATCCTCTTATCTATATCAGATATTGATTTCTTATATTAAATTTACATACAGCATATTCTCCTGCCACATTGCACTTTGCTTAAAATTCAGGTATAAGGATCTTAACTTCTATCTGAGTAGTTTATGCAAAAACAAAATCAACATTGCATCTGATCAAAGTTTGGATGAGTATTGTTCAGCTATGAATATTCGAGATGTAGGAAGAGTGTATCGGTTCATAAGTGAATTAACAGACCTATACAATAATTTACTGGGATGGAAATTATTCTTTACAATTACATACTTCCTATTAACAGTTTTGTCAATTTGTGGTAATATTGCAACAGGCTCTACTACTACCTTTTCCAGCTACCTTAGTCATAATTTGGCACTAAATATTGTAAGTATACCTACTTTATCATTTAGTTGAAGGTTTAAAAATTATTGCCTTTACTGGATGCCATTCTTTTTAATTTTATAGGTTTCTGCTTGCGTGTTACTATCCTCTCCCTAGACTTCAACTCCCAAGCCCATCAACTCGCTGCACAACTCGCCAGTTAGTCTTTCTAGATGCACCATATTCATTTTAGGCTTTGATCTTAGTTGAATTTGGTGTACTGCACTTCATTGTTGGTCGGGGTGATGACGGGGTACTCTTAAGATTGGTGATGCTTCGGAGACTTTCCTTTCTTCTGCTGGGGGTCACAGCCAAATCATTTGTCCCACTTGGAAACTCTTCTGAATTGGCCTTAAAATTATAGCATGCAGTCACTTTCTACTAACAACTTGGCCTTGTACCAGTTCATGGTCATTCCTCAGCAACTAGTTTCATTTGTATAATCATTAAAGGAAATTTGTTCCTCACCTGGTGCTCCAAAAACACAAAGCTGTCTAATCTCACGTCCAAATATCACATGAGGCGGTGTTGATTTTCTAACTTTACTAATAGACGCACTATATACCATCGGGAAACGTGTCGACTCCAATATTGATGTTTCCAACCACCTTGGAAAGATGTTCTTTCTATGGTTGTATTATATCGCTCTCTACCAGTCCATCCAACGAGGACGTTTCGTGAATTTTTTGTAACCGAAACGTTTTCTTAAAGTTCCTTCCTTGATCTGGAGAACTTCAAATTGACATATCAAATTATTTAGTAGTATTTGGGCGACAGTAACTGACTTCTCACTTGGTTCGGTATACGTTTCTGGTCCCAATAATTGATGGCAACTAAGATGATATTTCCATCTAGTTACTGAGAATGAACAAATATATCTCTCGAAATCTTCTTGAAATGCGTTCCAATTATGTATTTCTTCGTCTAAACTTTGTTCTTTATTTACCCCATAAATCTCAAGTTTGTGAACTCTACATCTAAATACATACTGTCCACGCAATAGTAAGAGTTTTATTGCGGTGAATATATCTGCCAGACGTCTTGGACTTGGTTGATGTTTCCGTTCTCTAATCTACTGAAGCATCGGTTTTAACTATATTATTATTCTTGATATTGAAACTCGCGGCTACTTCAAAACTGCTTCTATTATATGTTGACCATGAGTTATGATTGTCGTCCGTACTTATATTGGAAGGAGAACCGTCATATCGGTTGATATTTCCCTCTTGTAGGTAAAGTCGAACTAACCACGAAGCTGGGTCACTTGCAAATTTACTCACCTTTACCCCATTTTTCTCTAATTTCAGTGAGCTCATTTTTAATTCTCTTCTTAAATGAATTAATGTTTTACTTCTTTTTCTTCTCGTTCTTGGTCTTCCTTATCTTCTTGTTTAAAACGCATGCTGGGCTTCATTATCAGTTCTTCAATATTTGGGGCAACCCATATGGTCCCTAAATCTAGTTACAATTCTCCATCTCGTTTGCCCAACGCGCTTTAAAGTACATTCTTCAGGGCTTATAATTTTATGTAGCTCTTTTTTATTTCAGAGTACAGTCTTATGCATATTATTTTACTGCGATGGTGTGACAACCGAGGCCGAGCGCATAATACCTCTATGTTATGAATTACGAGAAAAATATGCCACTTACGATTTGGAGAAAGTCGAGTTAAAGAGACTGGCGATCAAGGCTGAATTCTATATTCCTGTAATATCTGCTGGAGGATTTTTTGATGTCAACAGAAGAACATTACTAACCCTGTTCAGCACTACTGCGACTTATTTGATTGTTATCATTCAGCTCGGCAATACTAATTTTGCCCGTAACTTTGAAAATGTATTTAACGGCACCAACATAACTGTAGTTAATTAAGTATTAATCACATAAGTAATGTTTATAATTGTAGCGGTTTAATGGCGCCCGGCGCCGTTTCCAAAAGATTCGATGAGAGAAATTTCCGATGAAGAAGATTTCAAGAAAGTTAATTGGTTGGAAAATTAAGTTATGCAAGTTTTAGAATCATGAAAATTAACTACGAGTATAGCGTTTTTATAGTTTAACCTTGATGATGACATCCATAAAGAAAAAGGCTACGAGATCAAAAATTGTGAATATTTCTTTATCGCAACTATTTTTCTCTCCTCGAGGCTTTTGAATATGGTATTCAGTATCTAGGCGTTGAACCTTTAAACTTAATACACTGTTTGTTGTTGCTTTCCTTCTGAAGCTTGTTGGAGGTATTCTCAACACCAATATGACATGCTGCGTGTACGATTAGTCATAATATATGGTTGAAAATAAAACAATCTCCGTCCATCGCCATTTTGTGAGGCTTTTGCATTTTTAAAGTTATATCAAATATTCTATGATAACTATTTGCATAATTATTTAGTATAGTTGTTATGGTAGACTTATAAGGTTTCTCTAGTTTTCAGCACGCGGTGACATATTAAATCTTATGAAAATATCGGATTGAATGTAGGCTGTTATAGAAAAAAATCATTATATTAAAAATAAAAAAAGGTCATTGAAACCGTTAGGTACGGTAATATGCTGACTGACAGACAGAATAATTTAAAATGTTATATTTTGATTTACTCTGTTTACTTAGAGAATTTGTTCCTCTGATTGGAACTAAACTGCTGGAACTTTGAAACGCATAAAGTAAATTTTTAGTATACATTTGAAGTTAAATATCTCAGAAAATATGAAAGATATTTTTACGCGATTTGAAGCATATTAGAGCCTATTGCCCGGTCTTAGAGTAGATCGGTGTGTTTTAGTTTGTAGGAACTTTAATTCTAAAATACAGGATGGTAAATAAAACAAAGCAAATCTTAACAAATTTCGCTGCGCCACCATTTCTTTTCAAACAAATTTTTTGTTTTTTTCTGGGTTTTAGAAGAAGCAGTGGCTCAATTATAAAAAATAATTTTGGGGGTTTTTGAATAACAGTCGTGGTTTTGAAGAAATTTGAGTTTAATCAAAAAACTTAACATTCTGATTTCATCATAGCGATTATTCGAAACATGCTTTTTCAATTTATTGTTAGTACAAAATTCTTGTAATTGAAAGTTAGTATGTCCCACCATTAGGCAGAAGTAATATGCGTTTAAGGGGGACCAACAAAATATTAATTTTAATTTTATTAACTATCGTTGTTTTTATTTTTGCAGTATCGAAAGCATACTTTTTTCTCATCCTGTATAAAATCTTCCCTAAATCAAGAACAATTACAAGAATTTTGTACTAACAATAAATTGAAAAAACAAGTATCGAAAAATCGCTATAGAGATACTGGGTGACGAAATCCGATCGTGAAGTTTTTTTATTAAACTCAGATTTCTTCAAAACCACGAGGATCGTTTTTTTACTATTGAGCCACTGCTTCTTCTAAAACCCAGAAAAAATCAAAAAATTTGTTTGGAAAAAATGGTGGCGCAGTGAAATTTGTTAAAATTTGCATTGTTTTATTTACCACCATGTATTTTAGAATTAAAGTTCCTACAAACCAAAACACACCGATCTACTCTAAGACCGGACAATAGGTTCTAATATGCTTCGTTCAAATATCTTTCATATTTTCTGATATATTTAACTTCAAATATATACGACGCGTTTCAAAGTTCCAGCAGATTATTTGATCAATAATATCATCATAACTATTATGGTTACTAGAACCGGCATTTGACACTGTTGCTACTATTTGTTAAAAAATTAAAAATTCATGAAGAAATAGTGTCACTTCTCCGTCGCGAATATTATTTTTTTATTATAGCAACTTATGCTTAATTAATTGAGATAATCGGAACTAATAGTCTGGTATTATAGACTGCCATATACTGTCAGGTTTGCATTATATTTGCTTAGAATAATAATTTCTGTGTAATGGAAATAAATAAAAAATCCGCCACCCCTGTATGTTTATTTTAAAATCCCCTTGAGTATTTCTAGCTTAATTATTTAGGTCTAGAATAAAATTCACATAAAAATAAAAACATCATTTTTGTGGAGGAGATTTCTCCTAACTTTCAAAGGAGAGAGTATCTTCGGAAATAACACCCATCCACACCAAAATAATGTTCCAACACTGTATTTTAAAACGTGTAAATTCTTGTAGATTTGTTTTGCTTTGTAACAGAAAATAAGTGTAATAGTTCCGGAATAAAATTGACTATTTCCTTAATTGTTTTCACACCGATAGCTTTCTTTATACTTTAGTGATCTAATTGTGTTCATTTTCATAGAGTACTACAATTTTTATCTTTAGATATGCATGAGCATGTTTTGTTTGCAACCTTTTCTGCAAGAACATTTAATTTTTTCTATCAAAGTTTCCGGTATGACTGACTTGTGAATGGCCTAAGTCATTTTCAAATTTCCAATGGATTTTTATTATCCCTTCCAAGCCATGTTTGAATTTGCAAATAAACTCTTAACGAATGTTGATATGGAGCATCAAATGTTGGTGGAAGCAAAGACAAATTACATGCAAAAGTTCTTTTGGTTTCAACCGTTTTTTGAAATAACATAAATCTCAAAACATTTAAATCAATATGTGTTGATGGGTTAAATCCAGTCTATAAACTGCCCTAACACATGCTTCCCCGGTACTTCGCATGCTGCCTTTGTAGCATCTGGTTTATCAAAAGTTAGCGGATCTAGACAACGACGTCATCGATTTAAAACATTTAAACATATTTAGTAATTTTTTTACCAGAATTTTTTTCATTTAAATAAAAATTACATTAAGATAAGAAAATAATAATTTTTTTTAATTTAAAAAAACATTTTATCGTGATAAATAGAACAGAACAGAAACACTTTAAAAGAAAGTATTTGAAGGATTTACCCCACTTATGAAAAAGGAATGACTGGAAAATTTTGATTTTTTGAGGTTAGGATGTGCTTTTAATACTTATAACTATACCCCAACAGTTGGATAGTCTACTCATTTACGAGTATTTTAGTTTTATTTTTCTACAACCAATAGAGCCGGAGATGTTTAAAAATTAGTGTAACAATGCACTCGAAATGCATCAAAAATGCACTTTTATGCACTTTTCTCGTTTTTTTTTTTCGGTTTTCGACTCACTTGCATGTATAAAACAAAAAACAAAAAATATATTAAACTTGCCGATTACATCACTTTTCATCAATTATTTTCCCTCCACTATTTATTGAGTAGTAAATAATAATGTATGTTTACTTTTATTATTTATATTTATTGATTATTAATTTCACGTCGATGTATATTTTTTAGTAATTGATTGAAACTTAAATTGATTTCGTCCATTATTTCAATACCTATATTTTTCTCGAGCCATTTTACAATATAATTTATTTAAGCACTTCATATTGATATTGTTTTTAATGCATATATAATCGTTTCATTTTATTGACAATAGCCACAGGACAGAAAAATGAGAGTACCTCTATATTAATTTGTATTCGCAAATCAATCCGATCCCCTTTTGATAAATATGTATAAGCCAATATGTAGATTTGGTTTAAACAAAATTTCGTAGTTCGAAAGTTTCTACTGCATCCCTGAACTTATCCGAAACATTTTTGGCAAGCTTTTAGGAAAAACTCGATAGTATAGTACCTACTGGACTATTAAAAATTCAAGAAAATAATAATTCGTTTCTTACCAAGCTGAAATTTCGTAAACTTTGAACCTAATTTTGAATTAATAAAGAAAAGTCATGGTATCAACAAAATAATACTGATGGTCTACCTTAGAATTTTCCAAACTAACCTTCAACCAAGTGAAGATCAGAATACGAAGTGACTATTAGTAGCAGTATAATATAAATTGTTTAAAGAGATTATTGATTAGTAATTTTAACTGTAACTGATCTGCAAACTAATAAGGTCGAGTTTACTGTTTCAATTTACAAACCTACTATTTGGCGAGAGTGCTAGGTAGCAAGCTCGCCACAATACCTTTTAAATAGACAATTGAAAGCTTTCAAACGATCCCATTATTTCATCAACGGCCTACATGCTTTTACACTGTTTTATATATTTAAATTAGTTTAAATTATCCATATATTGATATGGTTTTTAGAGCAAACCTAATCGTTGCACTTTACAGAAAATGCATTAAATTCTACATTAATTTTCATAGAAGTTTTTCTGAACTCGTGCCACAATGAACGTGTTTTCGTTTTTGCCCAAAGAAGATATAGAGTTTGTGCATTTTTTATATAAAAATGGAAATATCACGTGCTGTACGCCTTGGTACGATTTTAAGACTAAATCAATAAACAAGTCGAGACTTCATCAAGCTTGGAAGATAATGTGGTTGATAATTTATTGTATTATAATAATGAACTACGCAATAGTAAACATAATTAAGATTAAAATTCTAACAGATTTAAATATTAACGCAATCAGAATTTTACATTTTATGTTTTCAACGCTGACATTGTTGTTCACTTTTGGCAATGTTCATAACATTTTCTACAAGGACAAACAGTGGTGCGAATTTCTCCATCGATTTGTACATTTAAATCATAAATTGAAGACGAGATAGAGTTTATCCAACAATATTATCGCAACAACTCCAATATATGTACTATTTGTATATGGAAACTTACTGCATCTAACCGTCTTGACGACGTGTATAGCAGTTAATCTAAGCATATCTTCTTATCTATATCAGATATTGATTTCTTATATTAAATTTACATACAGCATATTCTCCTGCCACATTGCACTTTGCTTAAAATTCAGGTATAAGGATCTTAACTTCTATCTGAGTAGTTTATGCAAAAACAAAATCAACATTGCATCTGATCAAAATTTGGATGAGTATTGTTCAGCCATGAATATTCGAGATGTAGGAAGAGTGTATCGGTTCATAAGTGAATTAACAGACCTATACAATAATTTACTGGGATGGAAATTATTCTTTACAATTACATACTTCCTATTAACAGTTATGTCAATTTGTGGTGATATTGCAACAGGCTCTACTACTACCTTTTCCAGCTACCATAGTCATAATTTGGCACTAAATATTGTAAGTATACCTACTTTATCATTTAGTTGAAGGTTTAAAAATTATTGCCTTTACTGGATGCCATTCTTTTTAATTTTATAGGTTTCTGCGTGCGTGTTACTATCCTCTCCCTAGACTTCAACTCCCAAGTCCGGCAACTCGTTGCACATCTCGCCAGTTAGTCTTTCTAGATGCACCATATTCATTTTAGGCTTTGATCTTAGTTGAATTTGGTGTACTGCACTTCATTGTTGGTCGGGGTGATGACGGGGTATGACCACTCTCAAGATTGGTGATGCTTCGGAGACTTTCCTTTCTTCTGCTGGGGGCACAGCCAAATCATTTGTCCCACTTGGAAACTCTTCTGAATTGGCCTTAAAATCATAGCATGCAGTCACTTACTACTAACAACTTGGCCTTGTACCAGTTCATGGACATTCCTCAGCGACCAGTTTCATCTGTATAAGTAATCATTAAAGAAAATTTGTTCTTCACCTGGTGCTCCAAAAACACAAAGCTGTCTAACCTCACGTCGAAATATCACATGAGGCTGTGTTCATTTTCTAACTTTACTAAGAGACGCACTATATACCATCGGGAAACGTGGCGACTCCAAAATTGATGTTTCCAACCACCTTGGAAAGATGTTCTTTCTATGGTTGTATTATATCGCTCTCTACCAGTCCATCCAACGAGGACGTTTCGTGAATTTTTTGTAACCGAAACGTTTTCTTAAAGTTCCTTCCTTGATCTGGAGAACTTCAAATTGACATATCAAATTATTTAGTAGTATTTGGGCGACAGTAACTGACTTCTCACTTGGTTCGGTACACGTTTCTGGTCCCAATAATTGATGGCAACTAAGATGATATTTCCATCTAGTTACTGAGAATGAACAAATATATCTCTCGAAATCTTCTTGAAATGCGTTCCAATTATGTTTTTCTTCGTCTAAACTTTGTTCTTTATTTACCCCATAAATCTCAAATTTGTGAACTCTACATCTAAATACATACTACATGCAATAGTAAGAGTTTTATTGCGGTGAATATATCTGCCAGACGTCTTGGACTTGGTTGATGTTTCCGTTCTCTAATCTACTGAAGCATCGGTTTTAACTATATTATTATTCTTGATATTGAAACTCGCGGCTACTTCAAAACTGCTTCTATTATATGTTGACCATGAGTTATGATTGTCGTCCGTACTTATATTGGAAGGAGAACCGTCATCGGTTGATATTTCCCTCTTGTAGTTAAAGTCGAACTAACCACGAAGCTGGGTCACTTGCAAATTTACTCACCTTTACCCCATTTTTCTCTAATTTCAGTGAGCTCATTTTTAATTCTCTTCTTAAATGAATTAATGTTTTACTTCTTTTTCTTCTCGTTCTTGGTCTTCCTTATCTTCTTGTTTAAAACGCATGCTGGGCTTCATTATCAGTTCTTCTATATTTTGGGCACCCCATATGGTCCCTAAATCTAGTTACAATTCTCCATCTCGTTTGCCCAACGCGATTTAAAGTACATTCTTCAGAGCTTATAATTTTATGTAGCTTTTTTTTATTTCAGAGTACAGTCTTATGCATATTATTTTACTGCGATGGTGTGACAACCGAGGCCGAACGCATAATACCTCTATGTTATGAATTACGAGAAAAATATGCCACTTACGATTTGGAGAAAGTCGAGTTAAAGAGACTGGCGATCAAGGCTGAATTCTATATTCCTGTAATATCTGCTGGAGGATTTTTTGATGTCAACAGAAGAACATTACTAGCCCTGTTCAGCACTACTGCGACTTATTTGATTGTTATTATTCAGCTCGGAAATACTAATTTTACTAGTAAAATTCAAAATGCAGTTAACAGCACCAACATAAATTTGGTTAATTAAAACTTGGTCAAGAAGTGGAAATCTTTAACCAAGTTTCTTTGTAGCATATTTAAAACCTTGTTTTATTAATTTGAATTTGTCGTGTCATTCCTAACCTGCTATGCCGATCAGGACACGCCTGTAGACCTAACTGCATATTTTCGCACTGATCCACAAGCTAGCTAGTAATTTTAATAGTCGAGAATAATTATTATTATGTGTCCTTAACAGATGTTGATATATTTTTGTTATGATTTGTCACTTCATTATCAGCCTTCGAAACGAAATAAAATAAGTGAATGCTTGTAGTTGCCATTTTAATTTGTTGAAAATAATTTATAATTTACACTTCATTAAATATTACATACAACTAATTTTGCAGAGCACGCCACACAAATCTTAGGACTAAAATAAATTAAACCTACCAAAACCTACATATGTATAAAATATCGAGTTCTATTGACAGACTGCTTAAATCCGTGAATAAATTAGTGTTCATAAATATTCGTAATTTGTTTGGCATAATCGCTTTCTTCCTAGATGCAGATGCAGTAGCGGGAACCATCCAAATAAATTAGTAGTAATAGGATATGTCCTTATCCCTGACGACAGGCTCGATAGGAACATCTCCCCACGGTTGCGGTTCTCGTTCCCCAACCACATCTGTTGAGGAGTCGGGACGTTGAAAACTAAAGGGCCAGGTCTGCAATAAATAAATAAAATATTATGTGAATTGCCATGGTGAAGGCTGTACATTAGTGTACATGGTGGATGATATGTGATTGATTACTACTGTGGCGCCAATTGTTCAGGGTGTTTGGGGCTATCAGAAAGATAAATATATTATTAACTGGTGAGGCGTTTGAAATGTGTTGAAGGTGTGAATAATGTAACGCTACTTAAGCGTGTCGAACTGTTACCACTGTGATAATCAGGCCTGAACACTGTTTGGCAATGTATACAGGGTGTTCCAGTTTTTTGTACCAGGACTTTAACAGTCGATAGACATTTGAAAATTATTAAAAAAAGTTCATATAAACATAGGTTGAGAAATGCTTAGTTTTCGAGATACAGGGTGTTAAAGTTTGAAAATAAATATGGATTTATATTTATATTTCCAGAATGCTAAGAAGTATCGAATCCAAACTTACCAATTCTTTACATACAATTTAGAGGCCTATTTTAGAATAACAAACTACTACTTTACTTAACCAAAGTTGCAAATTTTTAAGCCCAGCAATATGCCGTTGGGAAGTGAGAAAAACATTTTCTGTTTTTGAGATTTTCTGTAAAAAACTTAAATTTGACGTTTTTGTTTTATTTTTTATTAGACTTATTTGAAAGGCAATAAAAAAACTGAAATCACCTTCTTACAGCAACTTTTCCTGCTCTACATGATGGTGGTTACATATTTTTAATAGAACGTTTCGTCATCATCAAATTTTATATTTCTTATGGACACCATATTAGAAAGTGGTTTTAGTTTTTTTATTGTGTTTCAAATAAGTCTAATAAAAAAAACTCAAATTTAAGTTTTTTTTTTCAAAAATCTCAAAAACAAAAAAAGATTTTTATAATTTTTCAACGTCATATTGTCGGGTTTAAAAATGTGCATACTCGGTATTAAATAAGATTTTAAGGCTTAGTAATGTAAAAACTTTTAACATTTTACTAAAATAATTTTAAAAAACGGATTATCATTAAAAAGTCATATCTTCGCTCACAGAGATGATAAAAAGATGATTTAAAAAACAAAATGTTGGCAAAGAATGAGACTAAATTTTGATTACCATTGGGTTTCAGCAAGGGCGCTAAGACACTCCACAAGGTGTTTTAAATTTCTTGGTAAAATGACACCGTCAATATAATAATCCGTAGGTCAATAAAATTACCCCAGAGAGATAAACCAGCCTCATGCTAAGATTCTTGAAGAATCAACCTACAGTCCAAAAGAAAAAGATAATTGAAGTCGGGGAAATAGTTCAGAAAGTATTAAAGATTGAACTTAGGGTCATTTTTAAAATATGCATTAATTTTGTCGGGGAGTGTATTTTTAATTGTCACCAACACACTAGACACTAGGAATTTTTCTATATTTTACTTGGCGTTACAGGTACAGCAAAAATTTATTAAGAATCAAAAAATGCCCCTAGATAATGAATTTCGTCGTAGTTCTTGAACGATAATTTTTTGTTATTTTTGACCATTTCTATCTCAAAACTTTTGCCTACTGCGAGGCCTCGGTAACAAACCGGTGCCCTAAAAATAAAAATGGTGCCCTAAAAATAAAAACCAAGCGGGATAATATCCGGAGATCTGGGGGCCACTCGATTAAAGTTCATTACAGCAGGTTATAGTTTCTATTTTGTGTACTAAAATATGACTCCTCAGAACTGAATAACCCTGTATTCGCATTTGATCGGTATGTGGTAGGAAAAAATAGAACAAAAACGCCACAGCGGATGAACGTTGTGAACGAGGCTTGTCCCGGGCTAGAGAGAGCGTCTTTTGCCTTTCGAATTTTACCTAGGTAAGTCATACATTTCTTGTAGTCGCTTAAATAGCGCTATTCATAAAATTTGCTTATTAATTATTGCTTCGGCTTTATTGTGCTATAGTAAAAATAATAATTTGTCAAAATAATTACCGTATTTCGTATTATTTCCATATTTTGGATTATTTTCAGATAATTACCTAGTAGCACTGTTTTTTTAAGCACGTGGATTGGTATTCCCATTTCCGTTTTACCGTATCTTGTCTAAAGTAGACGTTTTCGTGGTTCAATTATTGTTAATTGACACGTTATACAATATTTAAATTGTATAAATTATCGCTGTAAGTGAAACTTGCAGATTATCGTTAATTCGTACATAGAACAATTTCTGTGTGGATTTTTATTGTTATTAGGTTCGACTGTGGTTCATGTGAGCTGGAAACAAGGAAAACTACACTAGTTTTGGATAGTGAAGGAAGTCCACTTGAGACTTAGGTTTTTGCCGAATTTATTTACTGTCCAGAGCTACAGATTTCTGTCCAGGAGCTTCCAAAGCATACGGGGTAAGTGATCTATCGCATTTTTCTCTTCTCTTTGAATTAATCAATTTGTAGTACATTTGATCACTTGCTTCGGATGTGACAGAAGTCCGATTTTCTGGTTTCCTCTTTTCATAATATTCACGCTATCACAGTTCTATATCGATTTTATTATTGACAAATTATTATTATTAGTTCATTCCTTAATTTTCGTGTAAGTTACGAGGGTGTAGATTTACCTTGGTTTTACGTATCTCCTGCCATTTTGAATTAGGCATAAGTTCATTCATTTTTGTCCGTCGGAAAGCGAAAGACATTATCGGTATTTCATATATTAATTTTTGCTATTTTTACCGTTAAACTATTAGTAAAATATTAACTTGAAATCTTTATGTGTGCTAAAATTTCGAATTTATTTCAATATTATGATTATTGTTACCAATTATTTTGTTATTAATATTAAATATCTGCATCTTTAGAGTTATTACTTCATTAACGTTTCTAAGTTTAAATTGTCCCGTACAAATCTGACATTAAATTATAGTCCTTTAAAAATTACAGTCTCCTCATGGTTTTCAACCTATAGGACAAATTCAATCAAGTTAGGTTATCTGTTAACGAACTGATAGTGAAGTTTTGCAACCTTACTAAATTCTTGTGTTCGAATTTTAGTATTATTTTGTTAATAATTCATTTTTTTAGTAATTGGTGTCAGATACCGTATTTTTATGTAAATTTGGTAATTTTACAAATTCTAATATATTGTTGTGTCATTTTGACAATTTTTTTCTATTGTGATATTAAGAAATATTAATTTTGTGAATTTTATCTAGTAATTTAACTATATTGAAGGAACTTTGTTATTTTTTCATCTACCACTAGTTGAAATAATTTTCAACCTAGTTTTATTTCTCTATTTCCTTTTCTCAACTGTTCTGTCTTTATTTCATGACATCTGGCTTTCTGGAAATTTGACTCACTGGAAATCGATACTGAGTTAACAACATCAGAAGTAAGGAGATATTGGATGTTCCCGAATAGTAATAAATTTGGTTGGAACCTGGACACTCTGGACTGAGGAAGAGTGTGGAGACAGGATCTCGCAACCTTTTTATCAACCTCGAGTACTCGCAGGATTCATCGCTACTAGGAGAACCCCTTCCGTCTCAGTTCATTCCCGTCGAGTAAGCCTTTTACAACAGTAAAACGGACAGACAGAGAAATTGGTTAAATTGTAATTTTTATTCATATTTTTTTTGTTCATATTTTCAATATTTTTAATTATATTTAGTTCTGAGTCATTGTTTATTGTAAAGAATTTGTAAGATTAAACTTGTTAAATTCACAGCTTTCTTTTCTTTCTAGTTTATATAGTAAATACCTAATTGTGTTTTCGATAAACTTTTGTGTATTTAGTTGTAAATACTCTGGCGCCCATATATTGCTCTCAATATTATTTCAGTACTCTAAAACAAGGCTTCACCGAATTCACCCCCAAGCTGTAGCTAGCTGAAGCTAATTGTTTGGCTGCACTTGGAATTGGGCCAATTGATGTTTTGCTTTATCCATTTTTCAGGAAAATTACATACAACCATCGCCAGAAAATAACTGAAGAACGGACAGTCCAAATATAGACTTTATATTTATGCAATCAGAAAATTATAAATATTTTGATAATATAGTAATATATAGGGTGTTCCATAAAAAACCCTAAGCTTATAGAAATTAGCGGTTTTGTGATTGTCATTTGTTTGTTTTATTGGCAGATTATTAAAAATTCAGAAAAAATATTGCAACTTTTATAAATAAAATTTTTCTGTATTTCTTCAAATAAACTTTGTAGATGGCTGGCTAATTATAGGGAAAAACCCTCTACATAGAAATTTGGAGGCTGACTATTTTTCTGTCTGAAATTAATTCACGTTAAATTTTGTCTCTAAAAGGTTTTCATCGCCTCAAAATCCACTGTTAAAGAAGAAGAGCCAATTGAGTAATGAATTTTTACACCATAAGAAAAGAGCTACAATTTGCTGCAATAATTAATTACAGCAAATCCTTTTATTTATTTGAAAAATATTTTGTGTCGTTAATTCCTAAACCAATTTTTTTTTCAAAACTATGTGGAGCCAAACAACCGCTTATATTACGCCCGGCGAATTTTAAATTTTGCGTAGGTATTTATAATAACCTAAAAATAAGTCGCATTACAAACGTAATAATAATAAAAATACGTTCTTCTATCGGCGAGGTGAACTATTTACAATATTATTAGAACAATATGCGAGTATAAATTCGTCCGTTGTTTATTTAAATTATTTAAAATTGGACGTTCCATTGTATTTACCCGTAATAACTGTTTATAATTACGAGGAATCAAAACAGAGTAAATTTATGAGATGTAAACGTCGAAATTTTATTTTGTTAATGAAAATCCAACAGCTGGAAACATTTGTCGGCGGCGTCTAATTATTTCTATGACATTCTAGATGTTTGTTTAAGCGAAGTGCTGCCACTTGGTCGCTGCACATCCTTCCAATGTAAGCAAACTAAAATTATCCGGAAATATATTTGATCGTTAAGTGATGTCAATTTTTAAATAGAATGTGGACTGATTTTTTTAATTTTCCTTCAGATACGAGCAAATATAAAGTATTTTTAGCGTTGCGGAAATACGAATTTTTAAATGGCTAAATAGGACAGCCATATTAGACATTGAATATCCGAAATAAACAGCACCACCATAAATAAAAATCGCGCCTCGGTCAGGTAACGAATTCTATAACTTTATTGTTCGAGTCGACTTACCAACGTTAGAGGATGCTTGTGCAAGTGATCGTTCGATACGGGTTGGTCCATCAACACAGCCCTGAGGTGTGCAATATAACTGGTGGCTAATCTCAGCGTGTCCAGTTTGGACAGTTTGGTGTCGGCAGGGACCCAAGGTAGCGTCGTTTTCAAACGGCAGAACGCCTTGCTTAAGACCCGCATTCGAGCCCGTTCCCTGGCGTTTGCGGCGTTTCGTTGAGGATGCCGTGAATCCTCGAAGTCTTCGTCAGAGTCCGTTTCTGTTGAACGTCTTTTTCTTGGCATTTTGCATCTGAAACAGAATCCAACATGTAGTGATCAATTGTATTTTCGAACGATTTAGAAGTTTTTAAAACGTGGGAACGATTTTATATTCCTAAAAAGTACTGTTCTGATGAAACGATCCGTTTTTGACAAATTGAGAAATTGATAAAAATGGTAGGTACAGGGTGACCATTTTAAGCGCCTCACTCGATTTTTCTTCTTTATTCTTCACCTAGGAAAAAAATTCAAAAACCATGCTTGTGTACTTTTGTCCGAGGAATCCGATTCCGAAAAAATAAAAACAATTGAACGTCAAAGAAAAAAGTTATGGCCGAAAAACTGAAAAGGAAAAAAATATACACCCTGTATATTATTGTGGATATGTGACATTTCACTGATTGTAAATGCTTATCAGATACATATTTTTCACTTCCAGTTTGACCGGAAATTGCTTTAATTTTTTCGGCCATAACTTTTTTCTTTGACATTCAATTGTTTTTATCTTTTCGGAATCGGATTCCTCGGAAAAAAGTACACAAGTATGGTTTTGAATTTTTTTCCTAGGTGAAGAATAAAGCAGTAAAATCGAGTGAGGCACTTAAAATGATCACCCTACATTATTTAGCAGGCCATGAAAGTTTTTGTTTTACACAAAATACCTGTTTACACAGATATCTTTCCAATGTTTTTTTTTTCGATGAGATTTGATCTTTTTACAAAAATACGAAATACCAAACGCAATAGTACTAGAAGACACAGAGCGTCGAACAATGTAGGTATTTTAATTTGAGGCGTCGCGTCGCGTAACGTCGGAAGGCAACATTTGTCTGCATTTCTACGTACTTACTTTGTAATATTAGTTAGTGACTGAAACTAATTTTGCGCTTCGCCGTACCTAAAAAGTTATAAGTTTAAGTTAAAATCGCCTCTTTAACCTCATTTCCAATTTATTTATATTATATTTTTGTCTACTTTGAGACGCTTGTAGGAAATTCTTGTTCAGAACACGGTCAGGAAAGGCGTTTTTCAAATTGGATATTTTCAGTATCAAAACATATTTTTCTTCATGTTTGAACACAATATCAACTATAATTATCCCACTTACTAAAGAAACTTGATCAAAAATTCAAATTGTAGATAGATCTAAAACATTAGCTAAAAACTTTTACTTAATAGATTTATTGATAAAAGTTAAAAAATATCAAAGGCATATAAATTTAGTATGATGAAAAATGTTTTTTGTTTTAAAATAAAAAAAAATTGAAGATTTCAAATCGGTTGTCCATGTTTGATGCCCAGATTATTCAGCAACATCTTGACCTGAATTTACCAAATTACTAATAAATTTTCTATAAGGTTATATATAAATACGTACCCACATAAAACGGTACAAAATTTTATATTAATATTGTGTGATATTATATTATGTTAAAATTTATTTATTTAACAGTCATTTAAAATAAAATTCCTTAAATTGGTCAGCTATTTGTCGATACATTTTTTGCTTTAAAACATACTGCAAAAACATTAATTAATCTAGATCAGCACTTATTGTAATTAATTAATGTAATTAAATACCTGTTATTAGGAAAGTTCCAAACCGACAAATTTGAGGGACGTTTTGGGGGATGTAGACTAATGAGCGGCTCACATTTCCATATTTCGGTAACACAAGACCTTGAGTAAAAAATTTTACGTTCTAAGACTCCTTTAACTAAAGTCTGCTAAGTTTGGTAAATTTTCTTTAGGAGTTCTCATTAAATGACAAAGGTGAAAAAGGTAGTTGTTTTTTTAAGTTATCTGGAAATATCTCTTTCTTTCAGATTTTTTAATAAAATTTACTAACTCTTCTGAAAACGACTATGTTGAAGTTAGCGAATATTTTAAAAATTTAACAATAGATGCTTTGAAACAACCATCGGAATTATTATTTATTTGAAGCTTCTATTCAGGCGTATCAAATATTTAAGTAGGTAATTTCTGATAAATAAGAAACTGAGTTTTTAAAGAGAGGTAAACAAAGAATCGTTTTGCGTGAGTTGAAAATTTTAAGATTAGAAAAATATGTAGAAGGAATTAGCAAAAGATGTATTTCATGTAACAAAAGTCTAAAGTCAATATTAACTAAAACTAATCAAATTCTTTCTAGCATATTTTTGATAAGTTTTAAAAAATTGGCAACTATGAAATGTACGCTCAAAATAAGGACACATCAAACAGGAAGTTAGTGAAATTCCATATTTAAAGATTCGTTTTGATTGTGAAGATAGGACTATAGACGAGGCTTCCTTAAGAGCCAACGCATCTATTAGATTTATTAGGGTACCATCATGGTGATATGGAAAACCTTTTCTAAATTATTTTATCACAAATAAGAGTTTCTTTTGAAAAATATTTAGTTTTACTCATATAAATATGATATGACGTGGCCCCTTACTACCGGAGGCCACGGTATGGCATATTTATGGAGCAAAATATAATATTCTTCAAAATGAGGCATTTTCAGCTTGGGAATTTAATAGGAATCGTGTTTGGGATGCCAGAAGTATAAAGGAAACTTTTTCAAATGTCAAGGCTAATCAAGTTCAATTCATATAAAACGAAACCGCCATTTTGGTTATACTTTGGCCCCATTCGAAATAAAAATGCAAACTTATTTGCTTAGAACTGTTTTAGAAACAACATAATGCAAAGTGATGCCCCATTAACCTCAAAAGTGTGATTTTTGTCTTGCTATGGAAATGTATAAATGAAAATAATTAATCGTATTTATTATGGAGTTTTTATACGAGAATCCAAAAAATATCCCAAGGTAAAACATCAAACTTCACGATTTTGGCATCGAAACTGAGACAACAAAATTTTTGGCCAAACGGGGTAAAGACAAAGTCAAAGAAATGTTACATCATAAATACTTTGAGATTCAATTCAATCAGATAGATTACTGAAAAATCAAGCCAACAAACACCAAAAACAGATTTGATATCGCTTATCTCAATGGAATTTTTTTTGTTTTAAAATCGAATGAAATAATAAAATGTTTAATGATGATAGTATCTCGCTTAATTTCTCTCAAACATACAGTCATTATTCAGAATTAAGTTAAAAAATAGCGAGGATTGGATCAGTTTTAACTAGGCTTAATATAGCAAATATACCAGGAAATAACAGTCAGGTGGCCGACGGAACGATTTACGTTAATTAATATTTTTAATGAGTTTTTGTAATCAATATAATGATAAAAGGTTTTTTATTTTGCATGAGTCGATAACATTTTTAATATAATCAAAAATGATACAAAATTTAAGATTATGTCGACCTCGAGATTTTAATTATTAAAATACCTGGCACACCTAATTACATTAATTAATTATCAATATGTTACTTACCTCGCATGACTGCTCGTCCATTTTTTCCCAATGAAAGATTAGATCCCCTTCTATAGGAAAAAAATTGGGCGGCCTCATAAAAAATATTAACAAATAAGGCCGCCTTAATTTTTAATAAAATATAATGTTCTGCTCATGCGCCAAGAGCTTTTACACTGTTAAAAATTCCTTGAATTTTCAGATGAATGCATTACCATGTATTAGTATTAAAGCAAATAGTTGAATAAAAATTCAACTATTATGGCTACTGAAATTTCAAGTAAATTCAGAATTGAATAGTCAAACAAGAAATTTGTTTTTCAATTATAAGCTCCATTCTTCAATTAACTTGAAATTTACTGACTGAAAAAGTTTTTGTCAAATTGCATCAAAATAAACTCATGCGGTTTCTAGGCAACACGTTTTCATGCATTTCATGAATTTTCTATAATTTTTAATGCACTTACTATATTACTAATAATTTAATAATTATTAAAATCTAATAATTCTGATAATTAGGAACTTTCTCATTGCTGGTATACATGCATAAAGAGTTAAACAAAATAAATAAATATAATAATAATATTTATCCCTTCATAATCTTTGATAGTAATGATAATAATTATTTTTATTAATATTTTTAATAATAATTAATTGTCAGAAACTTTTTTAAAAAATTCGAACGGTGCTTGCAAATGACAATTTTCAGTTGTCTTTATGATCTTCAATTTTTAATATTTTAGAAGCTGTTGGCGCAAGAGCAGAACATTATTTATTATTAAAAAAATTAAATTGGCCATAATTGTTAATTTTTAGTTTTTCGTTGGTCCAGGCATGAATGCTTGCAATTATAAGTGACCAAAACATCACAAATGTTTTTAAATCGTTTAAAAGTAAAAATCAAAAATTTTAGTGAATTTGTCTATAGGAACTTGACACTTTGTTTGATACCCTACAATGAAATTGTACCATAATGACGGATTTCCGCCTTACTGAACCCAAAAACCCTTAAAATTATCTGTTGGTCTGTCTGTTAATCTGCAAGCTGGTCTATACAAGGCGTCCCATTTATCGTACTCACCATAGTTATCTTGGAAACGATAAGAGATACAAGGAAGATCAATTAGTTTTTGTTTTGTAGGCAAAAAACTGATTTTTCTAGGAGCGTGCGTAAAGTATTAACTTTACTCACGCTTTACAGTGCGTAAAGTTAAAATTTACGCACTAGTGCGTAAAGTAAAAACACTAATTGAAAAACAAAATTCTTGTTTGACTATTCAATTGTGAATTTATTTGAAATTTCAGTAGGTAGCCATAATAGTTGGATTTTTATTCAACTATTTGCTTTAATACTAATACATGTTAATGCATTCATCTGAAAATTCGAGAAATTTTTAACAGTGTAGAAGCTCTTGGCGCATGAGTAGAACATTATTGTTTATTAAAAATTAAGTCGCCCATTTTTGTTAATATTTTTTATGAGGCCGCCCAATTTTTTCTTATAGAAGGGGATCTAATCTTTCATCGGAAAAAAATGGACGAGTAGTCATGTGAGGTAAGTAACATATTGATAATTAATTAAGGTAATTAGGTGTGCCAGGTATTTTAATAACTAAAATCTCGAGGCCGACATAATCTTAAATTTTGTATCATTTTTGATTATATTAAACAATTTTATCGACTCATGCAAAATAAAAAACCTTTTGTCATTATAGTGATTACAAAAATTCGTTAAAAATATTAATTAACGTAAATCGTTCCGTCGGCCACCTGACTGTTATTTCCTGGTATATTTGCTATAAATTAAGCCTGGTTAAAACTGATCCAATCCTCGCTATTTTTTAACTTAATTCTGAATAATGACTGTATCTATGTTTGAGAGAAATTAAGCGAGATACTATCAAATCACTAAACATTTTATTGTTATTTCATTCGATTTTAAAACAAAAAAAATTCCATTGACGTAAGCGATATCAAATCTGTTTTTGGTGTTTGTTGGCTTGATTTTTCAGTAATCTATCTGATTGAATTGAATCTCAAAATATTTATGATGTAACATTTCTTTGACTTTGACTTTACCCCGTTTGGCCAAAAATTTTGTTGTCTCAGTTTCAATGCCAAAATCGTGAAGTTTGATGTTTTACCTTGGGATATTTTTTGGATTCTCGTATAAAAAATCCTTAATAAATACGATTAATTCTTTTGATTTATACATTTCTATAACAAGACAAAAATCACACTTCTGAGGTTAATGGGGCCTCACTTTGCATTACGTTGTTTCTAAAACAGTTCTAAGCAAATGAGTTTGCATTTTTATTTCGAATGGGGCCAAAGTGTAACCAAAATGGCGGTTTCGTTTTATATGAATTGAACTTGATTAGCCTTGACATTTGAAAAAGTTTCCTTTATACTTCTGGCATCCCAAACATGATTCCTATTAAATTCCCAAGCTGAAAATGCCTCATTTTGAAGAATATTATATTTTGCTCCATAAATATGCCATACCGTGGCCTCCGGTAGTAAGAGGCCACGTCATACCATATTTATATGAGTAAAACTAAATATTTTTCAAAAGATACTCTTATTTGCGATAAAATAATTTAGAAAAGGTTTTCCATATCACCATGATGGTACCCTAATAAATCTAATAGATGCGTTGGCTCTTAAGGAAGCCTCGTCTATAGTCCTATCTTCACCATCAAAACGAATCTTTAAATATAGAATTTCATTAACTTCCTGTTTGATGTGTCCTTATTTTGAGTGTACATTTCATTGTTGCCAATTTTTAAAAAATTATCAAAAATATGCTAGAAAGAATATGATTAGTTTTAGTTAATATTGACTTTAGACTTTTGTTACATGAAATACATCTTTTATTAATTCCTTCTACATATTTTTCTAATCTTAAAATTTTCAACTCACGCAAAATGATTCTATGTTTACCTCTCTTTAAAAACTCAGTTTCTAATTTATCAGAAAT
Source organism: Rhagium mordax (assembly GCA_963680705.1). Classification (NCBI taxonomy): domain Eukaryota; kingdom Metazoa; phylum Arthropoda; class Insecta; order Coleoptera; family Cerambycidae; genus Rhagium; species Rhagium mordax. The sequence goes on along the minus strand of OY796656.1, from coordinate 130,239,850 downwards.
TACCTACTTAAATATTAGATACGCCTGAATAGAAGCTTCAAATAAATAATAATTCCGATGGTTGTTTCAAAGCATCTATTGTTAAATTTTTAAGATATTCGCTAACTTCAACATAGTCGTTTTCAGAAGAGTTAGTAAATTTTATTAAAAAATCTGAAAGAAAGAGATATTTCCAGATAACTTAAACAAACAACTATCTTTTTCACATTTGTCATTAAATGAGAACTCCTAAAGAAAATTTACCAAACTTAGCAGACTTTAGTTAAAGGAGTCTTAGAACGTAAAATTTTTTACTCAAGGACTTGTATAACTGAAATATGGAAATGTGAGCCGCTCATTAGTCTACATCTCCCAAAACGTCCCTCAAATTTGTCGGTTTGGAACTTTCCTAATAACAGGTATTTAATTACATTAATTAATTACAATAAGTGCTGATCTAGATTAATTAATGTTTTTGCAGTATGTTTTAAAGCAAAAAATGTATCGACAAATAGCTAACCTATTTAAGGAATTTTATTTTAAATGGCTGTTAAATAAATAAATTTTAACATAATATCACACAATATTACATAGAAACTTCAGCATTAAATACTGGTAGAGTCATAGATATAGTTTTTCAAAGCGTTTAGAGCCACACGACACAAATTATTGCAACAAAAACAAAATTTGACAGTTATCTACGAGGATATCTATTTGAAACAATTTTTTACATGGGCTACTTGAAAATTAAAAGAATTCTTAATTTCTTTGTTTTTCAAAAGCCTGAATTAAGTATTTAAATGATACAAAGGCACCTAATAAGTTTTTAATCAATAAATCAAAATATATTTTGAGTGTGTTTTGTTTTATTTCATAAAAATTAGAGAGAAAAATAAAACAAATGGAATAAGGGCGATAACTCAATTATTTTTTAAAATAAACCATTGTTGTGATATATCATTTTAAAGAGAATAAAACTTGGGTTTTAACTAAGCCATAGCCAGCTATGACTTGTATTTGAAAAATGAAAGTTGATGATACTATCTCAAAATCTAAGAGTTGGCAAAAACGTTATAATTTTTTCAAAATCTGCAGCAAAAAGTGCTATAAGAAAAAAAATTGCATTAAAATATTTTCATAAATAAAGAAGTTATAGGAAAAATAAAAATGGCAAAAATGGAATGGAATTGTTTCCTGGAACACAACATTTGCGATAGCTTTTGTTATTATCTCATATCATATTGTTATCGACGGTAAAAGAGCAGTTCTTCGACACAAAATTTTATAGCAATTTGTCTTTAAAAATTTAACTTTTATTTAATTTCTACAATTTTTTGAATTACCTGAAATTCTGGTATAGCCAAACAAAACAATCACCATCACATATCTTCTTATTAAGCACTAATTGACTAATTGAGTGTGAAATTTGCTGAAACTCCTAAGGCGGGTTTTTGGTGAGCGCTCCTCCCACATCCTTAGGGATCTACTAGAGGCCACCAACCAGAGAATGCTCTTGGATCCAGGAATAGACTGATTGATATATCTGTGTTACAAATAACGGATAGCTATACTTTTCAAACAAAAAGAAAATATGTTAAATTATGTAAATATAGAAGTTAAGGTAAATAAATTGTACGGATTATTTTACGAATTCTTTTTGTGCTTTCTATGATAAACAATTTCGTTACATAAATGTTTCTAGGTGCGATATATGAGAGAATATGAGGTCAGTTTTTTTTATTTAGACGATGATGATTTAATTAAATGCATATTAAAATAAATATGAAGATCTTGATTTATTCATTTAATTTGTTTTAAAGGATACTGGAAAACTTTTTGATGATATTTCGTAGGCGTTTATACTAGGTTCACGCCTGAATACTTTGCCATTATTTTCACTTTCTTAACTTGGTACTAAAAACGATATAAATAATTAGTAGACTATTTTTAGGCCAATCACAATATGAAGGGATGTTTATTTACTTAGGATATTTGAAATAATATACTTCTGACTGTGCCCAAATGAACCATGTTAAGAGGAGCACTCTTATTTCACACGGATCTTGTATTTATTTTCGTTACAAAAATAATACTGCAAGGCTAAGAATAGGGTAGCGTATAATTTTTCTCGACCACAAAGCCTTTAAACTTTTAGCATACAAAACGGTTATATTGGCTATAAACTGAAGGATGCCACCTTGTTTATTGTTCTTGTAATTTAGTGTCATATACATATATTTTATTAGCTCGACGCAGGCAACGTGATAATTAGCAAACGACAACAATAAAATATACAAGATGCCTTGTTAAATAGAGTTTCTCATCCTTTTAGTGACCATAATGTCCCTTTATTCTCTCCTCCACCTCCTGAAGGTGACACAAAAATTGACGAAAATACCGCAAAACACTTTTCACGTTTCTGCTTAAATAATAATAATAGATGAATTGAAGGTAAGTTATACAAGGACCCAACTAACGGAATTTTTTAATTTCCTATATAATTTAAAAATTATATTATACAGGGTGGTTTTCAATACAGAAATAAAAGAACTTGAATTAAAAATGTCCGGCCCTGGAATTTTTAATTATTAGATTTATTTTAGATAATAAATACATAGATACCAAGGTTATAAACATTTATTTCTTATTTAGATAATTTAGTTAGGCAAATTATAATTTTTTATCTTTCATTTCCCTATTTCACCAAATTCAATCACTTGTAAAAAAATCAATAAAGGTGCGATAAAAAATCCGTTCACATGCTTTTGTTTACTGATGTATGGACTTTTATATTTCCCCATATAATTTGAAAAAATATTATACGGGGTGATTTTCTCCACAGAAATAAAAAAAATTGATTTAAAAAAGTCCGGTTCTGGAATTTTTAAATATTAATAACGGCATTATATCAACTGTGATAAGTAAAGTAAATTTCTTTAAATCCAGAAACTGTGAAATTAAGATTAATTAACTCTATTTTTTAAATAATTTTCAGTGACGCCAAGGAATGTCATAATTATTTAAAATTTTAAGTGACATTAGGAAGCCTCATAATTATTTTTAAATATCAAATCGGAATAATTTTTTGTAACAAATCCATCATTTTGAGCAATTGTAGTAGTAAGAATACAATTCTGAATTTAAAAAACTGTATATAATATTTATTACAACACAATTATTGTCACAAGCAATGAAAAATGTATGTTTACGTTTTTCTGTCATCTCTGCCAACTACAAAAATCATAGAGTAATGGATTACTTTAATGACTATTTCTATCACTTTATAATGACGATTTCGAGGTACTTTAATGTCGATTTAAAAAAAAACAATTTTATTGCTTTTTAGAGTTAGGGACGAAATGCCTGGTTGTGCAGCAGTAAAATAGGGCTGTTTAATGAAACGCTTCTCCAGAGACCTTGCAAGGAGAAAGGAATGGTTTATCAAAATGAGAAGAGATAATTGGAAACCAAAAGATCATTATGGTAGATATAGTTCACTTAGGTGTATTAGAAATGAATATTGAAAAAAGCCTGCGCCTTTTTTTATCGATCTACAGGATGATTTATGAGTTTTACCCGATACTTCTTAAGGTAATATCTTTTAAACTAATCACTAGAATCAGCTCGTATTGTGGGTATATAGTATACTATTAACTGTCAATTTACATGCATAATCAAAGACGGAGAATTCCAGGGCCGGCTCAACTAATTTTTATTTTTAGGGCTCCTATGAAAAAATTCACCCTGTGTACGTGATTTTTAAATTCTAATACTGAATTATGAAACTACATATAAAAGTGATCGAAAACAAGTACTTTGTTGTTTTGCCACACTTTGGGCGAATTTTAAATAAACGATCAATTTTCGCCAAAATCGAAGGTCTGCACAAAATAAATTTATAAAATTACATTTTCCTCTCTTATTCAAACTAAAATATTTGTTATACAAAATTTTGTGATTTCATGCATGATTAATATGAAATAAATAATCAAAAATAAATAATTTCAACATCAGATTAAGTATTTTAATGTTGTTCCATAATTTATCATCAGAATTTGAGAAAAATGTACACAGACTGATTTTTTCACAGAAACCTCAGAAATAAAAATTACTTAATCTGATGTTGAAATTATTTATTTTTGATTATTTATTTCATATTAATCAACCATGAAATCACAAAATTTTGTATAACAAATATTTTAGTTTGAATAAGAGAAGAAAATGTAATTTTATAAATTTATTTTGTGCAGACTTTCGATTTTGGCGAAAATTGATCGTTTATTTAAAATTCGCCCAAAGTGTGGCAAAACAACAAAATACATGTTTTCGATCATTTTTGTATGTAGTTTCATAATTCAGTATTAGAATTTAAAAATCACGTAGACAGGGTGAATTTTTTCATAGGAGCCCTAAACATAAAAATTAGTTGAGCCGGCCCTGGAATTTTCTGTCTTTGATTATGCATGTAAATTGACAATTAATAATATACTATATATACCCACAATACGAGCTGATTCCAGTGATTAGTTTAAAAGATATTACCTTAAGAAGTATTGGGCAAAACCCATAAATCACCCTGTAGTTCAATACAAAAAAGGCTCAGGCTTTTTTCAATAGTCATTTCTAATTCACCTAAGTGAACTCTATCTACTATAACATTTTGTCCGTTTCCTCGTGAATCACCCTGTATATACCTCCTAACCGTGGTCCGTCTCTGTGTATTTTGAAATATGTCTTGATGGACCCCTGAACAAGAAGCGTGTAGCCCTTGTATATCCCTTGTTAGACTTTGGTATTATATATTTTTCTTTAATTATTTGGTGATTAGGCTAGTAGGATAGGTTAATTATATTTTACACGTTGCGACTGGCTGTATGACTCAGGGCCTTAATGCCAAAAAAAAGACACTAATAACGCATTTGGCTGATACGGCACTGGATTATTGCAAAAAAAAACATTTGAATTAATACTATGTACTACGATAATAACAAAACATAACACCTACGGCTTCGTTGCAGGTACCCTTTATTTTTTAAATACCCCATAAAAAATAGTCCAAGGGGTTTAAACAAGGGGAGCGAGATGGCCACCTTACATTGGTGCCCAAAACGCATAGAAAAACAACAACGCTTAGTGAAATTATATTTATTTGCCTGCGCAAAAGACTCAACAAACGAACGGTGCTTACTCCACTCCACTGCAAAAATCGTGTAAAAACCTTATTCGGCCAGTTCATTGAACGATTTTATATTGAGCGTCGTCAGAGATTTACACGGCCTAAAATTTGGAAGCTTCTTGTCCTCGAAAAGGTCCGTGTCCACGCTTGTGGACCTTCGAGAACGGTAGGCGCTGTTTCTGGTCTTGTAGCCTGGAATGCTTCGTGCCGGTCTCTCCAAATAGTGGCCGGATGTGCCTATCTCGCTTCTCACCCAGGGATCCTCGGCCACCCTAGAAATTTCAAAATGTCATTCCCAAAATCAACCGAAAATTGGAACGGTACTAATCTGGCTGTCACCCGGTATAATTGTTTTCGAAATCAGACACAGTTCTCATAAATACGCACCATATGAAAAAATTCGGGATACTCCTCCTGTAGATCTGTTGCACACTTAAGACTAAAAGTGGCACCATGGACAAGGTCAAGGCCAGCATGAAAATGAGTGCGTGATTGATTGTCTGATTAACAAAGATTTCTTCTTTCCGACAGGTCATCTGCAAAATAAAAACATGTTCTCTTAACCTTCTAGCGCCTATATGGGGTTTATTTAAATTACCTCGATGTAACTGTCTAATGTAGATATAATATACCTCCCAAATTTCAGGAACAAAAACCAAACTCTTGCCACATAAAAATAGACCCAGTGAAAGATAACATCCTGAAACAAACAATGAATTAATCCATTCCTTGATCTAGCCTTTTTTCGAGGATGTGGTAAAACATTTTTATATCATTGTTACCATTGTTGCAGATTCTTTGAAGTTTCCTGCAGATAAACCTAATCCTAACGGTTGGAATTATTCTTGTAAGGAAGTACACTATTGGTTTACATGTGACTTAGAAGCAAATGATGCCAACTTGGTTGAAGTAATGTATACAGGGTGTTAAGAAAAAGTAGGTCTTGCCTTTAACCACAGATTCTTTGGGCGAAAATAATGTGACTTTTATAACGTGATTTTTTATTTTGGAGCGTAGTTTTTTTTATACAGGGTGTTAAAGTTTACATTTTGAAAATTATTTTTATTAATAATTCTGTTACTGTTTAAGATTTTTACCCGAATTTTTGCACAGACTTTCATCTTATACAGATACACTTTTTGTGTAATTTTGGTCAAAAGAGTCAAAGCGCAAACGGGAAAAAGGGGGGTTGTGTTACCCATTAACCCCCCCAACTTTTTCATGCGTACGCCTATGGTCTCTAGATATTTATTTTCAGATTAAACAATTATTCCCCCAGTTTTTTTTACTCCTACAAAATTTTGATTTAGGACTTGATTAACGAGATATTCCAGTAAATTCAGAATCATTTTCAATATTTCAGTTTCGGAATTTATTGTTTTTACTATTGTTGTTCGTAGTAATCCTGGGTTTTCTTTAAATCGACTACTTTTAGACAAAAAATGCTAGAGACTTTTTTGTTTTAGTAATAATTGTATTTTCTGTATTTTTGCTGTCTGCTTTATTTACCATATGTACAATAACTGGATTCGCCCGTTGGATAAATTATTCAAAAATTAATAAATAATTAAAGTAAATAATATGAAAAGTTTAATTTTAAACACAGCAATGTTTTATTTTTAATAGTATTTTCTTTAAATTAGTGTTTCTATTTGCTTATTTTACCTTCCTCAGTGGCATAGATAACTAAGTGTTAATTTAGGTTTCCTAAGCAAAAATGTGTACGCCACTGTTTTTTTTTAAGATTTTTATTTAATTGAACTTTTCTGACTATGCACAACAAAAAAAGTCTCTAGCATTTTTTGTCTAAAAGTAGTCGATTTAAAGAAAACTTAGGAGTACTACGAACAACAATAGTGAAAACAATAAATTCCGAAACTGAAATATTGAAAATGATTCTGAATTTATTGGAATATCTCGTTAATCAAGTCCTAAATCAAAATTTTGTAGGAGTAAAAAAAATTGGGGAAATACGTGTTTAATCTAAAAATAAATATCTAGAGACCATAGGCGTACGCATGAAAAAGTTGGGGGGGGTTAATGTGTAACACAACCCCTCTTTTTCCCGTTTGCGCTTTGACTTTTTTGACCAAAATTACACAAAAATGTATCTGTATAAGATAAAAGTCTGTGCAAAAATTCGGGTAAAAATCTTAAACAGTAACAGAATTATTAATAAAAATAATTTTCAAAATGTAAACTTTAACACCCTGTATAAAAAAAACTACGCTCCAAAATAAAAAATCACATTATAAAAGTCACATTATTATCGCCCAAAGAATCTGTGGTTAAAGGCATGACCTACTTTTTCTTAACACCCTGTATTCGTCTCATGGAAGGTAAACTATTTTTTTACTTTTTTAAAGTGCTTTGTAATATTAAATCAGATATTTGCGTTATACTTGGTCTCATAGGGTATTGAATATGGCAATGTGGACAAATTTTATTTTATACACTGAAGGAAGGTCACGAGTCACTATATCCTCTTTGCTAACGTTCAAATCAAATTTGGTAACGGAGCACATAATCCACGATTTACTTTACCTTATAAAGCCTCGTTTTCCACCTCGTTGTAGGAAATGTATACCGATGAAATTGCAAATACAGCATAACAAACGCACAGACTAGAAAGATAATGGTGGGCACTGTTGTATAAGGATTGGAGTCTAGTTGCGAGGATGCCATCACATCTTTCAAAAACTTTGTGTGCATTTTTCTTAAATATTTCATTTTCGTTATCGGCTTAATCACTGAAATTTGTGTTTACTAAATAAATAAACCGTCCTTCAATTTTGACATCCTCTGTCAAAATGCGGGAGCTTTGTTCGTACACCTTGGTCCGAATTGTCACTCGTAAAAGGGAGCAAGTGCGACGAGGTTATTTTTTATAACGTACCTATTCATTTTGCATACTTTGCACGATACTTGTGAATTGAATTATTGGCCCAATTCCAAGTGCAGCCAAACAATTAGCTCCAGCTAGCTACAGCGTGGTTGTGAATTCGGTGAAGCCTTGTTTTAGAGTACTGAGATAATATTGAGGGCAATATATGGGCGCCAGAGTATTTATAACTAAATACACAAAAGTTCATCGAAAACACAATTAGGTATTTACTACATAAACTAGAAAGAAAAGAAAGCTGTGAATTTAACAAGTTTAATCTTACAAATTCTTTACAATAAACAATGATTCAAAACTAAATATAATTAAAAATATTGAAAATATGAACAAAAAATATGAATATAAATTACAATTGCTCTGTCTGTCCGTTTTACGGTTGTAAAGGCTTACTCGACGGGAATGAACTGAGACGGAAGGGGTTCTCCTAGTAGCGATGAATCCTGCGAGTACTCGGGTTGATGAAAAGGTTGCGAGATCCTGTCTCCACACTCTTGCTCAGTCCAGAGTGTCCAGGTTCCAACCAAATTTATTACTTTTCGGGAACACCCAATATCTCCTTACTTCTGATGTTGTTAACTCAGTATCGATTTCCAGTGAGTCAAATTTCCAGAAAGCCAGATGTCATGAAATAAAGACAGAACAGTTGAGAAAAGGAAATAGAGAAATAAAACTAGGTTGAAAATTATTTCAACTAGTGGTAGATGAAAAAATAACAAAGTTCCGGCAATATAGTTAAATTACTAGATAAAATTCACAAAATTAATATTTCTTAATATTACAAAAGAAAAAAATTGTCAAAATGACACAACAAGATATTAGAATTTGTAAAATTACCAAATTTACATAAAAATACGGTATCTGACACCAATTACTAAAAAAATTGAATTATTAACAAAATAATACTAAAATTCGAACATAAGAATTTAGTAAGATTGCAAAACATCACTATCAGTTCGTTAACAGATAACCTAACTTGATTGAATTTGTCCTATAGGTTGAAAACCATGAGGAGACTGTAATTTTTAAAGGACTATAATTTAATGTCAGATTTGTACGGGACAATTAAAACTTAGAAACGTTAATGAAGTAATAACTCTAAAGAATCAGATATTTAATATTAATAACAAAATAATTGGTAACAATAATCACAAAATAAATTCGAAATTTTAGCACACATAAAGATTTCAAGTTAATATTTTACTAATAGTTTAACGGTAAAAATATCAAAAATTAATATATGAAATACCGATAATGTTTTTCGCTTTCCGACGGACAAAAATGAATGAACTTATGCCTAATTCAAAATGGCAGGAAATACGTAAAACCAAGGTAAATCTACACTCTTGTAACTTACACGAAAATTAATGAATGAACTAATAATAATAATTTGTTAATAATAAAATCGATATAGAACTGTGATAGCGTGAATATGATGAAAATAGGAAACCAGAAAATCGAACTTTGTCACATCCGAAGCAAGTGATCAAATGTACTACAAATTGATTAATTCAAAGAGAAGAAAAAATACTATAGATCACTTACCTCGTATGCTTTGGAAGCTCCTGGACAGAAATCTGTAGCTCTGGACAGTAAATAAATTCGACAGAAACCTAAGTCTCAAGTGGACTTCCTTCCCTATCCAAAACCAGTGCAGTTTTCCTTTTTCCAGCTTATATGAGCCACAGTCGAACCTAATAACAATAAAAATCCACACAGAAATTGTTCTATGTATGAAATAACGATAATCTGTAAGTTTCACTTACAGCGATAATTTATACAATTTAAATATTGTATAACGTGTCAATTAACAATAATTGAACCACGAATACGTCTACTTTAGACAAGATACGGTAAAATGGAAATGGGAATACCCATCCACATGCTTAAAAAACCAGTGCTACTAGGTAATTATCTGAAAATAATCCAAAATATGGAAATAATACGAATTACAGTAATTATTTTGACAAATTATTATTTTTACTATAGCACAATAAAGCTGAAGCAATAATTAATAAGCAAATTTTATGAATAGCGATACTTAAGCGACTACAAGAAATGTATGACTTACCTAGGTAAAATTCGAAAGGCAAAAGACCCTCACTCTAGCCCGGGACGAGCCTCGTTCACAACGTTCATCCGCTGCGGCGTTTTTGTTGAATTTTTTCTACCACATACCGATGAAATGCGAATACAGGGTTATTCAGTTGTGAGGAGTCATATTTTAATACGCAAAATAGAAACTATAACCTGCTGTAACGAATTGCAACTTAAATCGTTACAACTTAGGATGCGTAAGATTGATTGCGCAAATAAAAAATAACAAAAATATTGCCGTGAAATCCATCAGATGATTGAACTGATCCTTTTTGACCATCACCATCAAAAGTCTAAAAAGAATCAGGTGTCGGGTCCAAAATCAGCTTCAATCTGAAAAGAAATGTAATAAATCTTCATTCGGTAGTATTGGAATAAAAAAGGTTGTTTCCGATTCCACTTCTGTCTTTCTAGCATTAGCCCGAAACAATATAAAGTCCGTTTTCTTTTCTACGTCCTGGACCATTGAACTGCATATTTGGATTTTTTCTTCAAATTTTGAAATAAGATATCTCTACAGGGAGGAATATTATGAAGTTGCGGTTTTCGGTGTTTTGTTGCAAATTTAAGCGGTTTTGTCTGTTGGAATGAGCATTTGTAATAATATAATATTATATACTGTAACGATTTAAGTTGCAATTCCTTACAGCAGGTTATAGTTTCTATTTTTCGTATTAAAATATGACTCCTCACAACTGAATAACCCTGTATTCGCATTTGATCGGTATGTGGTAGAAAAAATACAACAAAAACGCCACAGCGGATGAACGTTGTGAACGAGGCTCGTCCCGGGCTAGAGAAAGGGTCTTTTGCCTTTCGAATTTTACTTAGGTAAGTCATACATTTCTTGTAGTCGCTTAAATATCGCTATCCATAAAATTTGCTTATTAATTATTGTTTCAGCTTTATTGTGCTATAGTAAAAATAATAATTTGTCAAAATAATTACCGTATTTCGTATTATTTCCATTTTTTGGATTATTTTCAGATAATTACCTAGTATAGCACTGCTTTTTTTAAGCACGTGAATGGGTATTCCCATTTCCGTTTTACCGTATCTTGTCTAAAGTAGACGTTTTCGTGGTTCAAGTATTGTTAATCGACACGTTATACAATATTTAAATTGTATAAATTATCGCTGTAAGTGAAACTTGCAGATGATCGTTATTTCGTACATAGAACAATTTCTGTATGGATTTTTATTGTTATTAGGTTCGACTGTGGTTCATATAGGCTGGAAAAAGAAAAACTACACTGGTTTTGGATAGTGAAGGAAGTCCACTTGAGACTTAGGTTTTTGCCGAATTTATGTACTGTCCAGAGCTACAGATTTCTGTCCAGGAGCTTCCAAAGCATACGAGGTAAGTGATCTATAGCATTTTTTTCTTCTCTTTGAATTAATCAATTTGTAGTACATTTGATCACTTGCTTCGGATGTGACAGAAGTCCGATTTTCTGGTTTCCTTTTTTCATCATATTCACGCCAACACAGTTCTATATCGATTTTATTATTGACAAATTATTATTATTAGTTCATTCATTAATTTTCGTGTAAGTTACAAGAGTGTAGATTTACCTTGGTTTTACGTATTTCCTGCCATTTTGAATTAGGCATAAGTTCATTCATTTTTGTCCGTCGGAGAGCGAAAGACATTATCGGTATTTCATATATTAATTTTTGATATTTTTACCGTTAAACTATTAGTAAAATATTAACTTGAAATCTTTATGTGTGCTAAAATTTCGAATTTATTTCAATATTGTGATTTTTGTTACCAATTATTTTGTTGTTAATATTAAATATCTGAATCTTTAGAGTTATTCCTTCATTAACGTTTCTAAGTTTAAATTGTCCCGTACAAATCTGACATTAAATTATAGTCCTTTAAAAATTACAGTCTCCTCATGGTTTTCAACCTATAGGACAAATTCAATCAAGTTAGGTTATTTGTTAACGAACTGATAGTGAAGTTTTGCAACCTTACTAAATTCTTGTGTTCGAATTTTAGTATTATTTTGTTAATAATTCAATTTTTTTAGTAATTGGTGTCAGATACCGTATTTTTATGTAAATTTGGTAATTTTAGAAATTCTAATATCTTGTTGTGTCATTTTGACAATTTTTTTTCTATTGTAATATTAAGAAATATTAATTTTGTGAATTTTATCTAGTAATTTAACTATATTGCCGGAACTTTGTTATTTTCTCATCTACCACTAGTTGAAATAATTTTCAACCTAGTTCTATTTCTCTATTTCCTTTTCTCAACTGTTCTGTCTTTATTTCATGACATCTGGCTTTCTGGAAATTTGACTCACTGGAAATCGATACTGAGTTAACAACATCAGAAGTAAGGAGATATTTTGTGTTCCCGAAAAGTAATAAATTTGGTTGGAACTTGGACACTCTGGACTGAGCAAGAGTGTGGAGACAGGATCTCGCAACCTTTTCATCAACCTCGAGTACTCGCAGGATTCATCGCTACTAGGAGAACCCCTTCCATCTCAGTTTATTCCCGTCGAGTAAGCCTTTACAACAGTAAAACGGACAGACAAAGAAATTGGTTAAATTGTAATTTTTATTCATATTTTTTTTTTGTTCATATTTTCAATATTTTTAACTATATTTAGTTCTGAGTCGTTGTTTATTGTAAAGAATTTGTAAGATTAAACTTGTTAAATTCACATCTTTCTTTTCTTTCTAGTTTATGTAGTAAATACCTAATTGTGTTTTCGATAAACTTTTGTGTATTTAGTTATAAATACTCTGGCGCCCATATATTGCTCTCAATATTATCTCAGTACTATAAAACAAGGGTTCACCGAATTCACCCCCAAGCTGTAGCTAGCTGGAGCTAATTGTTTGGCTGCACTTGGAATTGGGCCAATTCAATTCACAAGTGTCGTTGCATACAGCGCCTAATGCAAGACACGTCCAAAAATGGAAAATTTCATTGACACCGAGAATTTACAATAGCAGTTTTAAATTTGATATTGTTATACGTATAGGAGTAATCTACTGACTGTTTGCAAAAACCAATTTGGTCACTTTTTCAAAATATGCAATATTTAAAAAAATACAGGGATTTTTTTTGTAAAATCACATTTTTCTCATTACGTTTGGTTTGGGTTTCGAGTTATATAGAAAGCCACTCATAGTACAAAAGATAAAATATACATACAAAAAATTTACAAAAATATTATTTTACCAAAATCCGCTCTTGAATTTCATGGCTGAGAAATTCAAAACCTTCTTCGTTTTATTTTTATTACAAACATTTCAATTTAATATAAGCGGGATAAGTAACATTTATAGATATATTTGCGTTCAATTCAAAAGTGAGAGCCGTATTTTGTAACAGTAAATAAATCCTACAGTAGTATCATTTTGATTGATTGCCCCCGGACATATTTAACTAATTACACAAATAACAGAAATAAATGAAGCTTTTGACAGTGTGAATGGTTTGCAACAAACTATATTTACTGATACATATTATAATCCCATACATGCTTCCGGCATTTCATCGTTGTTTCGACAAAAAATAAATTACTTCGAATTAGGATTAAAATTTGCAATTTAAAAATTATTATAATTTATAGACGAATTATTCACTCGGTATTAAATGAAATATGGCTGGTATTTCACTTAACACCCTTAGTAGACGTTAGGTATCACAAACACTAGGCCCTTATTTTGTTTTAGTACCCGTTTTGTCATTTATGATATAGAATTCAAAACTTTGGAAAACAATTACATAGTCGTCTAGGGACAGATTTTATAAACGTTAGTCGTTATATTTATAGTTCTTAAAATTAAAAATAATACTAAAAGCAATTTTTTGTAAAATTATAGAGACGTGTCAATTGAATTAACATTTTAAACATTTTTAATACCGTTAAATAAAAAAATTAGAAAACCAGCGTCCTAAAAAACTCTTTGCTTACAATTATTTATTGTTAAGTTTTCAATTATTTATAGAACAGTTCACACAGCGATGTTATAAATATTTAAATTACAGAAAATCGACTCAATTCGAACCAATGTTGAAGTAAACGGAAATTTATTGTCAACGCAGTTTAAAATTGTTTTAATTTAACACTAACTAGTACAATACGTATTATTTTATCGACTTACTTATTACTATTTGCACTATTACATAATTATATGGGAGGGAAATTGCGGCACTTATAAAAAATTAGCCATAGGCGTCTCAAGCTTACACAGGCCCGCAAATTCAAACTCAAAGAACGGATTAAGCAACCCCTCAAAGTCTTCTGTAAGCTAAACACGAATGTGTTGTCTGTTTTTTCCTAGCACGTCAGTATTCTAAGATAACATAACCTAGAAGTGCGAAAAATGTGAGGTTATGTCACGTTGATTGTCGCTTATTATCGTTTATGGCATTAACAAGCGACAATCAACGTGTGACATAACCTCAAATATAGCCAAAAAACAGTTTTTGATCACAGCTCTATATAATGAAATAAAATATGAGTCGATTATTTTTGCAAATATTATTTATCTGAATACTAGTTCAGTAAATCAGTGTAAATAATGCGGGGTGTACGCCTATGGCAAGTGGTCAAAATTCCTCTCCCAAATTATATTACAATTTCACAATAATTATAATTTAATAACAGTAATCATTAAAATAGCTAAATTATTAGTTTGTGGAACTACATAACATGCCACGATTGTGTATATTTAATAATATAATAATATACACTGCGGTCCTGGCAATAGCATTTCAATACACATTTAAAAAATAGTACCATAAACATGTAAAACTCTTTCAGCTGAAAATATAAACATCTCAAAAAAAAAATACATATGTCTTTATGTACAAGGTAAGTTAACAATGTTCTTAGTAATATTTGCCACAGTCCTGAAATAGCTAACGAAAATGAAGAGACAAGATAAAAAATAGTCCAACAAATTGATTGAGAAAAGGAAGTAAAGTGTTTGTAAAATGGCTTGAACTCTTTAAAGAACACAACTCGTGGATTGATATAGCTTCTCTTGTTTGAAATTGTCATTATCTAGAAATAGTAGGTTATTCCACAAGCATATAATGGCATGTTTTATTCGCGAGGGTGAAAGTTCACGAAACGAGCCGAAGGCGAGTGTCGTAAATCACTCTAGTGAATAATAGCCATTAAATGCGAGTAGAATATCCTATTTTATCCCCGATTATTAAATATTTTTGACCAAATCTTTTAAAAAATAGTACCATAAATATGCAAAACTCTTTCAGCTGAAAATATAAACATCTCAAAAAAAAATACATATGTCTTTATGTACAAGGTAAGTTAACAATGTTCTTAGTAATATTTGCCACAGTCCTGAAATAGCTAACGAAAATGAAGAGACAAGATAAAAAATAGTCCAACAAATTGATTGAGAAAAGGAAGTAAAGTGTTTGTAAAATGGCTTGAACTCTTTAAAGAACACAACTCGTGGATTGATATAGCTTCTCTTGTTTGAAATTGTCATTATCTAGAAATAGTAGGTTATTCCACAAGCATATAATGGCATGTTTTATTCATGAGGGTGAAAGTTCACGAAACGAGCCGAAGGCGAGTGTCGTAAATAACTAGAGTGAATAATAGTCATTAAATGCGAGTAGAACATCCTATTCTATCCACGAATATTAAATATTTTTGACTAAATCTTTAAAAAAATAGTACCATAAACATGCAAAACTCTTTCAGCAGAAAATATAAACATCTCAAAAAAAAATACATATGTCTTTATGTACAAGGTAAATTAACAATGTTCTTAGTAATATTTGCCACAGTCCTGAAATAGCTAACGTAAATGAAGAGACAAGATAAAAAATAGTCCAATAATTTAAATTAACAAATTGATTGAGAAAAGGAAGTAAAGTGTTTGTAAAATGGCTTGAACTCTTTAAAGAACACAACTCTTGGATATATATAAATTGATATAGCTTCTCTTGTTTGAAATTGTCATTATCTAGGACGGCATGTTTTATTCACGAGGGTGAAAGTTCACGAAACGAGCCGAAGGTGAGTGTCGTAAATCACTCTGGTGAATAATAGCTGTTAAATGCGAGTAAAACATCCTATTTTATCCACGATTATTAAATATTTTTGACTAAATCTTTTAAAAAATAGTACCATAAACATGCAAAACTCTTTCAGCTGAAAATATAAACATCTCAAAAAAAAATACATATGTCTTTATGTACAAGGTAAGTTAACAATGTTCTTAATAATATTTGCCACAGTCCTGAAATAGCTAACGTAAATGAAGAGACAAGATAAAAAATAGTCCAATAATTTAAATTAACAAATTGATTGAGAAAAGGAAGTAAAGTGTTTGTAAAATGGCTTGAACTCTTTAAAGAACACAACTCTTGGATATATATAAATTGATATAGCTTCTCTTGTTTGAAATTGTCATTATCTAGGACGGCATGTTTTATTCACGAGGGTGAAAGTTCACGAAACGAGCCGAAGGTGAGTGTCGTAAATCACTCTGGTGAATAATAGCTGTTAAATGCGAGTAAAACATCCTATTTTATCCACGATTATTAAATATTTTTGACTAAATCTTTTAAAAAATAGTACCATAAACATGCAAAACTCTTTCAGCTGAAAATATAAACATCTCAAAAAAAAATACATATGTCTTTATGTACAAGGTAAGTTAACAATGTTCTTAATAATATTTGCCACAGTCCTGAAATAGCTAACGTAAATGAAGAGACAAGATAAAAAATAGTCCAACAATTTAAATTAACAAATTAAAGTAGTAGTAGTTAGATTGTAAGTAAATGACTATTCCTATACAAATGTATTACTTTGTCTTAAAGGAAAATAAAGGATTATTATTATTATTATTATTATTATTATTATTGATTGAGAAAGGAAGTAAAGTGTTTGTAAAATGGCTTGAACTCTTTAAAGAACACAACTCTTGGATATATATAAATTGATATAGCTTCTCTTGTTTGAAATTGTCATTATCTAGAACGGCATGTTTTATTCACGAGGGTGAAAGTTCACGAAACGAGCCGAAGGCGAGTGTCGTAAATCACTCTAGTGAATAATAGCCAATAAATGCGAGTAGAACATCCTATTCTATCCACGAATATTAAATATTTTTGACTAAATCTTTAAAAAAATAGTGCCATAAACATGCAAAACTCTTTCAGCTGAAAATATAAACATCTCAAAAAAAATACATATGTCTTTATGTACAAGGTAAGTTAACAATGTTCTTAGCAATATTTGCCACAGTCCTGAAATAGCTAACGAAAATGAAGAGACAAGATAAAAAATAGTCCAACAAATTGATTGAGAAAAGGAAGTAAAGTGTTTGTAAAATGGCTTGAACTCTTTAAAGAACACAACTCCTGGATTGATATAGCTTCTCTTGTTTGAAATTGCCATTATCTATAAATAGCAGTTTATTCCACAAGCATATAATGGCATGTTTTATTCATGAGGGTGAAAGTTCACGAAACGAGCCGAAGGCGAGTGTCGTAAATCACTCTAGTGAATAATAGCCATTAAATGCGAGTAGAACATTCTATTTTATCCACTAATATTAAATATTTTTGACTAAATCTTTAAAAAAATAGTGCCATAAACATGCAAAACTCTTTCAGCTGAAAATATAAACATCTCAAAAAAAATACATATGTCTTTATGTACAAGGTAAGTTAACAATGTTCTTAGTAATATTTGCCACAGTCCTGAAATAGCTAACGTAAATGAAGAGACAAGATAAAAAATGGTCCAATAATTTAAATTAACAAATTGATTGAGAAAGGAAGGAAAGTGTTCGTAAAATGGCTTGAACTCTTTAAAGAACACAACTCGTGGATTGATATTGTTTGAAATTGTCATTATCTAGAAATAGTAGTTTATTCCACAAGCATATAATGGCGTGTTTTACTCACGAGGGTGAAAGTTCACGAAACGAAACGAAATTTAATACTTACTGGATTACCCGTTACAAATTAAATGGGATTAGTCCTACAATGACATATGCGATTGACTAATAGAAAATAATACTGGAGAATTCCACTTCGAAACGAATATTGTCTGATATATAAATCTCTTGAGCTTCCTTACGCTTATAAACTTATCTACTTTGTAATATACAAAACTTATAATAAATTATGATAAATACAATGTATTGTGAAGATTTATACGTACCTAGAGGAAAATATTTACAAAATTCCTATCCTAGATATACAATGGCGTCATACAACAAAAATAAATTATTTGTACAAGTTACGTATGATGTTACATAAAAACTATTCTAATAACGATATACAAACACCTTAACATTCATAATAGGAAACGTCTTTTTCATTTTAGGTACTAACGGAAATAAGCGCAACGATGGCTGTTGTCACACTTATTTGATAATAATTCTCTACGACTATACACCTATACAGCTTTGTTACACTCTACTCTTTACAAGTTACTATTACTCTAGTCCCCTACCTAAAGACATCTAAACAACAACAGAATATAAAATAAACTGATGTTTCGAGCAAAATATGGCTGATATTTTGCTCGGACTTTAACAGGTTCTTCTTCTAACAACAAATATATTCTATCAGCTACCTAATCTAAACTAACCATTCGATTGTGTAAGAACGTGTAATGTTCTCAGGTCACACCTCGGTACCGCCGCAATAAGTTAACGCGCTATTGTCGGAGGAGTGTTCCGCCTGCCAAATCATCTTCCACCTCTGCAACAGAAAAACAATCTTGATACATTAGTAGGTAAATATTGCAGCTCCACGGGAGAATAAAGAGGGTTATGGTACCAAGAGGAATAAAAACAGTGGAAAGAGTCCAACAACATTCGAAAGCATAATGTGTGCGGGGATGCTGCAGGGAACTTGTTACCTCCAATAGTGAAGGGAAATTAGTCAAAATAATTGATGAAAGGTGATGTAATCGGGAAGTTGAATTTTTTTCTTTGTTTGGTTTGCACGGGCCTACGCAGATAGGCAACGGCCGGATGCTGGTTCGGAGGTTGTGATAGCGTCTCGATTGACTTAATAGGGATGCGGGCGTTGACTCCAACTGATTCTCGAGCGAACGGTCAACTGAATCGTCGACAGTTACAACCCTTCAGGAGACGCTGTTGCCAAATCGTTAAAATAGCATAGGATATGGGAAATGTTGTGGCAATAAGGTTATGTTATTGGTATGAGTTAGATATCATTAAATAAAGTTTTATTAATTTTACATATTCATACAAATTAAGGAGAAATATTTGTAGTTAGCAACTATATACTGACATTATTGTTTACCGGGTGTGGAAGGAAACAATTTGAAAGTTTTAAATTTAAATATAAAATAACTTTATTATTATTTAATACACTAATACGCGGCACTATCTGTCAGGTATTATTCGTCGGTTTTCACTTTGATTGGCGTTTTATTAAAGCCGTCTTTTCCTGATCAAAGGATCTCGGCAAACAAGTCTCCCGTGTTAAGATGAAAATTATTGCTCCCAAGACGTTATTCCAATCCGGCAGAAGTTTCATCTACTTCGCTATTTTCTCACGGTTTAATATAGCGACAGTTTGTTTACCAAAAAGTAACTTTTGCGTTTATGACTATTTAGGTACAACATACCGCAGTAGAACGTAACGTGATGTAATTCGCGATAATGACACTTGGCATGTTTGTATGGATGGAGAACTGGTCGTTAGCGGTATTGACTGTTATATTAATTAATTGGCTTAATTATTCGACGGGGAATATTCAGCTAAATTAACATCTTTTAGTCAACAATGTTATGAACGTATGGAGATTAAATGTTGCAAAGATTTACTGGCGATTTCGGAAAGTTCAATCTTTATCCTATAAGGACATTTGGTGGATGGTGTAATTTTTGCAGGATTCTAAATATTTCTCTTACCTGAACTAGATTCCCTGGAGTAATAAGAAATTTGTAAATAATGTACAACGGGATGCATATAATCGACGAGGCTGTCAGTATGTACCCAACTTGTAGGCTCCACTCTGGGTACTTGTACTCGGTTCCCAACATTTGCTCGTGGCTTAGCAGGGAAAACACGAAGATAATCTGGAAAGATATTAAATTGTTAAAATTTAAATCGCTTGCACCACATATTACAATAATTATATTTTAAACTTTATCCTTACGATCTCAAGAAACACTACTACCATTTCAAATTTGTATAAACAGAAATAATTTTGAGGCTCTTAACAGTCCCTACAACTTTGGTACTAGACATTGTTTTCCAACGCCCATAATGACCTCATTATTGAACCGCCCTGTATATTATATACTTACCAAAATGAATACAGGACTTATATACTTCCAACAAATCCTCCAAAACAAGCCAGGCCGGTGCCCAATCATTTTTTCGATGTCTCTGGCAAAATTGTCGGTGCCATATATCCAACAAACTCCAGCTGCTTCCACGAAGACCACGAACAGTATCGCCAGTCCAGGGCCATAAATATTTAACATATTTACTAAATAAACTCCACCCTTAAAAAAAATTCTCTCAAGTACGTGAATATATTGTGGGTTTTATTTTATTTAAACGCATTTAAATTTACACTTACATAAGTTGTTGTTGGCAAGGCACAAATGTAAATACCAAAAAGCAAGGCGGCAACGAACGTCTCGCGATGTCTTCCTAGGACCTTGGGGTACTCATCGCAGAGTGCTGTAATCATCGCTTCTAGGCCACCGAATGTGCTGTCCAGTCCAAGAGTGATGAGCATCAGGAAGAAGATTATGGACCAGAAAACGGAGCCACTCATCGTGGCTATTGCCTCGGGGTATACGATAAACACTAAGCCTGGACCTAAAATTAGTAAAAATGGTGTCTTATTCCTTATTCCTCTTATTCGTTGTCACTCGGTATAATTGGGTGGCATATTTATAATTAAATCATTTTTTGGGAAGATTTTTGGACACAGGATAGATATAGAATTATGGGTTTTTAGATTTAGATTTCAAATTTATATATGGGTGGGTCCTGAAGAAGGTGTAATAAAACACCGAAACGTTGGCTTTTTCGTTTTCTTTTTACCAGAGATAACACCTATTAAAATTAATTATTTTAACACGTAGACAAAATATTCTAATTTCTTATCTATGTTTTTTCGCTGATTTAACCAATTACCCGCCATTATTTAGTGTCCAATAGAAATTCTTTTCCGATACGGTGAAATAGAATGGTCCATTATTATTGAGGGGAGAAAAGTGATTTGACATTTGAATAGTTTTGACGTTTAATTAAGTTAACTAATAATTGTGCTGAAAATGATGAAATCGTACTTGCAAAGGTTAGTAATTATTGTTATAATCGTAGTAAAGTATAGTAATCAACTCGTGGTAACGGTAGATAACTCACTTGATGAATTACAGCACTCGCCTGCGGCTCGCGCTGCATCTACGTGAGTTATTTACTACATTACCACTCGTCAAATAATATACTATTACTTTCCAAATAGCATTCTCAAAACTAATATGACAATTGGCGAAAATCACGACATCTATATTTTTTGGCGTAATCTCAATATGATGAGTCGTTCATGTGAACAACAAATCGCTGTCACTACTGTCACTGTCAGTTGGCGGGTTTCGAATTAAAAGTGCATTTAAAGTGTTGTTATTATATTCTACTAGTTTATAAACAATATAGCAATGCAAAACACTGACAGACTCGTCAAAGGTTTGTTGTTCACTAGTTCATATACATACACTAAATTTTTAGCGCCATCTCGTGATACGTGATTTTCGCGGGTTTTGCAAAAGTTTGGTTATGTTTACATTTTAATTTGACATCGATTGTTGGCTTTGTTGCTAGCTTCGGGTAAATTAATTAATTTCGCGTCAGATCACAGATTAGATAGAATCAATTGTTTTACTCTTGTCCACAAATTACTACTGCGCATGACGAAACTCCTGTTAAATGTAATAATCTGTAACATCTGCGCAAGTATTGATTAACAGGTGATTTATCTGCTTCTGATTGAGTGTGTTATTCGTGAGGTTATTTCGATTTATTTTCTAACTTTCTAACTTCTGTGAAAATAGTCGCTAATATTATAAATAAATATAATAAAAATGAAAATAGTCTAAAAGAGGATTAACTTATATAATTTATTTTTATTCGTGATGTTCTTTTGGAGGCACAATTATTTGTTTTATATAATTAAAAAATATTATCTAAAATAAAAATTATTTGAACAAGGAAACTGTTCATTTAAAGTTCAAAAATAACAATTTATAACAAAAAAAATATATATTTTCATTTCAAGTTCAAAAATAACAATTTATAACAAAAAGTTCAAAAATAACAATTTATAACAAAAAAAATATATATTTTTAAAAAAAAATCGTACTAAAAAGCGTACAATCATACAAAGTGCGCACGCCTTGCTTTTCTTGCAATTTTGCAAAAAAAGAAATTATTTTTTACTTACTAAAGTTGAATTTCAACCCCTCTGAAAAAAAATTTCACGGCGCAAATGAACTCTAGTGACAGACCTACTGTTCATTTGAACTAATTTCAGGGAACATCTGAATTATTTTTGCCGTCTTGATTTAACTAACTTATTCCTGTCGCAGAAGCGATTTAGATTTTAGATAATGCGAAATGTTTTTCGACGTTTTTTTATACTCTTTGGAAAATAGTTTTTCAAATTTTATAACCCTTCTGCCAAACACATTTTCACGACGCACCTGAAGCTCCGAGGTTAACCTAAGATTTGTTCGGACTAAAGTTGAATTTCAACCCCTCTGAAATAAATTTCACGGCGCAAATGAACTCTAGTGACTCACCTACTGTTCATCTGAACTAATTTCATGGAACATCTGAATTATTTTCGCCGTCTTGATTTAACTAACTTATTCCTGTCGCAGAAGCGATTTAGATAATGCGAAATGTTTTTCGACGTTTTTTTATACTCTTTGGAAAATAGTTTTGTCAAATTTTATAACCCTTCTGCCAAACACATTTTCACGACGCACCTGAGGCTCCGAGGTTAACCTAAGATTTGTTTGGACTAAAGTTGAATTTCAACCCCTCTGAAATAAATTTCACGGCGCAAATGAACTCTAGTGACTCACCTACTGTTCATTTGAACTAATTTCATGGAACATCTGAATTATTTTCGCCGTCTTGATTTAATTAACTTATTCATGTCGCAGAAGCGATTTAGATAAGGCGAAATGTTTTTTGACATTTTTTTATACTCTTTGGAAAATAGTTTTTCAAATTTTATAACCCTTCTGCCAAACACATTTTCACGACGCACCTGAAGCTCCGAGGGTAACCTAAGATTTATTCGAACTAAAGTTGAATTTCAACCCCTCTGAAAAAAATTTCACGACGCAAATGAACTCTAGTGACTGACCTACTGTTCATTTGAACTAATTTCAGGGAACATCCGAATTATTTTCGCCGTCTTGATTTAACTAACTTATTCATGTCGCAGAAGCGATTTAGATAATGCGAAATGTTTTTCGACGTTTTTTTATACTCTTTGGAAAATAGTTTTTCAAATTTTATAACCCTTCTGCCAAACACATTTTCACGACGCACCTGAAGCTCCGAGGTTAACCTAAGATTTGTTCGGACTAAAGTTGAATTTCAACCCCTCTGAAATAAATTTCACGGCGCAAATGAACTCTAGTGACTCACCTACTGTTCATCTGAACTAATTTCATGGAACATCTGAATTATTTTCGCCGTCTTGATTTAACTAACTTATTCCTGTCGCAGAAGCGATTTAGATAATGCGAAATGTTTTTCGACGTTTTTTTATACTCTTTGGAAAATAGTTTTGTCAAATTTTATAACCCTTCTGCCAAACACATTTTCACGACGCACCTGAGGCTCCGAGGTTAACCTAAGATTTGTTTGGACTAAAGTTGAATTTCAACCCCTCTGAAATAAATTTCACGGCGCAAATGAACTCTAGTGACTCACCTACTGTTCATTTGAACTAATTTCATGGAACATCTGAATTATTTTCGCCGTCTTGATTTAATTAACTTATTCATGTCGCAGAAGCGATTTAGATAAGGCGAAATGTTTTTTGACATTTTTTTATACTCTTTGGAAAATAGTTTTTCAAATTTTATAACCCTTCTGCCAAACACATTTTCACGACGCACCTGAAGCTCCGAGGGTAACCTAAGATTTATTCGAACTAAAGTTGAATTTCAACCCCTCTGAAAAAAATTTCACGACGCAAATGAACTCTAGTGACTGACCTACTGTTCATTTGAACTAATTTCAGGGAACATCCGAATTATTTTCGCCGTCTTGATTTAACTAACTTATTCATGTCGCAGAAGCGATTTAGATAATGCGAAATGTTTTTCGACGTTTTTTTATACTCTTTGGAAAATAGTTTTTCAAATTTTATAACCCTTCTGCCAAACACATTTTCACGACGCACCTGAAGCTCCGAGGTTAACCTAAGATTTGTTCGGACTAAAGTTGAATTTCAACCCCTCTGAAATAAATTTCACGGCGCAAATGAACTCTAGTGACTCACCTACTGTTCATCTGAACTAATTTCATGGAACATCTGAATTATTTTCGCCGTCTTGATTTAACTAACTTATTCCTGTCGCAGAAGCGATTTAGATAATGCGAAATGTTTTTCGACGTTTTTTTATACTCTTTGGAAAATAGTTTTGTCAAATTTTATAACCCTTCTGCCAAACACATTTTCACGACGCACCTGAGGCTCCGAGGTTAACCTAAGATTTGTTTGGACTAAAGTTGAATTTCAACCCCTCTGAAATAAATTTCACGGCGCAAATGAACTCTAGTGACTCACCTACTGTTCATTTGAACTAATTTCATGGAACATCTGAATTATTTTCGCCGTCTTGATTTAATTAACTTATTCATGTCGCAGAAGCGATTTAGATAAGGCGAAATGTTTTTTGACATTTTTTTATACTCTTTGGAAAATAGTTTTTCAAATTTTATAACCCTTCTGCCAAACACATTTTCACGACGCACCTGAAGCTCCGAGGGTAACCTAAGATTTATTCGAACTAAAGTTGAATTTCAACCCCTCTGAAAAAAATTTCACGACGCAAATGAACTCTAGTGACTGACCTACTGTTCATTTGAACTAATTTCAGGGAACATCCGAATTATTTTCGCCGTCTTGATTTAACTAACTTATTCATGTCGCAGAAGCGATTTAGATAATGCGAAATGTTTTTCGACGTTTTTTTATACTCTTTGGAAAATAGTTTTTCAAATTTTATAACCCTTCTGCCAAACACATTTTTACGACGCACCTGAAGCTCCGAGGTTAACCTAAGATTTATTCGAACTAAAGTTGAATTTCAACCCCTCTGGAAAAAAAATTCACGGCGCAAATGAACTCTAGTGACTGACCTACTGTTCATTTGAACTAATTTCAGGAAACATCTGAATTACTTCGCCGTCTTGATTTAATTAACTTATTCATGTCGCAGAAGCGATTTAGATAATGCGAAATGTTTTTTGACATTTTTTTATATTCTTTGGAAAATAGTTTTTCAAATATTTTATAGCCCTTCTGCCAAACACATTTTCACGACACACCTGAAGCTCCGAGGTTAACCTAAGATTTATTCGAACTAAAGTTGAATTTCAACCCCTCTGAAAAAAATTTCACGACGCAAATGAACTCTAGTGACTGACCTACTGTTCATTTGAACTAATTTCAGGGAACATCTGAATTACTTCGCCGTCTTGATTTAATTAACTTATTCATGTCGCAGAAGCGATTTAGATAATGCGAAATGTTTTTTGACACTTTTTTATATTCTTTGGAAAATAGTTTTTCAAATATTTTATAACCCTTCTGCCAAACACATTTTCAAGACGCACCTGAAGCTCCGAGGTTAACCCAAGATTTATTCGACCTAAAGTTGAATTTCAACCCCTCTGAAAAAAAATTTCACGACGCAAATGAACTCTAGTGACTGACCTACTGTTCATTTGAACTAATTTCAGGGAACATCTGAATTACTTCGCCGTCTTGATTTAATTAACTTATTCATGTCGCAGAAGCGATTTAGATAAGGCGAAATGTTTTTTGACATTTTTTTATATTCTTTGGAAAATAGTTTTTCAAATATTTTATAACCCTTCTGCCAAACACATTTTCACGACACACCTGAAGCTCCGAGGTTAACCTAAGATTTATTCGAACTAAAGTTGAATTTCAACCCCTCTGAAAAAAAATTTCACGACGCAAATGAACTCTAGTGACTGACCTACTGTTCATTTGAACTAATTTCAGGGAACATCTGAATTACTTCGCCGTCTTGATTTAATTAACTTATTCATGTCGCAGAAGCGATTTAGATAATGCGAAATGTTTTTTGACATTTTTTTATATTCTTTGGAAAATAGTTTTTCAAATATTTTATAGCCCTTCTGCCAAACACATTTTCACGACACACCTGAAGCTCCGAGGTTAACCTAAGATTTATTCGAACTAAAGTTGAATTTCAACCCCTCTGAAAAAAATTTCACGACGCAAATGAACTCTAGTGACTGACCTACTGTTCATTTGAACTAATTTGAGGGAACATCTGAATTATTTTCGCCGTCTTGATTTAACTAACTTATTCATGTCGCAGAAACGATTTAGATAAGGCGAAATGTTTTTTGACATTTTTTTATACTCTTTGGAAAATAGTTTTTCAAATTTTATAACCCTTCTGCCAAACACATTTTCAAGACGCACCTGAAGCTCCGAGGTTAACCCAAGATTTATTCGACCTAAAGTTGAATTTCAACCCCTCTGAAAAAAAATTTCACGGCGCAAATGAACTCTAGTGACTGACCTACTGTTCATTTGAACTAATTTCAGGGAACATCCGAATTATTTTCGCCGTCTTGATTTAACTAACTTATTCATGTCGCAGAAGCGATTTAGATAATGCGAAATGTTTTTCGACGTTTTTTTATACTCTTTGGAAAATAGTTTTTCAAATTTTATAACCCTTCTGCCAAACACATTTTTACGACGCACCTGAAGCTCCGAGGTTAACCTAAGATTTATTCGAACTAAAGTTGAATTTCAACCCCTCTGAAAAAAATTTCACGACGCAAATGAACTCTAGTGACTGACCTACTGTTCATTTGAACTAATTTGAGGGAACATCTGAATTATTTTCGCCGTCTTGATTTAACTAACTTATTCATGTCGCAGAAACGATTTAGATAAGGCGAAATGTTTTTTGACATTTTTTTATACTCTTTGGAAAATAGTTTTTCAAATTTTATAACCCTTCTGCCAAACACATTTTCAAGACGCACCTGAAGCTCCGAGGTTAACCCAAGATTTATTCGACCTAAAGTTGAATTTCAACCCCTCTGAAAAAAAATTTCACGGCGCAAATGAACTCTAGTGACTGACCTACTGTTCATTTGAACTAATTTCAGGGAACATCCGAATTATTTTCGCCGTCTTGATTTAACTAACTTATTCATGTCGCAGAAGCGATTTAGATAATGCGAAATGTTTTTCGACGTTTTTTTATACTCTTTGGAAAATAGTTTTTCAAATTTTATAACCCTTCTGCCAAACACATTTTTACGACGCACCTGAAGCTCCGAGGTTAACCTAAGATTTATTCGAACTAAAGTTGAATTTCAACCCCTCTGGAAAAAAAATTCACGGCGCAAATGAACTCTAGTGACTGACCTACTGTTCATTTGAACTAATTTCAGGGAACATCTGAATTAATTTCGCCGTCTTGATTTAACTAACTTATTCATTATTCATGTCGCAGAAGCGATTTAGATAAGGCGAAATGTTTTTTGACATTTTTTTATATTCTTTGGAAAATAGTTTTTCAAATATTTTATAACCCTTCTGCCAAACACATTTTCAAGACGCACCTGAAGCTCAGAGGTTAACCCAAGATTTATTCGACCTAAAGTTGAATTTCAACCCCTCTGAAAAAAAATTTCACGGCGCAAATGAACTCTAGTGACTGACCTACTGTTCATTTGAACTAATTTCAGGGAACATCTGAATTATTTTCGCCGTCTTGATTTAACTAACTTTACATTATTAATTAATGAACTCACCCTCTAATCCAACTTGCTCAATACTCTTGTGCTGCACGTGAGCCATATAGCCCAAAACAGAAAAAATAACGAAACCCGCTAGGAAACTAGTCAGGCAATTAATGCTGCTCGTCAGTATCGCGTCCCTATAACAGTTGTTGTTGAACTTGTTGTAGCTGGACAAGGCCAGCAGCGTCCCGAACCCCGGACCTAGAGAGAAGAATATCTGCGAGGCAGCGTCTATCCACACTTTGGAGTTGTACAATTTGTCCCACTCGGGGGTGAGGTAGTAGCGAATGCCGTCGGCGGCTCCGGGCAGAGATACTCCCCGCGCCAGCAGGATTATCAGGACCACATAAGGAGCCAGAGCTGTTATCCATACGGCCTGCAACAGATTATCTCTTTTAAATTGGATATAAACGATGAAATAATAGCGTTTTTGAAATATCGAGGAATGGTATAGAATCGTTTATATAAATGGCACTGCAATAAAATCCGATCGCTCGTGCGGGGATTCTATTGTACGGAAGGAAGTTCGCGGAATGCGAATTTAATACGTGCGTGATGTGATGATGATTCAATTTTATTAACAAAGTAATTTTTATACAAAGTGGCACATTTTAATGTAAACGCTATCTAACGTGAAATCAAAACATGACCTAGTTTTTTACATACATTGTTGCTCGAATCCAAACACGCAAAATTTACCTTTCCTGTGCTCCTGACTCCTTTCCACAGAGAGAAATAAACTAGTATAAAAACTGCAAAAACACACAAGGCCAATGCTGGTTTAATAGGACCCATTCTATTGAGGCCGTCTGATTTATATTGTTCTAAGACTTCCCTCCTAAAAAACGAAAAAAAAATGTACACCTCGAAGTGTGCACTTCTCGAATTGTAGCACTTACTCAAAGAACTCTCTTGCTGGGCTTGACGCGTTTATGTTTGGAAAAAGCTGCGTGACGGGTCTGCAGTTCGGTGTGTTCCAATCGTTTGTACATTTCGTCCAGGGCAGCTCTGACTGGAAGGATGCGATGAGGTAATATAAGGCCCATCCGATTATGGTGTTGTAGTACATTCCCATATAAATATCTATTAAACATATTGCATATCCCACTCCTAGGAAAAAGGATAATTGTATTAGTAAAGTGAAATAACATTGTCACTGGTGCGCTACTGAACCCAATAAAAGTTATCTCACGAGGGTTATATCGTCAACAAGTTTTGAAAATATTTGACTCTTGGTTAGGTGAGTAAAATAACAGCGTTGGTGTTGGGTTACTGTAGCTTAAAAAAGGCATCTCACGAGGACTATATCTTAAATTTAGTTTCGGTCTTAGTCTCACGAGAACTATGTCTTAAATTTAGTCTTGGTCTTGATTTACCAAGTTCTGTTCTAGTTAGGTAGAGAGAATTAAATAAGATAATAGTGACGCTGTTATGTTACTAGGTAATAAAAAGTATCTCACGAGGGTTATATCGTCACTCAAGTCTTGGTATTGCTTTAATAAGTTTTGGTCTTGTTCGACTTTTGCTTAGGTTAGGGTATAGAAGGTTGGGATAGGTTATGTTAGATAAGTGAAAAAATAGCGTCACTGTTGCATTACTGTAGCTAATAAAGGGCATCTCACGAGAACTATATTATTAGCCACTTCTTATTAGTTTTGGTTTAACAGATTTTGATCTTCTTTGTGTCTTGATTAGGTTAAATTATTTTACAATCAATAAAGTAAATTAGGTAAATACAATAGAGCGTCGGTGGCATGTTAGCACAGCTAATAAAATATATCTCACGAGGAATATACCGCTGCCGGTAAATTATATAAATATAATACAGCACTAATAAAAGGCATCTCACGAGGACTGTATCATTAGTCTTGGTCTTGAATTAACAAGTTTTAGTGCTACTCGTCTGTCTCTTGGTTAGGTTAATTGAGTAAAATAACGGTGTTATTGCCACCAATAAAAAAACATCTCACGAGGATTGACCAATTTTAGTTTTAATTGCTTTTGGTTAGATTAAAAAAATCACTGTGTTGGTGTTACGTTCCTATAGTTTAAAAAAGGCATCTCACGAGAAGTATATCTTGAATTTAGGCTTGGTCCTCATTTAATAAGTTTTGATCCAGCTAGGTAGAGAGAATTAAGTAAAATAATAGCGACGCTGCTACGTACTATAGCTAATGAAAGGCATCTCACGAGAATTATATCGACAATAAAGTCTTGGTTTTGACTTAACAAGTTTTGGAAATATTCAACTCTTGGTTAGGTGAGTAAAATAGCAGCATCGATGTTGCGTTACTGCCACTAATAAAATACATCTCACGAGGACTGTATCATTGATTTAGCTTCGGTCATGATTTAACAACTTTTGACCTTATTCATTCCTTGGGTAGATTATGTAAGTAAAATAACATCGTCGGTGGCCCCAATAAAAGTCGTCTCACGAGGACTGTATCATTAGTCTTGGTCTTGATTTAACAAGTTTTAGTTCTACTCGTCTCTTGGTTAGGTTAGGTAAGTAAAATAATAGCACCCGTGTTTTGTTATTACCACCAATAAAAGGCATCTCACGAGGTATGACGAATTTTAGTTTTATTTGAGTTGAGTTGAGTTAATTGTTGCAGGGAATATCGTTAATGGGAACGCGAAACAGAGCCATAGGACCTCGGATATATTTAAAGCTACTGATCTTCGATAGCCATTGATGTAAATGGTTTGGTGTGGTTTAAATCTTTGCCTTTGCAATTTGCATTTACAAAATGAATTGTTGAAAAATCAATGTAACTTTAATCGACAGGTGTAAAATAATTAAAGGACGGTTAACGTTTTAAATTGTGCTCTATTGTGTGAGTGCGGCCAACTGCAACGCACTCCTAGTGGCGATATTACAACAATAAATATCTAGTCAATGCCGCATAGGGGGACAATTAATAGAGTAAATTATCGGGACATGTCGCCGTCCACGTTCATTCGTTCATTATGTTCAGCTCAAAATGGGTTTTCTTCAGGGAACGCATAAATGACTGAAAAATGTTACCGGTAATCTACTTGACGAAAATCATTGCATATGTAATAATTCTCCATCACATGGAGCTAAAATACAGGGTGATCCATTTAAAAATTGACTTCTGGACAGTTGACAGTTGAAATTAGAATCAACTGAATTTTTTGGACACCCTGTAAATAATCCAATGTCCAATAGAACTTCCTCGAAAAAAGTTGAATCACCCTGTATATTGGTGTATCCATATTGTGCACCAATCTGTGTAGAAGTGAGAAATATAATTAGAACTTTATTTTCATTTCATGTAAAACCCGCAAGCACGCGAAGCAGATGTGCACTAGCCCAATGAAATGGAATATTAACGGCTTTGACATGTTTACATAAAAGTTTACGAGTTGTTCCTAAAAAAATATGCTTTTAGATTTGAATGACGAAAATATTACTGCATTGTTCGGTCGCCAGCGACTTGGTCATATTTGAAACGGGGGGGAATGGGGAATTATTTTGCAGCAGGAATTTATTGTTGTATCGACATAATCGAATCTGCTTTTTTGTTGGAATACAATAAGTAAGTTCGATCAGGCTTTTGTGTCTTATAATAGGGATTATATATAGAGATAATGGTCTTTATGTGATTGAAATAGAATTAAACGGTTTATATTCTTTGCCAAATCTGGTAATCCATTTATAGCTAGTAGCTAGCATGTGACCCTTGGAAAATGTCGTCTTTTTGCTGTACGTCTAGCTATTTATATTCACCGATATTAACAATGCTTAAAAATGTAGTTCAAGGTTGTTTGAAAAGGAACAAGGGACCTCAAAGATAAGACTAAAATAATGGGCTCGAAATTTTTTGATGCAGATTTTGAAAAAATTATAATATTTTTACTAACCCTTTTAGATTTTAAAATACCCATGGTGACGCGACGTGAGCACGATAAGTGGACACCCTGTATAAGCATTGATTTGCTGGTACAGGTAAAAGAAAATATCCTGTATACAAAAAATTTGTTGAAGCTAAAAACTTCAGTTATGCTCATCCTCTAAGACAAACTCTACTCGATATTTCAAGAATTTTGCTTGCTTAGTAGCATAACTTTCATCATCAATAACAGCTGCAAATACATGTTATTTTCCTTTTGCACTTTCACATAGGAATTCAAGTAAGATTCGTAGGAATGTAAACAGATACAACGTTCAGCCGCGTATTAGTTTCCTAACTTACTATTAGACCAAGGTGAGTTTATTTAGTAGATCAGGATAATTAAGTATAATATAATGATTAATTATTAGACTTGTAGTACAGGGTTATCCAATGAAAAGGCCCACCCTTATATTTTCTTTATTTTTCGAGTAAGGAAAAAATGTTTCAAATAAAATTATCAGAGAAGTATAAAATTTATTATTATTTCATTATACTTAATTGAAAATATTGTGATATCAAAAATAAAATCATAATTATTTTTAACCGTTTAATAAAGAGTTAAAAATGTTTGTTTTTCTAGTCGTTTCTAAGCACAATAACAATGTTAGCCTCGACGATAATATTGGTGCGTGAAAGTACTAAGGATTTTATCCTTTCAGGATTTTTCATCAAAATAATTTAATATATTAAGTAGCTGAAACTGACGTCTACTTTTAATTTTTGACAATGCTATAGACCCATAAGGGCTGGCGCAAAATGAATCAAATGTAAGTAATTTGAAACGCTAGTTATTCAAATGTAATTTGTGATTTTAGGCTTGCCCCTCGTACGGTGCCTTTCAACAAAAAGAAAGTTAAACATTTTATGGTCAAGTACATCAAAAGCCTTTGTTAAAACTACTACTAATCCACTGATAGAACGAAAAGTAATTACAATTTAGTGCAAGAAGTATGAGAGGCAAGTCTTCCTGGTGACCGGCGCCTTCGCCATTTTATAGATAATATATCAAAAAGTACCCAAAACCTCGAGGCCTCTATAGCGACTAGGAATTTTTTTTCCGGATTCTTAAACTTTAGGGTATCAACTTCAAATGTTAAATAGGAATAGATGTGCTTTTACCCCTAAGAGGGTGAATTTCAAAATTTAATACTGACTCAAGTATTAAGAATCAGTTATTATTGAAAAAATTCGTGTGTATGTTTTTCAGATCGCTGATTACGAATCTGAAGTCAGAATTTTAAAATTCGCGATTGCACCCCTAACATGGGTGATACAAAAGGGGTGCAATGGAAAAATTTGCTATATTTTGTTTGTTTTCTGCAAGTAGAACTCTTTTTCTGCAGGTTCTTATATTTTACATATAAACTTCTAATAATTCATAAAACTTCTAATAATTCCTAATAAGAAAAGTAATTTCTCTTGCTCTAAAGAGGGTGGAAACCACCCCTAAAGTAAAAAAATCGATAATTAACGAAGTACTGAGAATAAATTAATGAAACCTATATTATTCGCCAATTTATTTATTTATTTATTATTTATGTTTTTGGGGAATCAGAAATTAAAAATATTGGTATAACTTTTGAGATTTTCAAAACATCGGGAAAACTGTTATTTTTAATGCGGAGATGAATAAGATTCGTTAAAAACTAGAATAATGTATTTAATAGTAGTTAAAATTTTCATATTTATATCATAGGGGTCCCTACTATGTGTCCACTTAAGTCTACTTATTATATCGGCAATTTCGTTATAAGTTACCTCTGAAAGGCTAAATTTTTCCATGGGAATTTCACTATTTAAATTATTTAAAAAATCATTATGGTTTACTTGACAAGAGGAAGTTTGCTCACTATATTACTAGCAACGCTTGTGAAGTATTTATTCAATTCATTTGGAGGAATATTAATTTCAGAATTTTTATTTTTTATATTACTGCGTCAATTTAAAAAAGAAACGTTCTATCTCCAAAAAGTATCCTTATCAAAAAAATAAAAAAGCCTTAATTATTTGTCTGTAGTAACATTCAGCTATAAGATTCTTCCCTGCTAAGTTATTTAACCTCAAAGCCAAAAAAAAATATTTGTTCAAAAATTTTCAAAATACCTACATTAAGTGTAAAATATTTTAGATAATGCATCCATCACGGTCAAAAAAAATTTGAGCGTGTTCATAATAGTTAGGACTTTTTTTTTCAATTTGGAATTTCCTGGATCCAAAAAACGGGCCCTTTTTTGTACAAAAAATCAAAATGTTGCCTTTATTTTTCCTTGCATCATTTTTGATTTAGCAAATTAATAACAAGATTTGCCAAAGGGCAAGTTTAAGCTACTACAACAAGTTTTAATTTGGTTCAAGGTATATGGTGATTCCCGAGGTGATTCCTAAAACATTCGCACCCCAATGTTTTGGTTTGCCTTTGAAAATAAAATAAAAATATTTAACGTAACTTATACTTAGTATTTTTTCCAAGAATTTCGAAAATTTCTACAAAAAACAATTGAAAGTCTGATAAAAGTGAGAAAAAACATGACAATGTTTTTTTTGGTGGAATTGACTGTATATTTTTTTAATTTTGAAAAAAAAAAGGCTGGCGCCCGACCTATCTCTGCGAGGCTGACTCTTTTGTCAGTGGTTTTATCTCGGGGTTTTTAGTTGAAAGACGGTTTTTTAAATTTCGGGAAAAAAGTAGAGTCCGACATGGGGTCGCGGGGTCGGGGAGTTGGGAAAATTTCAGGATTTTAGGGGTAAAATTTGAGAACAAACAAAAAAGTTCATTTAAGAAATAACAATGAAACGGCCCCCTGCGAGGCAGAATAAATAGTAGGTTCTAGAGTGTAGACGGTCCAGCCCCTACGGGGCTGGCTACCGGATGAATAAGTTCTAGACGATTCAGTCCCTGCGGGGCTGGCTATCGGATGAGTAGATTTTGACATTTTTTTTGAAGAAAAAAGTTTTTTTAGACTCTTCGGTGACAGCTGTCAAAGTAACGTTTCCTCGCGAAAAAATTTTTTTGTGACAGCTGTCAAAGTGAAGTTTTCTCGAAAAAATCTTTTTTGACAGCTGTCAAAAAACTGTCAAAGTGGCGTTTAAATGTCAAAGTGAAAGAGGGGCACCATCTACGAATCGAGAACGGTTTCTGGGCGCAATTTCGGACCATAACCTCAAAGTTCTATGGTGACGCACTGTAGATTTCGAGATAACCTAAAAGCGGCGTTTTGACGTTGACGTTGTAATTTTTAAGTATTGTCAAGACCTGCGCGCGCACGGATTTCGGAGGGATCTGCGCGCGCATCCGGCGGCCATTGGTCTCGTTTCTCTTTTTAATTTCTCAAATTTTGCAAACCTCTCCGACACGGGGGTATTGAAACGCTAATAACTTTTAAAATACTCAAAGGATCGCCACCAAACATAGCCTAACAGATTTTCCTGACGCGAAGACCCCACGAAAAGCGGCGCTGCGTTCCCCAGCAAAAAGGCCTTTGCCCGCGCCGAGTACACGAAAATCCCCTGGAAAATTAGACGGAGCCTTATCACATTTTTCCAAAAATAAAATATAACATAAAATATTTATATAATGATAATTATTATTATTATTATTATTTCAATTATATCAGTATTTTTACTAAATATGAAGATAAATACTTATGTTATATTTTTGGAAAGAGAATTTAATTTTTTTTTCAAAATTGTAAAAATGTACAGGGCGTTCCATTTAAAAAAACATTTAGTGACCTAAAATTTCAGAAGTTTATCGTCAATAATAACCGAGTTATTCCGTAAGCAAAACTTTTGCGAACACCCGACGCATACAACGAAAAATGTAAGCAAAATGTTTTACTAGTCCTTGAGTTTTGCACGTTTACTTTCCGTTTTATTTCTAATGACCGCCTCTGCAAGTTTAAGCATAAATATATATTGTCTCTAATTAATTATAATTTCTAGGAAAGCTCTACCTCCCGAAATAAATATAATGCTGACTAGCTCGATTAATTAGTAATTATAAAGCAATTAGTAGCGAAATTTGTTACAACGCCAACGCCTCCGCCGTAATCTCGTCAGTTAAATTTTTTAAGGCTCGAATATCAAACACTACTTACGCTCCTTGCCATTAAGTGATATCTATAGGAGCGCTGCATACTAATATAAATTTAGAAATAAACCCCCGGCGATGGGCGATCGGAGCACTTATCGCCACTTTACTTGAGGAAACATATTAGAATTTCAAATCAATCGTCAGCATTCGCAACGCCTGTGTTACGTTTAAAGAATTAAATCGCCGAGTCAAAAAGTGCGGCCAGTTTGGGTAAAGTGTTAAGTTGAAGATGCGGCAAACAACAGAAACCTTTTAGTTAGGATTGGAATCGTAATTTTGCTCATGTTCAATTCATTAAGCCGTTTATCTTTGATACTCCTTCTGTATAATATGGCTCGCATGCGATGGCTAACTGCTTACATATTTATGGGAAAAAAATCTCCATTTCAAATGCGCGCCTCTACGATTGATGAAGTCAATTGTTTAATCCTGATTCAAGTAAATGGCGTTGAGGCGGAAGCGATGGCAATATATGGTTTTCTGTTTAGGCTCTGGATAAAATCGCGCAAAGAGGATTGCTTACTGCTGCTTGGGTCTTCGGGTATTAAAATCAGCAGCGGAGCGAGAGAACTGGTAAGTGAAGCAGTGGGATATTGATGGTGCGATTTTATCTTAACCCAAATCGAAATCGTAACGTGTTTTTTATGCGCGCGCTAGAATTGATTGAAACAGAAAAAATAGAAGCAAATACATATAATAACAAATACTTAATACTATTTATAGCTGTTTCATCTAATTTATTTTCTAAACGCTAAAAATTTGCCAAAGTTTCAACTTCGTTGGCTCAAAACCGATTTTAATGATTCTCTTTTTTTTAATTTCGGAAAAAGTTTATAGAAAAGTTCCCCATAGGTGAGAAGGTGAGCTTTTTAATGTTTCAATTGTTATTAACAAATACTTAAGTGTTTTTTGTACAAGGTGGTCCATCTAAGCGGAAACGTTGACATAGGGGCTTTACGGCTGTACTAGGAAAAAAATTTGACCGCTGAAAAGATGGTATTTTTTCCTGGCATTCCGAATCTGAGGTCAAAAAAACAATAGAACATCAAATGGTGAAAATATTCGCGAAAAACCTATTTCGAAAAAAAATCACCTTGTATATTCCTACTGGAAATTAAATGTTGTGATGTTGTCAATGATAATAAGTATTCAAATTCAAAATTTGCGTTCGAATTGGTCGCAAAATCGCAATGAAGTTCGTATTTTCACATCAACTCTGTATAGTTTTAAAAAAATCAGATTTAATTTTTTTTTCTGATTTCAACGATACTATATTTGATATATTTGCTACAGATAGTTCCTGAGGTATTCGAGAAAACGGTTTCCCACATTTTATTAACAATTAAATTACAAGAGATAGTAGTAAGCTATGAAAACCATAAAAACCATTGGTGTTGAAGCATTCCTTGCAACTCTATGCACCAAGTTGGCTTTGGAAATTAAATAAAAATATAAGGTTTCTACCTGTCAATATTGTTATAATTACTTTCAAATGCTTCAACACCAATGTTGATTAGAAAATACGAACTTCATTGCGATTTTGCGACCAATTCGAACGCAAATTTTGAATTTGAATACTTATTATCATTGATAACATCACAACATTTCATTTCCAGTAGAAATATACAAGGTGATTTTTTTTTTCGAAACAGGTTTTTCGCGAATATTTTCACCATTTGATGTTCTATTGTTTTTTTGACCTCAGATTCGGAATGCCAGCAAAAAATACCATCTTTTCAGCGTTCAAATTTTTTTCCTAGTACAGCCGGAAAGCCCCTATGTCAACGTTTCCGCTTAGATGGACCGCCCTGTACATTCTTAATTAAAAAATTTATAACTCTTTTATTTATTTAAACAATTGCCTGATATTTGAATACATAATGTTTTTGGGGTCACATATTACGAATCTGGCCTCAAAAATCGGTCTAAAAACAAAATGGCGTAGAATGTCTAATTTTTTATTTTCTTTTTCTTGTTATATTTGTCAGATATCAGGGGGTTTTTGGGGTCGCTGACTACGAATTTGGCATTAAAACTAAAATAAAATCAGAAATGGCGGAAAAGGGTCCACTTATTTTATTGGTATTTTATTTCTTATACCGGGTGACAGCTACAATTACTCAATTATTTAAAAAGTCGAGCCGCTCGAAGTGTGAAAAATGGTCGTCTATCTGACGCTGTAATCTGTAAAGTATTAATAATAATACCGGGTACCCCATTATATTTTGACCTTTTTCAAATCTAGAGGGTGGGGCAATAGTGCGTCGGACCTCGATATCTCGAGTTCTACGATAGCTAGAAATTTTAAAAAAAATTGCAAGTTAGATAAAAAAGTCTATAATTTGGAAATTATTTTCGAACATACAGGGCGAGCCAAGACGAAATTACAGGACCAAGTGCCTTTTTTAAATGGAATGCTATGTATATCAGTACATTTTTTGAAGCCTCTTTCTAGGCTCTGTTCATTCCTATTTTAGCATTGAATATCTCCCAACCACTTGGATGTAATGAATTTTTTTGTTGAAATAATGCAATCTGCAGATGGATATTAAAAAAATCACCGTAGTCAGAATTATGGGTTTTAAGAAAAACTTATGTGAATACCAGTTACGAGATATCTAATTAATGTTTTTGAATTATTTTCATTTCCTAAAACTGTACAGGGTGGCCAAAAATTATTTTTCAATTAAGAACTTTTTAAATTGATTTTTCTCAATTTTTTCAAATGGAACACCTTGCATATTTTTCAACGATGTGATGTAGAAATGACAAACGAACATTTTTTGTAAGTACTTCCCTATGGCTAATTGCAACCAATTTCATTTTATAAATAAATAAGTATCAAATTCAAGAAGAAACTTAAAAAAAGAGGTTCCCTGAAATAATTCATTAGAAAAATTTATAATAGCCTGCTTGATCTCCAGATCTTACAAAAATGGATTTCTTTTTATGGGGATACGTGAAGGAAATTGTTTATAGAGACACACCAACAACAGTACAAAATATCAAGGAAAGAATAATAACTGCCTTTAGATCTATCACACTGGCAGTTTTAGGAACTGTGGGAACCTCATTTCAAAAGCGCATAGAGATGTGTGTCAATGAAAATGGGCAAATGTGGAACATTTATTATAATTTTTTCTACTGAATTATTTGAAGAAACCTCTTTTTTTAAGTTTATTTTTGAATTTTGTAATTATTGCTCCATAAAACGAAATTGGCTGCAATTAGCCATAGGGAAGTACTTACAAAAAATGTTTGTTTTTCATTTGTACATCACATCGTTGAAAAATATATAGGGTGTTCCATTTGAAAAAATTGAGAAAATTCAATTTAAAAAGTTCTTAATTGAAAAATAATTTTTGGCCACCCTGTACAGTTTTAGGAAATGAAAATAATTCAAAAACATTAATTAGATGTCTCGTAACTGGTATTCACATAAGTTTTTCTTAAAACCCATAATTGTGACTGTGGTGATTTTTTTAATATGCATCTGCAGATTGCATTATTTCAACAAAAAAATTCATTACATCCAAGTGGTTGGGAGATATTCAATGCTAATATAGGAATAAATAGAGCCTAGAAAGAGGCTTCAAAAAATGTACTGGTATACATAGCATTCCATTTTAAAAAAAGGCACTTGGTCCTGTAATTTCGTCTTGGCTCGCCCTGTATGTTCGAAAATAATTTCCAAATTATAGACTTTTTTATCTAACTTGCAATTTTTTTAAAAATTTCTAGCTATCGTAGAACTCGAGATATCGAGGTCCGACGCACTATTGCCCCACCCTCTAGATTTGAAAAAGGTCAAAATATAATGGGGTACCCGGTATTATTATTAATACTTTACAGATTACAGCGTCAGAAAAACGACCATTTTTCACACTTCGAGCGGCTCGACTTTTTAAATAATTGAGTAATTGTAGCTGTCACCCGGTATAAGAAATAAAATACCAATAAAATAAGTGTACCCTTTTCCGCCATTTCTGATTTTATTTTAGTTTTAATGCCAAATTCGTAGTCAGCGACCCCAAAAACCCCCTGATATCTGACAAATATAACAAGAAAAAGAAAATTATTATTTCAACAAAAAAATTCATTACATCCAAGTGGTTGGGAGATATTCAATGCTAATATAGGAATAAATAGAGCCTAGAAAGAGGCTTCAAAAAATGTACTGGTATACATAGCATTCCATTTTAAAAAAAGGCACTTGGTCCTGAAATTTCGTCTTGGCTAGCCCTTTATGTTCGAAAATAATTTCCAGTTATAGACTTTTTTATCTACTTTACTTGCAATTTTTTTAAAAATTTCTAGCTATCGTAGAACTTGAGATATCGAGGTCCGACGCACTATTGCCTCATCCTGTATATAACTTTTGAACTAAACTAATTCTTGACTCTTGTCAATTAATTTCCCATTAAGTTATACAGGGTGTTAAGAAAAAGTAGGTCATACCTTTAACCACAGATTCTTTGGGCGAAAATAATGTGACTTTTGTAATGTGATTTTTTATTTTGGAGCGTAGTTTTTTTTATACAGGGTGTTAAAGTTTACATTTTGAAAATTATTTTTATTAATAATTCTGTTACTGTTTAAGATTTTTACACGAATTTTTGCACAGACTTTCATCTTATACAGATACACTTTTTGTGTAATTTTGGTCAAAAAAGTCAAAGGCAAACGGGAAAAAGGGGGTTGTGTTACCCATTAACCCCCCCAACTTTTTCATGCCTACGCCTATGGTCTCTAGATATTTATTTTTAGATTAAACACTTATTTCCCCAATTTTTTTTACTCCTACAAAATTTTGATTTAGGACTTGATTAACGAGATATTCCAGTAAGTTCAGAATCATTTTCAATATTTCAGTTTCGGAATTTATTGTTTATACTATTGTTGTTCGTAGTAATCCTGGGTTTTCTTTAAATCGATTACTTTTAGACAAAAAATGCTAGAGAGAGAGACTTTTTTTGTTTTAGTAATAATTGTATTTTCTGTATTTTTGCTGTCTGCTTTATTTACCATATGTACAATAACTGGATTCGCCCGTTGGATAAATTATTCAAAAATTAATAAATAATTAAAGTAAATAATATGAAAAGTTTAATTTTAAACACAGCAATGTTTTATTTTTTATAGTATTTTCTTTAAATTAGTGTTTCTATTTGCTTATTTTACCTACCTCAGTGGCATAGATAACTAAGTATTAATTTAGGTTTCCTAAGCAAAAATGTGTACGCCACTGTTTTTTTTTAAGATTTTTATTTTATTGAACTTTTCTGACTATGCACAACAAAAAGTCTGTAGCATTTTTTGTCTAAACGTAGTCGATTTAAAGAAAACCCAGGATTACTACGAACAACAATAGTAAAAACAATAAATTCCGAAACTGAAATATTGAAAATGATTCTGAATTTACTGGAATATCTCGTTAATCAAGTCCTAAATCAAAATTTTGTAGGAGCAAAAAAAATTGGGGAAATAAGTGTTTAATCTAAAAATAAATATCCAGAGACCATAGGCGTACGCATGAAAAAGTTGGGGGGGTTAATGGGTAACACAACCCCCCATTTTACCGTTTGCGCTTTGACTTTTTTGACCAAAATTACACAAAAAGTGTATCTGTATAAGATGAAAGTCTGTGCAAAAATTCGGGTAAAAATCTTAAACAGTAACAGAATTATTAATAAAAATAATTTTCAAAATGTTAACTTTAACACCCTGTATAAAAAAAAACTACGCTCCAAAATAAAAAATCACATTATAAAAGTCACATTATTTTCGCCCAAAGAATCTGTGGTTAAAGGCATGACCTACTTTTTCTTAACACCCTGTATAATTTGTTTAATTTGCATTCGAAGAGGATGTGCAGGGAGCGTTGAATATTGTAGAAAAAATTGTTATTGGCAACCTTATTAAAATGCTGTAACCTGAAATGTAAAGAATTTGCCATTTTATATAAAAAATTATATCTCTAAAAATAACAAAGCTGTAAAAAAAATCTTCAAACAGGTTCTTTAGAATCACTTATAAATCATAATCTTAAAAAAATCCCAAAATTTTTTTAGGGATTTGGGAGAACGACAAACTTTAACATACATGTAGGGGCCTGGATAATCACCTTGTAGATAAAAGAAACAGCGAACAAACCCCGTTGTTTATTTGTGATCGCATTCGAAGCATTTTTTAAATATTCTCGATGACGCCTCCGCCGAAACAATCTGAAAAATGCGTAGCAAACAACCGATAATTAAGCCGCGCACAATAGATAATGTAACATTAATTACTTGAGAGGTTTCTGTTTGTTTTATTCCGGGACAATCCGGGCAATTATAAAAGAGTACGCAAACAATGAATCCACTAGAGGGACCCCGTTCAATCTAGCGGATGGGGCCGTGTCTGCTGGTGTACACAAAAACCCGTCGAGGGTGCCTCTCAATCACAACAATAATCGTTTAAACACGGCCATCCTATCGGTCAACACCCACCGCGCTCAACCTGCATTCTTTTGTTTGCAGAATCGCATCTTCCGGGGCTTTTCTCATGAAAGCGAGTTTTTCCGTCGTACGTTTTCTATCGGCGGGTATTCACACGTCGCGTCGCACACAAAAC
Source organism: Rhagium mordax (assembly GCA_963680705.1). Lineage (NCBI taxonomy): Eukaryota > Metazoa > Arthropoda > Insecta > Coleoptera > Cerambycidae > Rhagium > Rhagium mordax. The sequence goes on along the minus strand of OY796656.1, from coordinate 130,196,971 downwards.
CTCTTTGCGATTGGCTTTAATAATGGAAATAAGTATTAAGCAAATTGACTTGAGGTTTAGTTACTCGGCGTATTTTCCTCGTAAAAGGCGTAAGTAGTGATACGAAACTTTCCTTTATGAATACGAAAATAATATAGTAATAGAATTGTGAATTTCTAAGCCCCATCCCAGATCCGCTGGATTTATTGAATCAGCAGCGGCATGAAGTGGACAGATTGGAAGCAGAACCGCAAACATTAAACTATTATAATGTAAATGGTCGATGTGCTCTTTCAGCTTAAGTAGAATTGATCTTATTTGTTCAATATTAGAAATGAAAAAGGGGAAAATTAACTACTTAGTAGAAATAGTTCTTCGGAAAGGAAAATCACAAATCTCTCACTCAACTCATACAGATTTAATCAATTCAAAAAATCGCTGCAAAAACAAAAACCAAAGTTGGAATTATTTATATTACCACCAACTTCAGAGGCAGTCGCTCAACGTTCATTCCGAGTATTCTGCAAAATTCAGAAATGGCTCGGCAATGAAAAAATCCACAACAGTCGGGATAGAAGAAAATTAACGGCTCCTTACAACCTGTGACGACACTTTTTATGCCAACACCAGAATCAATATTGCATCTTATCTCCTGCAACCGCAACAGAAAAGCGGGTTTAAGATGCTCACAAATTTACGGAAATTGTCAGGGAGTACAATGTCTAAATTCATACATGGATAAAATTATCGAGGATCTAAACGACGCAGAAGATTTAGATGAAATCGACGAGAATGCGGAAACTAATTTGGAAGGTATCGTCCAGGAGACGGATGCTGTCAATTCCGATCTTCCTTAGATAAAAAGTATGTTTCATTTAACATAATATAAAATTTTAATCTACTCGAAAATTCTCACTTATACAATGATTATGTACTTTTTTCATTTTGCAGAATATACTGACAGATAAACAAGCAGAAAATGAAGGGAACAAACGTAAAATTGGAAAAAAAATTTAATACAAAAGTCAAAAATTAATATTTCTCTATAAATGAAAATATAATAAATCATTCTTAATTTTTTTAAATTTCTCATGGTTTATCCCACGTTTTTCCAAGATGGCGGTCCCGACTCACGCTTTACTGTTCGGGATTCTTCAGTTTCTTGAAATATATGTATTTTTAAACGTATATGTCAAGTTTCAACAAATTCACTAAGTTCCTGTTTATTTTGAACACTTTGCCTCTAGGTACAGGGTGATCATTTTAAGTGCCTCACTCGATTTTCCTGCTTTATTCTTCACCTAGGAAAAATATTCAAAAACCATACTTGCGTACTTTTTTCCGAGGAATCCGATTCCGAAAAGATAAAAACAATTGAATGTCAAAGAAAAAAGTTATGGCCGAAAAACTGAAAAAGAAAAAATATACACCCTGTATATTAATGCGGAAATGAATATGTGACATTTCACTGATTGTAAATGGTTATCAGATACATATTTTTCACTTCCGGTTTGACCGGAAATTGCTTTAATTTTTTTATTTTAGGTGATACACCCTGTATATTGAGCTCACTTTAAAGAACATTTCTTTCTGAATTCAGCAATATATAACATATTATCATTATCTTTCATATTTAATAAGATATTGGGGTTTTAATTTAAAATAACACAAATATATGTTATGAAATAAAATCATCCATGAAAACAAACAAAAGCATTTAAATTATTTTTTATTTATTTCAAAAACTAAAGAATATAAGTTATTATGCTATATCTTCTTTTGTTTTTGAAATAAATAAATAATTTAAATGCTTTTGTTTGTTTTCATGGATGACTTTATTTCATAACATATATTTGTGTTATTTTAAATTTAAACCCCAATATCTTATTAAATATGAAAGATAAATATAATATGTTATATATTGCTGAATTCAGAAAAAAATGTTCTTTAAACTGAGCTCAATATACAAGGTGTATCACCTAAAATAAAAAAAATTAAAGCAATTTCCGGTCAAACCGGAAGTGAAAAATATGTATCTGATACACATTTACAATCAGTGAAATGTCACATATCCATTTCCGCATTAATATACAGGGTGTATATTTTTTCTTTTTCAGTTTTTCGGCCATAACTTTTTTCTTTGACATTCAATTGTTTTTATCTTTTCGGAATCGGATTCCTCGGAAAAAAGTACACAAGTATGGTTTTTGAATTTTTTACCTAGGTGAAGAATAAAGCAGGAATATCGAGTGAGGCACTTAAAATGATCACCCTGTACTTTTAGCTGCGTTTAATAGTTTGCAATTAATCGATATTGGCCTTTGTAATTTGCCATTCATCGTTATTTTATGTTTAAGGGAAGTGAACAAAATGTTAGTTGAATTAACAAAATGTCTTGTTGAGTAACCCAAAATACAATAATTATACATTGATTTATTTACTGTCACGCTATAATAAACGCGCCTTTTGATTATTATACCTGTTTATTATAGTGGCCTTGAATCAAATATCATTCGCTGTTGCAAGTAATTTTTGATATTGCATACAAAGTCAGAGTTTTATAATTAATTTCAAATGAGAAAAAGAAGTAACCTTTCAGGAAATGAAATGAACGGAAATATTGGATATGAAATTATGGAAGCTCTACCAAATCAAATATTTAAGCACATTATGTAGTATGTACAGGGCTATCCAACGAAATGGCCCACCCTTATATTTGGTAGGGGTAACATATAGTATATTATATAGTAAATCAGGAAAAAAGGATCATTCCAAAAATGTAATAATATACAGGTTTATCCCATTTGAAAAAATGTATTATTTTTTTGTATCCCCTAAAAGGTGCACGCCACTGTACTTTTGATGGCATTTTAACAAAATTCAGTTATAACCACACAACTTTTATTTAAAACTTTTTTTTCTATAGGCAATAATAACGCTGATAAGGGGTGGGTAATTTATAATGAATAACCCTGTACAATATTAATTTGGTTTTGTTTAGAAATTTAGGCTGTTTAGATGAATCGATTCTGAAAGTTTTAGGTGTTTCTATACGCATTTCAAAGATTGTTTAACATCTTTTATAATTTATATTACAGAACCAGCAACAAAACACTGTAGTTTTGAATATTTTTTTGAATTATTTCTTAAATTAATAAACAAAATTTAAATATTAGTGTTCAAAAATATTATAGTCGAATTCATTACAAATCCATTTAGGTATTCCAAATTTTCCACTTCTGAACTAGAATATCTACATTTAATTTTCTTTGGAAAACATTTTATGAATTTTTGAAAACTGTTCGCAAAATTTCATAGATAATGTTTCTTTATAATTTGTATAACAACGATAATTTTGAAAAAATTTGACAATTTTAAAAAATTTTGAAAACAAAATTTTCAAAAAATTTTTTGACAATCTTTTTTTTTGACACTGTATTAGTAGTCGGTGACCCCAAAAATCCTTTCATTCTTTTTTTCGTCGAAAATGCGAGTTCATCTATGAAATTTATGAATTATTCAAAGCATAAAGAAAAAAATCACAATTTTCAAAATTGGAATTCATTGCAAAAATTTTATTCCGCTCGCCGAAATGTTTCTGATTTCAATTAATATGGTATAAGAAATATTTTAAAAAAGTTTAATTATAGTCGGTATTGTTCCTGAGAATTCCAAAGTTTCGCCGATTTGTAGGCTTCATTGACTCGACTATTGCGAAAAATTAAGCCAACTAGGCTATAATTAATTGGTCTTATGAAATGCATTTATATTTGCCCCCAAAGAGTACAATACAGGTACAACTGTAATGAAAAAATTTAATTATTTATGTCACATTTTTAACGTTCAGTAAATATACGGTTTCTAACCCAATTCATGCAGACTTCGTACCAACAATAGAACTTTTTTTTACATTGTTTATCCATGCCATTAAATTTAGTCTTTGCACCGGGTTTTTGTTCGAATGAAAAATAAGGTGTAATGGATTTTATTTCACAATTGATTTCCAGTTACTAGGTTTCACTTTTCAATTAACGCAGACCAAGACCGAAACAGATCCTTTCCCTCAAAACGGCTGTTATGTGTAGAGTTTCTTATTTTGTTGAGTCACTGGAGTTTACAAACCAATAGCTCTTTTTCAAACGCACGAATAAGAAACTAACAAAATAGTACTGCTTCAGTTGTGGATCGTCCAATTGGAAGGACTGTATAAGACAGAACTCTATCCATCGTCGCTTCTTTGGGTAATGCCTACGCTTTACAGAAAAATGCTTTGAACGAGAAAAAAGTAGGTATATTGCAAGCCGGAAAAGGTCTTTGTTATGGCAGTGCACAAGCGACAGAGGGAAGTGTTTTGTTTATTAAATGTTTTCCAGTCTGGTTTTGGTTTTATTTATTTTTTATGAGTTTTATTTAATGTTGGTATTTCTCCACTTACGTCTAAATATTTCAATTGTTTATATTTTGCAGTGATTGTAATTTATTTATTATTTAGGTTGTTTAAAGGGAATTTCATTGTATTCCATCAAACAGTGAGAAGAACTTTTGGTTATTCAATTTATATTGAAAAGTGACCTTGAAAATGTTAATCAGTCTCTTTTTGTTGAACATACCAATTTTGAACGCCCTGTGTTATGGAAGGTTAACAATTCGACAAATTCGCAGAGACCTCTTAAACACTGAAAATTTTCCGAATTTGCAAACTAATCAAAAACTCTTTTGGAGCTACACTACTCAAAACTGACCAAAATTACCCTTTGTTACGTCACTTATAGAGCACGTTAGTTAAACTACTCTTGTGTAAAATGTCGATTCAAATTGTTTCGGATCGTAAACTGCGACCAAAAGCACAAAAATATTTTCAGCTTTTAGTCCCGCTCCTCGGAGCCCTTTTACTTCCGCCTAAATTGTCTAATTATCCATATTGATTTAATTAAACTTCAATTAACGTCGGTGACAGGTTTTCTTGTTCGGTTAGAAATAAATTGAAAGTAACAAAGCTCACGACTCTTCTCGCGTCGACTTTGTCGAAGTACTGTGTTATCTTGAAAAACACTTGAACATGCCCAACGAGAGGTTTTAGAAAACCCAATTGATCACCATCCAGATTTTACAGTGTAAGGATGGAAAATGGGTGAATATACGTAAGTGTGTCGAGTTAACAGGACTTTCATTTTTTGTGTTATAAATTAATTTCATTTGACGGGTTTTAAGGAAAAGTTGATAAATGAAAACAGGCCAGTTTTCACGTAACAACAGATTATTCCGGTTTTTTAAATAAATTTCTAAATTGACTAAAGAAATGAAAAAAAAATGAACATAATAATAATATAATGGTCTTTATTTTTCAAGTTATTTTCGCCTTTTAAACAATTATGTAGTATACAGGATGTCCCACTTATCGTGCTCACCATGGGTCTCTTGGAAACGGTAAGAGGTGCAAGGTAGGTTAAATTGTAAGGATTTAAGTTGCAATTCGTTACAGCAGGTTATAGTTTCTATTTTCCGTATTAAAATATGACTCCTCACAACTGAATAACCCTGTATTCGCATTTGATCGGCATGTGGTAGAAAAAATACAACAAAAACGCCACAGCGGATGAACGTTGTGAACGAGGCTCGTCCCGGGCTAGAGAGAGCGTCTCTTGCCTTTCGAATTTTACTTAGGTAAGTCATACATTTCTTGTAGTCGCTTAAATATCGCTATTCATAAATTTGCTTATTAATTATTGCTTCAGCTTTATAGTGCTATAGTAAAAATAACAATTTGTCAAAATAATTACCGGATTTCGTATTATTTCCATATTTTGGATTATTTTCAGATAATTACCTAGTAGCACTGGTTTCTTAAACACGTGGATGGGTATTCCCATTTCCGTTTTACCGTATCTTGTCTAAAGTAGACGTTTTCGTGGTTCTATTATTGTTAATTGACACGTTATACAATATTTAAATTGTATAAATTATCGCTGTAAGTGAAACTTGCAGATTATCGTTATTTTGTGCATAGAACAATTTCTGTGTGGATTTTCATTGTTAGTAGGTTCGACTGTGGTTCATATGAGCTGGAAAAAAGGAAAACTACACTGGTTTTGGATAGTGAAGGAAGTCCACTTGAGACTTAGGTTTTTGCCGAATTTATTTACTGTCCAGAGCTACAGATTTCTGTCCAGGAGCTTCCAAAGCATACGGAGTAAGTGATCTATAGTATTTTTTCTTCACTTTGAATTAATCAATTTGTAGTACATTTGATCACTTGCTTCGGATGTGACAGAAGTCCGATTTTCTGGTTTCCTTTTTTCATCATATTCACAGTTCTATATCGATTTTATTATTGACAAATTATTATTATTAGTTCATTCTTTAATTTTCGTGTAAGTTACAAGAGTGTAGATTTACCTTGGTTTTACGTATTTCCTGCCATTTTGAATTAGGCATAAGTTTATTCATTTTTGTCCATGGGAAAGCGAAAGACATTATCGGTATTTCATATATTAATTTTTGCTATTTTTACCGTTAAACTATTAGTAAAATATTAACTTGAAATCTTTATGTGTGCTAAAATTTCGAATTTATTTCGAATATTGTGATTATTGTTACCAATTATTTTGTTATTAATATTAAATATCTGAATCTTTAGAGTTATTACTTCAATAACGTTTCTAAGTTTAAATTGTCCCGTACAAATCTGACATTAAATTATAGTCCTTTAAAAATTACAGTCTCCTCATGGTTTTCAACCTATAGGACAAATTCAATCAAGTTAGGTTATTTGTTAACGAACTGATAGTGAAGTTTTGCAACCTTACTAAATTCTTGTGTTCGAATTTTAGTATTATTTTGTTAATAATTCATTTTTTTAGTAATTGGTGTCAGATACCGTATTTTTATGTAAAATTGGTAATTTTACAAATTCTAATATCTTGTTGTGTCATTTTGACAATTTTTTTTCTATTGTAATATTAAGAAATATTAATTTTGTGAATTTTATCTAATAATTTAACTATATTGCTGGAACTTTGTTATTTTTTCATCTACCACTAGTTGAAATAATTTTCAACCTAGTTTTATTTCTCTATTTCCTCTTCTCAACTGTTCTGTCTTTATTTCATGACATCTGGCTTTCTGGAAATTTGACTCACTGGAAATCGATACTGAGTTAACAACATCAGAAGTAAGGATATTGGGTGTTCCCGAAAAGTAATAAATTTGGTTGGAACCTGGACACTCTGGACTGAGCAAGAGTGTGGAGACAGGATCTCGCAACCTTTTCATCAACCTCGAGTACTCGCAGGATTCATCGCTACTAGCAGAACCCCTTCCATCTCAGTTCATTCCCGTCGAGTAAGCCTTTACAACAGTAAAACGGACAGACAGAGAAATTGGTTAAATTGTAATTTTTATTCATAATTTTTGTTCATATTTTCAATATTTTTAATTATATTTAGTTTTGAATCATTATTTATTGTAAAGAATTTGTAAGATTAAACTTGTTAAATTCACAACTTTCTTTTCTTTCTATTTTATGTAGTAAATACCTAATTTTGTTTTCGTTAAACTGCTGTGTATTTAGTTATAAATACTCTGGCGCCCATATATTGCTCTCAATATTACATCAGTACTCTAAAACAAGGCTTCACCGAATTCACCCCCAAGCTGTAGCTAGCTGGAGCTAATTGTTTGGCTGCACTTGGAATTGGGCCAATTCAATTATTCACAAGTGTCGTTGCAACATACGAAATTTACAAAATTTTAGAAATGTAGCAAACAAATATCTGACTCGCATTCCAAAACATCCACAGCCACTCGAGATAAATTATTACAACTAAAATAAAATTTTGACAGTTATCTATTTGAAACAATTTTTTACATGGCCTACTTGAAAATTAAAAGAATTTGTAATTTCTTAGCTTTTTAAAAGCCTAATATTATTTGAATGATACGTGAGCACCTAATAAGTTTTTAAGCAATAATTCAAAATACGTTTTGAGTGTTTTTTGTTTTATGTCAAAAGTTAGGGAGAAAATTTAAAAAATCAAATAATGGCGATAACTCCATTATTTTTGAAAATAAACAATTATTGTAATACATAATTTTAAGAGAATAAAAATTTGGTTTTAACTAAGCCATAGCCAACTATGACAGTATTTGAAAAATTAAAGTTGATGTTAATATCTCAACATCCAAAAAAGTTAGCAAAAACTATAATTTTTTTCAAAATCTGCATCAAAAAGTGCTCTAAGAAGGAAAAAACCGCGCATTAAAATATTTTCATAAATAAAGGAGTTATAAAGGAAAAATAAAAACGTCAAAAATCACTTTTTTTGCTTACGAAACAAAAACGAGTTGATTTCACTAAAATATTTTTCCCCATAATAGTAAGCCTTGATAAGTTCTACATTTGGTGTCATTTAACCCACCTCGTATCTCTTACCGTTTCCAAGATACCCGTAGTGGGCACGATAAGTGGGACACTCTGTATATAACATTGCAACGTATGTACAGTAATTTTGAGGTCCAACAATATTCCAATATATTGCTTTAATACAGCCATACGATCTATACGTTGTTGGCGCAATACCCGTACCGATAAATAATTAACGAGCACTAATTTGATGCCACAAGCTGGGCGCAACAGCAGGAAAGTTATCACTGAAAAACATCGATTATGGTTAAATTTATAATGATAGGCCCTAAATCAAAGGAAGTGAGTGCATTATAACGCTTGGGCTTATCCGGCTAATATTCAAAGCCTGGATCTGACGGATTAGTGTCTGAAGCATTGGCCTTTTCCGCTTATTCACGTCACGTCGAAATTAAAATTTTTATTCGAGGTAAACAAGAACAAGGTGAGTCAATAAAAGATTAAATACTCACTTAATTGAAGTGATTGATACTTTCCGCGAACGAAATGGATTTGATTCGCCGATGGGTTATTATATGCGAGGCCTAAAGGGGATGTCCGGAAATTAAATGTTTGTTATTCATGGGAAATTTGACAAATCGGGCGTTCGATGCGTCTATCAATTTAAAAGCGGATTAAAAAATCAACATACGCCAAATTAGTAGGCATTATACATACCAGGTGGCCATGAGTCGCCCCCAATTTTTTGGTTGTTTTTGAATTTAAAAATTTCGTTTTTGGTATACATGAATAAGACAAAAGTGGGCTATTTTTAGAATAACAGGAACAAAAATATCACTTCCGGTTGAACCGGAAGTGACATCAACTTTTTTTTTCTTAAATGGAATAACCATGTTTTTTTTGTGGTGTTTTATAAAACATGAAATTCTAAGTGCGGCAGTTTTTTCCAATTTCAAAAATTCCGAAAAATAAGTGAGATACGAACGAGTTTTTATTTTTTACAAAATGGCCGCGTCAGATGAATGAGATGTAAAAAAATTACTAAGTAGGCTATAGTAATTATTAGCAAGGTAGTAAGCTTGGATGTAAAGAATAAAATAGTTATTTAAATTACTGATAGATACGACTATTTTTAGGTTTTTCTCAAAAAACGGAATTTAATTTTCATTTTTATTTCTGTAGGGGTCCTATGGAAAATTTTTAAATGGGACCGTACTATTTTTTTTTATTATTCGGACATAATGATTCATAAGCTTTAATTTTTTCGCCAATAATCATTTCTTAACAAGATCCTTTGTAACAATAAAAGTGCATTTATAAGGTGGGCACAACTTAAACAAGAAATAATTTTAATGAACCCTCTAGAAACACTTTTATTATTACAAAGGATCTAGTTAAGAAATGATTATTGGCGAAAAAATTAAAGCATATGAATCATTATGTCCGAATAATAAAAAAGAAATAGTACGGTCCCATTTAAAAATTTTCCATAGGACCCCTACGGAAATGAAAATGAAAATTAAATTCCATTTTTTGAGAAAAATCTAAAAATAGTCGTATCTATCAGTAATTTAAATAACTATTTTATTATTTACAGACAAGCTTACTACCTTGCTAATAATTACCATAGCCTACTTAGTAATTTTCTTACACCACATTCATCTGACGCGGCCATTTTGTAAAAAATAAAAAATCGTTCGTATCTCACTTATTTTTTGGAATTTTTGAAATTGGAAAAAACTGTTGCAGTTAGAATTTCATGTTTTATAAAACACCACAAAAAACATGGTCATTCCATTTAAGGAAAAAAAGTTTATGTCACTTCCGGTTCAACCGGAAGAGATATTTTCGTTCCTGTTAGTCTAAAAATAGCCCACTTTTGTTTTATTCACGTATACCAAAAACGAAATTTTTTAATTCAAAAACAACCAAAAAATTGGGGGCGTACATTGACTTGTGGCCACCCGGTATACAGTTGCCTCAAAATAGCATATAAGACAATTTGCTAGCAGAATATCTTTTTTTTAATCTTGGAAATGCTCGTCCTTCACGTACATTTTGCATTTTGCAATCCTACTTATGAATATAGTGCGTACGATAAAGGCCCCAAATTGGCTCCTTGAGGGCCTCAATAATTACCAATTTTTGTGCTCATATTTTGGGTTATTTACTTTTCTTCCTTCTGATTTTCGTAAAAATAAAAACTCTTACCTTTCAAAGCAGGACATATTCTCTTCCAAATAGTAAGGCAACCACTTCTATGAAATTGTCCCAGGGCTAATTCCATGTAGAATAGAGGAAGGCCACCAAAAATGAGCATGATGGTATATGGAATCAGAAAGGCACCTGAAACAAAAATTCGTTTAAGCAAGTGGTTTTGAGTGTACACACCATAACTCTTTATGGGAGTCAGTCAGTCAGTCCTTATGGTTATACAAGCATTTAATGAGATTATTGGAAGAATAAGTAATACACATTGAATGTTAAATCCGATAAAAATGAAGTTTCTTTATGAAATTTCTAAACCGTTCTAGAAAAGAGAAGAAATCTCAAATGATAGATGACCAAGATTTATGACGTCAAGGATGAAATAAAACAAGAACAAAAATTTCAAGAAATATGATGAAAGGAACTACGATAGACGAAGACCAGGAACACCGAAAAGTTAAAATAGAACCTAGCAAAATTATGGAAAGCCAAAAGCGAAAACGCCAAGAAATAACGCAAATCATGGAATACCTTCATGAAGTCAATTTTTCGGACACAGGAAAACTTAAACACCAAAAATTTCATTTAACCAAGAATAAATGATCGGAGCTGTGCTGGAGGAAAATTCTGGAGGATACTGGATTTACCACATTGAAAGAGATGGCAACTAATTCTAAAAGACTGATGGAAGTAATATTTGGTTTTTCTTGATGTCCCAATGATAATGGAAGCACTTAAAGAAGCTTTAAGAGGTTTTTAGGAAACTAAGGACAGCACATCTGAAGTTAAACTCGACGAAGCATCTACTATTCCAAAAGAAACCAAATTTTTTGGGCGTGTAGTGTCTTCAGACGAAATACAAATGAACTCGAACGTTGAAAGAGATGGCAACTAATTCTAAAAGATTGATGGAACTAATATTGGGCGAGAAGTTTGATTTTTTTTGATGTCCCAATGATTATGGAAGCACTTAAAGAAGCTTTGAGAGGTTTTTAGGAAACTAAGGAAAGCACATCTGAAGTTAAACTCGACGAAGCACCTTCTATTCCAAAATAAGTCAAATTCTTTGGGCGTGTAGTGTCTTTAGACGAAATACAAATGGACTCGAACGTTGAAAGAGATGGCAACTAATTCCAAAACATTGATGGAACTAACATTGGACGAGAAGTTTGGTTTTCCTTGATGTCCCAATGATTATGGAAGCACTTAAAGAAGCTTTAAGAGGTTTTTAGGAAACTAAGGAAAGCACATCTGAAGTTAAACTCGACGAAGCACCTACTATTCCAAAAGAAACCAAATTTTTTGGGCGTGTATTGTCTTCAGACGAAATACAAATGGACTCGAACGTTGAAAGAGATGGCAACTAATTCTAAAAATTTGATGGAACTAACATTGGACGAGAAGTTTGGTTTTCCTTGATGTCCCAATGATTATGGAAGCACTTAATTAAAGAAGCTTTGAGAGGTTTTTAGGAAACTAAAGAAAGCACATCTGAAGTTAAACTCGACGAAGCACCTACTATTCCAAAAGAAACCAAATTTTTTGGGCGTGTATTGTCTTCAGACGAAATACAAATGGACTCGAACGTTGAAAGAGATGGCAACTAATTCTAAAAATTTGATGGAACTAACATTGGACGAGAAGTTTGGTTTTCCTTGATGTCCCAATGATTATGGAAGCACTTAAAGAAGCTTTGAGAGGTTTTTAGGAAACTAAGGAAAGCACATCTGAAGTTAAACTCGACGAAGCACCTACTATTCCAAAATAAGTCAAATTCTTTGGGCGTGTAGTGACTTTAGACGAAATACAAATGGACTCGAACGTTGAAAGAAATGGCAACTAATTCTAAAAATTTGATGGAACTAACATTGGACGAGAAGTTTGGTTTTCCTTGATGTCCCAATGATTATGGAAGCACTTAAAGAAGCTTTGAGAGGTTTTTAGGAAACTAAGGAAAGCACATCTGAAGCTAAACTCGACGAAGCACCTACTATTCCAAAAGAAACAAAATTTTTTGGGCGTGTAGTGTCTTCAGACGAAATACAAATGGACTCGAACGTTGAAAGAGATGGCACCTAATTCAAAAATTTAATGGAATTAATATTGGACGAGAAGTTTGGTTTTCCTTGGTGTCCCAATAATTATGGAAGCACTTAAAGAAGCTTTGAGAGGTTTTTAGGAAACTAAGGAAAGCACATCTGAAGTTATACTCGTCTAAGCACCTACTATTCCAAAATAAATCAAATTTTTTGGAATTGTAGTGTCTTTAGACGAAATACAAATGGCCTCGAACAATCCATCAACTGCTCATGAAGAAACCGTTAGCGTTAGCTTATATACTTACTATAGACGGTTTGTAGACCGATTTACTGATTCTGCACACTACATTGGTTCGCCAAAAAAAAAATCACAACCAATGGAACAGTAGATAAGGAACTAATTCCTATTACTAAAAATTGCCGTCGCCACGTTGTGTATCGAATTTAATCATATCTGTGTTAATTTGCAAATAAATACGAGGAACTAAACCAAACTCCTATTATCTACATTATAACCAAATTAACTTACTCGCAAACTCAACCAAATACCTGATTAGAGTTCACGCTGCATCAACCGAATAAACAAAGTGACGACGCTGAATTGAAACTTAATTCATTAGAGTAAGAAGTCGGATTTGTACACCAATATATGCATGAATACAAACTAATGAGCAATTCAATAATAAGTGAACTCAACTTCAAAACGCATCAATGCTAATGTAATATCAGATCCTAAAGCTGTGTTTGCTGATTGAATCCCCGCTTGTATTTAACATCCTATTATGTAAGATGCAAATCTAATATTTCAGATGGATATGGGTAATCCGTTTCCTTCTAGGGGTGTATTTGGGCGCGGTGGAAGTGCACAGTAAAGTTGATAGATCGCATTTACAAGCTAATTAAGTTCGCCGGGATCTATATGTGTAAGAGGAGCTGTACTGAATCGCTAGAGAGATTGAAAAAGCAACTTACCTCCTCCGTTTTGGTAACAAATATATGGAAACCTCCACACATTCCCCAAGTCCACTGCGAACCCTACAACAGCGAGCAGGAATTCCACTTTCTTGTTCCATGTTTCCCGCCTTCTCTCTGGTGTTAAGGCCACTACCACCACTCTGGTAACGTTTTCTTTGTTCGGCTTGTTACTCTTGCTGTCTTTGTTCTTACTACTAGGGGATTTTTTACAATTAGCGTCCGCTTCTGTTGGCGTTTTGGATTTGTGGGAGTTCTCTGTGCAATTTTGGTCTTCTGGTTCTGGTGCTGCCATGTCTGAATCTCTGTTTTAAAGTTGGTGTTGTGATTTCATGCCTGGAAATGGAAATGAAATAAAGCGTTAGTTTTTTTACGACCTCTTTAATAACGTTTTCAAATTTAGACTCGTTTATCAGCATTTTAGAGATAATTTCAAATAACTGGAAAGGTGCGGTTTAAAAAATATCCCGTACCTTCTAGTATGACGACCGGTGATATTATAATAAGAACATTGTTAGGACACTTTTAAGATGCTTTCTCTGACGTTACCAAAAAAATTTTATTTTCTCATAATAGATTTTTTCATTTTTCTTTTTGGTTGAATGATATACTAAATTCCCTTTCCAACGATATATTACAATATCAAAAACAAATTGAGGAGCAAAATTAAAAAAAAAAAAAATTTTTCTGGTTAGGATATGAAGATACTTATTTTTAATAACCCCAAAATATTTATTAACTGTCGTTTTTAAAAAAACACAACTCTTTTCCAAATTTTAATGAATCCATTCTAAAAATCACCTATATTTTTAAATTTTGAAAATATTACGGAATTCAACCAAACTAACCTTGATTTAGGTTACATTAAATATAAATTAAGGTTTAGCTTGATTTATAGGCAGTTTCATTTTTTCCCTTTCCAACGATATATCACAATATCAAAAGAAGTTGCGGTGCAAAAATTAAAAAACATACTTTTCTGAGTAGGATATGAAGATATTTATTTTTAATAACCCCAAAATATTTATTAACCGTCATTTTTAAAATAATTCAACTCTTTTCCAAATTTTAATGAATCCGCTCCAAAAATCACCTATATTTTTAAATTTTGAAAATATTATGGAATTCAATCAAACTAACCTTGATTTAGGTTACGTGAAATATAATATAATATAATATAGGGTACGTTAAATATAAATTAAGGTTTAGCTTGATTTATAGGCAGTTTAATTTTTTCCCTTTCCAACGATATATCAAAAGAAGTTGCGGTGCAAAAATTAAAAAACATACTTTTTAGAGTACGATGTGAAGATATTTATTTTTAATAACCCCAAAATATTTATTAATTGTAGTTTTTAAAATAATTCAACTGTTTTCCAAATTTTAATGAATCCATTCTAAAAATCACCCATATTTTTAAATTTTGAAAATATTATGGAATTCAATCAAACTAACCTTGATTTAGGTTACGTGAAATATAAATTAAGGTTTAGTTAGATTTATAAGCAGTTTAATTTTTTCCCTTTCCAACGATGTATCACAATATCAAAAGAAGTTGCGGTGCAAAAATTAAAAAACATACTTTTCTGAGTAGGATATGAAGATATTTAATTTTAATAACTCCAAAATATTTATTAACCGGCGTTTTTAAGAAAATTCAACTCTTTTCCAAATTTTAATAAATCTGTACTCCAAAAATCACCTTTATTTTTAAATTTTGAAAATATTATGGAATTCAATCAAAACTAACCTTGATTTAGGTTACGTTAAATATAAATTAAGGTTTAGTTAGATTTATAAGCAGTTTAATTTTTCCCTTTCCAACGATATATCACAATATCAAAAGAAGTTGCGGTGCAAAAATTAAAAAACATACTTTTCTGAGTAGGATATGAAGATATTTAATTTTAATAACCCCAAAATATTTATTAACTGTCGTTTTTAAAATAATTCAACTCTTTTCCAAATTTTAATGAATCCATTCTAAAAATCACCCATATTTTTAAATTTTGAAAATATTATGGAATTCAATCAAAACTAACCTTGATTTAGGTTACGTTAAATATAAATTAAGGTTTAGTTAGATTTATAAGCAGTTTAATTTTTCCCTTTCCAACGATATATCACAATATCAAAAGAAGTTGCGGTGCAAAAATTAAAAAACATATTTTTCTGAGTAGGATATGAAAATATTTAATTTTAATAACCCCAAAATATTTATTAACCGGCGTTTTTATGAAAATTCAACTCTTTTCCAAATTTTAATAAATCTGTACTCCAAAAATCACCTTTATTTTTAAATTTTGAAAATATTATGGAATTCAATCAAAACTAACCTTGATTTAGGTTACGTTAAATATAAATTAAGGTTTAGTTAGATTTATAAGCAGTTTAATTTTTCCCTTTCCAACGATATATCACAATATCAAAAGAACTTGCGGTGCAAAAATTAAAAAACATACTTTTCTGAGTAGGATATGAAGATATTTAATTTTAATAACCCCAAAATATTTATTAACCGGCGTTTTTAAGAAAATTCAACTCTTTTCCAAATTTTAATAAATCTGTACTCCAAAAATCACCTTTATTTTTAAATTTTGAAAATATTATGGAATTCAATCAAAACTAACCTTGATTTAGGTTACGTTAAATATAAATTAAGGTTTAGTTAGATTTATAAGCAGTTTAATTTTTCCCTTTCCAACGATATATCACAATATCAAAAGAAGTTGCGGTGCAAAAATTAAAAAACATACTTTTCTGAGTAGGATATGAAGATATTTATTTTTAATAACCCCAAAATATGTATTAACCGGCGTTTTTAAGAAAATTCAACTCTTTTCCAAATTTTAATAAATCTGTACTCCAAAAATCACATTTATTTTTAAATTTTGAAAATATTATGGTATTCAATCAAACTAACCTTGATTTAGGTTACGTTAAATATAAATTAAAGTTTAGTTAGATTTATAAGCAGTTTTATTTTTCCCTTTCCAACGATATATCACAATATCAAAAGAAGTTGCGGTGCAAAAATTAAAAAACATACTTTTCTGAGTAGGATATGAAGATATTTAATTTTAATAACCCCAAAATATTTATTAACTGTCGTTTTTAAAATAATTCAACTCTTTTCCAAATTTTAATGAATCCACTCCAAAAATCACCTATATTTTTAAATTTTGAAAATATTATGGAAATGAATCAAAACTAACCTTGATTTAGGTTACGTTAAATATAAATTAAGGTTTAGTTAGATTTATAAGCAGTTTAATTTTTCCCTTTCCAACGATATATCACAATATCAAAAGAAGTTGCGGTGCAAAAATTAAAAAACATACTTTTCTGAGTAGGATATGAAGATATTTAATTTTAATAACCCCAAAATATTTATTAACCGGCGTTTTTAAGAAAATTCAACTCTTTTCCAAATTTTAATAAATCTGTACTCCAAAAATCACCTTTATTTTTAAATTTTGAAAATATTATGGAATTCAATCAAACTAACCTTGATTTAGGGTACGTTAAATATAAATTAAGGTTTAGCTAGATTTATAGGCAGTTTAATTTTTTCCCTTTCCATCGATATATCACAATATCAAAAGAAGTTGCGGTGCAAAAATTAAAAAACATACTTTTCTGAGTAGGATATGAAGATATTTATTTTTAATAACCCCAAAATATTTATTAATTGTAGTTTTTAAAATAATTCAACTCTTTTCCAAATTTTAATGAATCCATTATAAAAATCACCCATATTTTTAAATTTTGAAAATATTATGGAATTCAATCAAACTAACCTTGATTTAGGTTACGTGAAATATAAATTAAGGTTTAGTTAGATTTATAAGCAGTTTAATTTTTTCCCTTTCCAACGATATATCACAATATCAAAAGAAGTTGCGGTGCAAAAATTAAAAAACATACTTTTCTGAGTAGGATATGAAGATATTTAATTTTAATAACCCCAAAATATTTATTAACCGGCGTTTTTAAGAAAATTCAACTCTTTTCCAAATTTTAATAAATCTGTACTCCAAAAATCATCTATATTTTTAAATTTTGAAAATATTATGGAATTCAACCAAACTAACCCTGATTTAGGTTACGTTAAATATAAATTAAGGTTTAGTTAGATTTATAAGCAGTTTTATTTTATCCCTTTCCAACGATATATCACAATATCAAAAGAAGTTGCGGTGCAAAAATTAAAAAACATACTTTTCTGAGTAGGATATGAAGATATTTAATTTTAATAACCCCAAAATATTTATTAACCGGCGTTTTTAAGAAAATTCAACTCTTTTCCAAGTTTTAATAAATCTGTACTCCAAAAATCACCTTTATTTTTAAATTTTGAAAATATTATGGAATTCAATCAAAACTAACCTTGATTTAGGGTACGTTAAATATAATTTAAGGTTTAGCTAGATTTATAGGCAGTTTAATTTTTTCCCTTTCCAACGATATATCACAATATCAAAAGAAGTTGCGGTGCAAAAATTAAAAAACATACTTTTCTGAGTAGGATATGAAGATATTTAATTTTAATAACCCCAAAATATTTATTAACCGGCGTTTTTAAGAAAATTCAACTCTTTTCCAAGTTTTAATAAATCTGTACTCCAAAAATCACCTTTATTTTTAAATTTTGAAAATATTATGGAATTCAATCAAAACTAACCTTGATTTAGGGTACGTTAAATATAATTTAAGGTTTAGCTAGATTTATAGGCAGTTTAATTTTTTCCCTTTCCAACGATATATCACAATATCAAAAGAAGTTGCGGTGCAAAAATTAAAAAACATACTTTTCTGAGTAGGATATGAAGATATTTAATTTTAATAACCCCAAAATATTTATTAACCGGCGTTTTTAAGAAAATTCAACTCTTTTCCAAATTTTAATAAATCTGTACTCCAAAAATCATCTATATTTTTAAATTTTGAAAATATTATGGAATTCAACCAAACTAACCCTGATTTAGGTTACGTTAAATATAAATTAAGGTTTAGTTAGATTTATAAGCAGTTTTATTTTATCCCTTTCCAACGATATATCACAATATCAAAAGAAGTTGCGGTGCAAAAATTAAAAAACATACTTTTCTGAGTAGGATATGAAGATATTTATTTTCAACAACCCCAAAATATTTATTAACCGTCGTTTTTAAAATAAATTCAACTCTTTTCCAAATTTTAATGAATCCGCTCCAAAAATCACCTATATTTTTAAATTTTGAAAATATTATGGAATTCAATCAAACTAACCTTGATTTAGGTTACGTTAAATATAAATTAAGGTTTAGTTAGATTTATAAGCAGTTTTATTTTATCCCTTTCCAACGATATATCACAATATCAAAAGAAGTTGCGGTGCAAAAATTAAAAAACATACTTTTCTGAGTAGGATATGAAGATATTTATTTTCAACCCCAAAATATTTATTAACCGTCGTTTTTAAAATAATTCAACTCTTTTCCAAATTTTAATGAATCCGCTCCAAGAATCACCTATATTTTTAAATTTTGAAAATATTATGGAATTCAATCAAATTAACCTTGATTTAGGGTACGTTAAATATAATTTAAGGTTTAGCTAGATTTATAGGCAGTTTAATTTTTTCCCTTTCCAACGATATATCACAATATCAAAAGAAGTTGCGGTGCAAAAATTAAAAAACATACTTTTCTGAGTAGGATATGAAGATATTTAATTTTAATAACCCCAAAATATTTATTAACCGGCGTTTTTAAGAAAATTCAACTCTTTTCCAAGTTTTAATAAATCTGTACTCCAAAAATCACCTTTATTTTTAAATTTTGAAAATATTATGGAATTCAATCAAAACTAACCTTGATTTAGGTTACGTTAAATATAAATTAAGGTTTAGTTAGATTTATAAGCAGTTTAATTTTTTCCCTTTCCAACGATATATCACAATATCAAAAGAAGTTGCGGTGCAAAAATTAAAAAACATACTTTTCTGAGTAGGATATGAAGATATTTATTTTTAATAACCCCAAAATATTTATTAACTGTCGTTTTTAAAATAATTCAACTCTTTTCCAAATTTTAATGAATCCATTCTAAAAATCACCTATATTTTTAAATTTTGAAAATATTATGGAATTCAATCAAACTAACCTTGATTTAGGTTATGTGAAATATAAATTAAGGTTTGGTTAGATTTATAAGCGGTTTAATTTTTTCCCTTTCCAACGATATATCACAATATCAAAAGAAGTTGCGGTGCAAAAATTAAAAAACATACTTTTCTGAGTAGGATATGAAGATATTTATTTTTAATAACCCCAAAATATTTATTAACTGTCGTTTTTAAAAAAATTCAACTCTTTTCCAAATTTTAATAAATCTGTACTCCAAAAATCACCTATATTTTTAAATTTTGAAAATATTATGGAATTCAATCAAACTAACCTTGATTTAGGTTACGTTAAATATAAATTAAGGTTTAGCTTGATTTATAGGCAGTTTAATTTTTTCCCTTTCCAACGATATATCACAATATCAAAAGAAGTTGCGGTGCAAAAATTAAAAAACATACTTTTCTGAGTAGGATGTGAAGATATTTATTTTTAATAATCCCAAAATATTTATTAACTGTCGTTTTTAAAAAAATACAACTTTTTTCCAAATTTTAATGAATCCACTCCAAAAATCACCTATATTTTTAAATTTTGAAAATATTATGGAATTCAATCAAACTAACCTTGATTTAGGTTACGTTAAATATAAATTAAGGTTTACTTAGATTTATAAGCAGTTTAATTTTTTCCCTTTCCAACGATATATCACAATATCAAAAGATGTTGCGGTGCAAAAATTAAAAAACACTTTTCTGAATAGGATATGAAGATATTTATTTTCAACAACCCCAAAATATTTATTAACTGGCACCTTAAAAAAAATAGAAATTTTTTATCCAAATTTTAACGAATTTCCTCTAAAAATCACCTTTTTTTACATTTTGAAAACATAAGATTAAATCAAATCAATCCTGATTAGGCTTCGTTAAACATAAATCAAGAATTAGCTTGATTTATATGTAGTTTCTTCTTGAACTTTCATTTTCTTCCTGTATTCACATAAGAAAATATTGTATACAAAATTAATGTTTACATTATAACAAAATTAAACCTCAACCAACGAAGTGGAGAAAGTTATCAAATAACCCTATTACTCAAACTTTCTCTTATGTTAATCCGACCGTTTAAAAGCTTTACGACTTGATTAAACTATAAAATAAGAATCCCAATTTGTAACTGCAGCTCAATTAAGATTGTTCGAGATTTTAATTGAAATTATTATCCGCCCACATTAATTGATTAATATTTCACAGCGTCTACAGAAACTCTCACTTTCAGTGCCTAGAAGATTTGCCATTATGATGCCCAATTGTAAAAGAAACACCATTAAACAAATATAAAAAAAGCTGACAGGATTAACTGGAGGACAGTGCATTCCACTCCAATTTTAGTCTCAGGATTTTTATTATTGAATTCGCACACTCTCCCTTCTAGATTACCTACCTTGTGTATTTAAAAATTTCTAATCCACCCTCTTTTATAGCAGCAAATTGTTCCGGAAAATAGTGCCATATAGAGCAAATTGAAGATTACAAAAGACCAAAACAATTATTTATTAATGACTCTTTTTATGAGTTTATTTGTTAACTTTCGATAATGGATATTGTTAATGGACACTACATGACTTTTTACAGCCATTGTCGAGAGATATCGGAATGTTTGGGATGAAGTTGTTTTATTATAGTCATATCGAGGGGGTCGCAAGTCATGATACCGATAACGGTGCCTGACGCGGAATGATGCCAATACAACACGTTCAACTTTTCAGAAACTCTTTCGCGACACGTTTCTAGTCTTATCGCACTGAGATTTCTGACAAATCTTTCTAATTATTTTCATCTTCGGCTGCGTTAAATAAACGAACGCGATTCCTGCACAGTTGGATTTTTTACTTCCGTATTCAATATGTGAGCGTAAAAAGAAGCAACTTTGAAATTTCAACGGAATTATGTTTTCGGCCTCATCAAGGCAATTGTTTTTTACCGTTTTTGCATATTTCGCAATTTTGTATTTGAGTGGTATAATTATAATAAGTAAAAAATATTGGAATCTGGGGACTTGAATGAAAACACACATTTCAAGCTTCTTTGCTTATTATAAAAAAAAGGTATAATTATATGTGTAGCTGCCTATTTTATTTTTTCTTTTTTGTCGATTAAAAATTGCGATCGTTTTCGAATATGGAAATATAATCCAAAAAGCCAAAAGGTATCAGCATTAAATGAATACAGGGTGATTCACAAGGAAAGGGACAAAATGTTATGGTAGATAGAGTTCACTTAGGTGAATGACTATTGAAAAATGCCTGAGCCTTTTTTTATTGATCTACAGGGTGATTTATGAGTTTTGCCCAATACTTCTTAAGGTAATATCTTTTAAACTAATCACTAGAATCAGCTCGTATTGTGGGTATATAATATACTATTAATTGTCAATTTACATGCATAATCAAAGACAGAAAATTCCAGGGTCGGCTCAACTAATTTTTATTTTTAGGGCTCCTATGAAAAAATTCACCCTGTGTACGTCATTTTTAAATTCTAATACTGAATTATGAAACTACATACAAAAACGATCGAAAACATGTATTTTGTTGGTTCGCCACACTTTGAGCGAATTTTAAATAAACGATCAATTTCCGCCAAAATCGAAGGTCTGCACAAAATAAATTTATAAAATTACATTTTCCTCTCTTATTTAAACTAAAATATTTGTTATACAAAATTTTGTGATTTCATGCTTGATTAATATGAAATAAATAATGAAAAATAAATAATTTCAACATCAGATTAAGTAATTTTTATTTCTGAGGTTTCTGTGAAAAAATCAGTCTGTATACATTTTTCTCAAATTCTGATAATAAATTGTGGAACTGCATTTAAAAATTAACGAAATTATTTATTTTTTATCACAATACATCAATAAATAGAACATTATAAACAACAAATTCACAGAACATAAAACCTTATAACTTATTTTCAAAATGAAAGCCTTCTGCCTCCCTACATTTTCTTTGTCGTAAAATTAAATTTCCTATAGCTCTCCTAATAACGACAGGAATATTAATATTCTGTTTATTGATGTACTGTGATAAAAAAAATAAACAATTTCGTTAATTACTTCCTCACCAAATGTGAGGAAGATATGTATTCGTGAAAAAAATTTTGAAAATTTTTATTGCATTTCTGGACGATTCTCGACGAATTATGACGATACACAAAAATTTTCTTTTTTTGAAATAAGGCTTTCAAATTTGGTACACACGTTCTAGAGGGCAAGGAAAAGATTGAGTTCGTTGCTGAGCAAAATGGGTCCACTGGAATGGGGTCTACCGGACCCCAACATTTCTATTTCTAACTTTACAAAAAAATTTATTCGTGATGAAAGATTATAAATAGGATCTGATATACAACTCATTATAATATTGTGTCCAAATGTTGAAAAACACAAAATACGCCAAAAAAACAAAATACGTATAAAAAAAACAAAATGCGTCAAAAAACAAAATACGTCAAAAATTACTTTTGTTATAAACTCCACTACACGGTGAGGAAGTTTTTATCCCATAATTGGCAGCGGTGTTTTTTAATGTAGTTCCATAATTTATTATCAGAATTTGAGAAAAATGTATACAGAATGATTTTTTTCACAGAAACCTCAGAAATAAAAATTTCTTAATCTGATGTTGAAATTATTTATTTTTGATTATTTATTTCATATTAATCATGCATGAAATCACAAAATTTTGTATAACAAATATTTTAGTTTGAATAAGAGAGGAAAATGTAATTTTATAAATTTATTTTGCGCAGACCTTCGATTTTGACGAAAATTGATCGTTTATTTAAAATTCGCCCAAAGTGTGGCAAAACAACAAAGTACATGTTTTCGATCACTTTTGTATGTAGTTTCATAATTCAGTATTAGAATTTAAAAATCACGTACACAGGGTGATTTTTTTCATAGGAGCCCTAAAAATAAAAATTAGTTGAGCCGGCCCTGGAATTTTCTGTCTTTGATTATGCATGTAAATTGACAATTAATAGTAAACTATATACCCACAATACGAGCTGATTCTAGTGATTAGTTTAAAAGATATTACCTTAAGAAGTATTGGGCAAAACTCATAAATCACCCTGTAGATCAATAAAAAAAAAGGCTCAGGCTTTTTTTAATAGTCATTTCTAATTCACCTAAGTGAACTCTATCTACCATAACATTTTGTCCTTTTCCTCGTGAATCACCCTGATTGGAATTTAATTATATTTAAGAAAAAGCGCTCGTGTATTGAATTTTGTTGGATAATAAAATGTTACTATTATAGTTTTTTATGTAAACTTGTAACATAACATTTGTTGCAAAATTAACAATATAATGAATTTTGACAAAAACGATCATTCACATTTCATAATCTGTTTTAATTAATATACATATCCACCCATTGTGCACCAGCGTTACGAATCATACGTTACTGCACGAGTATCAAGGTACACATAAATCATAAATCCGTTTTGTTATTTTTAATCCTCTTAAAACGAAATAATACATCGAAAATTAGCTTCCTGGCGTTCTGTATATGGTTTTGCTATCGTGTTTTCACAGTGCCCTGGGATAGGACGGCGGATGTTAGAAAAATTTTAATCCGCTATTGTGATGATTTTCGAGCAGAAAAGTTTTTGAAATGTGTTAAGTTTCTTAATTAAAATTGAAACGCGGCTTCCTGCAAGGTTTTAGCTCAATAATGCGCTAGGCAAGGGGCACAAGTATGTATAAACTTCGGGAAAAAATTACACGCCTTTTGATACCCATGTTCTTGACTTATCGTATTTTATACCAAGGCTTAGAAATAACCGAGTCTAATGTTACAGTTCAAAATAATCTATTTGCACTAGTACAAAAAGTAATTCGATCGTAGAAAAAATGTGTGCAACACTTGCAAAAAGTGTATCAGTTGCACTCAGCATGATTGCAGCTCTCGCTTCGCTCGTGCTGCAATCTGTCAATTTATTTGAGGTTATGTTGTAACCGTACAGGGCAGTACAGTGGGTTGCATATCCTCTGGTGCTAAATGTTCCATAACTTAGCATATATCGCCACCTATGTTTTTAATTCCAACTAGATCGACAACTCGATATTGCTTCTAAACCCATAGAGCTGCTTGTTTTCACAAATCAGTTAGAAAATGAGAGTAACAAAAAAATTACTTCTTCTGTTGGACAGCTAGATTTAAAATAAGCTTTTGTGTCGTTCGTAGCAATCTACAAGATTTGGAAATTAATCCAGCCATTACTTGGGATTCCCTGTAGATTTGCACATAGTCGATTCCGGATTGACGTACTTCGTGGGAAGGATATAATTGCGAACGCGAAACACTTCTGCCATATTTATTTCTTTAGGAAGAAACCTCCCCCCAGAGCGGGGTAAATAATTACTTGTTAATATTCTAAATTTAAGTTTCAAGTAATTTGATTTTTTTTACTAATAGGGAAATAATTTCCTTTGTATTTTATTATTATTAAAATCATCTTTAAAGTCAATAACGGCAACAGTATTTATCCTTGTGGCCGTACTTCTGAAGAAGTAACTTAATGTATTAAATTTGGAAGTTAACAAAAACTAAGGTATTTGGTGTATTTTTAAAAATTTACTTGACGCCCATAATTATTTATATTTATGAATCCCGACCGGCAGTCATTCCTCATATATTGTCACCCCACTTACAGCAGTTATTTGATGAGTTATTAAAAAATCGTAAAAACAAAAGTTTTATGATTTACGCTACATTTTTAGAATTCGTTGTCAGAAAAAACAAATGAACATCGGAATTGTAATATTTCCGCATAACCTTCATTTTTTTTTAATGAAACACCCTGTATATGGACCACGAGTTTAAAGGGCACATTTCTTTGTTTCCAAAAATATATATTTTGCCTATATTTGGATAAGCCGATTTTGAGAAATTGGGTCCTAAAGTTTTAAAAACAAATTAATTCATTGACGTTTGTGAATATTTTTGTCAGACAAAAAAATGCCGTACGCGGATGATGAAAGTGTGAAATTATTCGTTTATTTTATAAAAATAATAATAATAATGCATCCGCAGCGAGATCAGAATATCGGCAAATACCAGCAGTACCAGCGCGAAATGCTTTTAAAAACAATGAAAGGGGATTCAGGGAACGGACGGTTCTTGAAAGCAAAAAGAGAACTGCTTTACTGACTAAGTTTTTGCCAGGAATTCAAATTTTTATAGAAAAAAACAATCGAGCATCGCATTACAGAGTTATAGTTATCGACTTTGTTTCTTCTTATGTAACACCCTGTATATTATTATACTTTTGATTCTTCGTTTTTTCCTGATTTCACCGATATAAACGGCCTTTTATTATTATTTTGTTCTAATAAGTTATTTAAATAAATTAAAAATAATATTGGGCTTAGGGCCGTTCCTTGGGGGACGCCTGTGTTTATTATTTTTGAGCTACTGATTTCATCCCCTATTTTAACAACTTGTGCTCTATTATGCAAATAATTTTTGAATAATTTTAACTGATTTTCTCTTATTCCAACACGTTCTAGTTCTTCAATTAATATTTTATGAGATACGGTATCAGAGGCTCCCTGCTCTCGCTGCGAATGCATTATTATTATTTTCACAATATTCACAAACGTCAATGAATTCATTTGTTTTTAAAATCTGGACGACGCGGCCATGGCGATTCATGGCTACTAAGCTTTATTTCTCTAATATTGTTTTCAAACAAAATATTTGTTATTATAAACTGGACCACCCTGTATAAAAGAACATTAATAATGCCGTGCAAATAATGTGCGTAGAACGTGTATATTTTCGCTATAAAACACTCGTGTAGGCAAACACGGGCGTAATCGTTTCATAATATCCACATTCCTTTTTATTAAGGAAATTTTGAGGCGTTCGTGAGCGCGTTTTTATGCGTGTCAATGTTTTCGTAATTACGTCGCGTTTCACACATGGATTTTGACGTGAACAGACAGTTATCTAGTATTGGCGTATAGATTAAAACAAAAATACATCGTAACGACTAAATAATACGTTGCGTGTTGACGTGTTCATTACCTCTTACAATCCCTCATCGCTACGCAGCGAAAAAATTGCTATATAGGTACACAAATAAAAATTAATATCGAGCGAGATTTGTCGTTAATACTTGATTGCATTTGCTGATCGATGCAGAATTATTTCTAGTGAGGGGACAATGTAGAGCAATATTTTGATGAATTGCAAAGCTTAGAGAAACCAGAAATGCGGCAAGAACTAGCGGATATAAAACCCATTTAAGTTGGCAGAAGTTGTAATTGAGGTGCAAAAAATGCAAGAATAACAACCGGCGTGGGCAAGTCAATTACGATTATCTCTACCGATTACTAAAAATATTTATTTAGCGCAAAATATAATATAAATGTAACAAATACGTTTAAAAATCATATCTACTTAATATTTACTCCATTTCGTTTTATGCAAATAAAAATTGTTGATTTCCGAACATTTTTATACAAAATATTGTCGATACATCCATTCGATTTGTTCAAAGAGAGTTTTAATCTAATTTTATCTAATAGTTGTCCATAATTTTTTTATTTATTTTTCTTCTCGTTTTCTTTTTGTTTTTGTTATTTTAATTAAAAATTCTTTCTTCATGATGTAATTAAATATAGGTTGGGCGGCGCAATATAAGTTGTATTTTTCTTTTGGATTTTTTTTTAGATAGGTATCGGGCAAAAAGTCTGACAAAATTTCGGGGTAGAGAGAGATTAAGAAGATTTAGAGTTTCTTCTTTAAAATTGAAAATATTTAAAAAAAAATAAAGAAATTAAAGGTTTCATCTTTAAAAATGAAAAAACAAAAGCGGTTTTTTGAAAGAAGAATTAGGGTTTCTTCTTTAAAATTGAAAAAAATTAAAAAATATAGCGGACAGGTCTTTTTTGAAAGAAAAAATATAGTGTTTCTTCTTTAAAATTGAAAAAATTAATAAAAATAAAGCATACAACCCCGGCGGGGCTCTTTTTGGAAATGAGAAATTTAGGATTTCTTCTTTAAAATTGAAGCAAAAATATGAAGCGGTTTTTTGAAAGAAGAAATTTAGGGTTTCTTCTTTAAAATTGAAAAAAAATAAAAAATAAAGCGGTTTTTTGAAGGAAAAAATTTATGGTTTTTTTGAAATTGAAAAAAATTTAAAAAACGGACAGGTCTTTTGGAAAGAATAAATTTAGGGTGTCTTCTTTAAAATTGAACAAATTTTTGAAAAAAAAGCGGTTTTTTGAAAGAAATTTAGGGTTTCTTCTTTAAAATTGAAAAAATTAAAAGAAATAAAGCGGTTTTTTGAAAGAAGAAATTTAAGGTTTCTTTAAAATTGAAAAATTTGACATCTTTTTTGAAAGAAGAATTTTAGAGTTTCCTCTTTAAGATTGAAAGAATTTAAATAAACAAAGCGAAATTTAGGGTTTCTTCTTTAAAATTGAAAAAATAAAAATAAATAAAGCGGACAGCCCCTGCGGGGCTCTTTTTAAAAATAAGAAATTTTGGATTTCTTCTTTAAAATTGTAAAAATAAAGAGCGTTTTTTTAAAGAAAAAATATAAGGTTTCTCCTTTAAAATTGAAAAAATTAAAAAAATTAAGCGGGCAGCCCCTGCGAGGCTCTTTTTGGAAATCGGGAATTTAAGATTTCTTCTTTAAAATTAAAAAAAAAAATCGGTTTTTTGAAAGAAGAGGTTTAGGTTTTCTCCTTTAAAATTGAAAAAACTAATAAAATAAAGCGATTGTCTTTCTTGAAAGGGGAACTTTAGGATTTCTTCTTTAAAATTGAAAAAATTAAAACAATAAAGCGGATTTTTTAAAGAAGAAATTTAGGGTTACTTCTTTAAAGTTGAAAAAATAAAAAAAATTAAAACGGTTCTTTTGAAAGAGAAAATTTAGGGTTTCTTCTTTAAAATTGAAAAAATTTAAAAAACAAAGCGAAAATAAGGCGGTTTTTTTGAAAGAAGAAATTTAGGGTTTGTTCTTTAAAATTGAAAAAAATGGGAATAAATAAAGCGGACAGTCCCTGCGGGGCTCTTTTTCGAAATAAGAAATTTAGGGTTTCTCCTTTAAAATTGAAAAAAATAAAGCGGTTTTTGGAAGAAGAAATTTCGTCTTTAAAATTGAAAATTGAAAAAATAAAAATATAAAAAGCGGGTTTTTTCTTTATAATAATTGAAAAATTAAAAGAAAAATAAAGCGGTTTTTTTGAAAGAAAAAATAAAGCATTTCTTCTATGAATTATTCAAAAATTATTTGCATAATAGAACACAAGTGGTTAAAATAGGGGATAAAATAGTCCTAAGCCCAATATTATTTTAAATTTATTTAAATAGCTTGTTGGAACAAAATAATAATATTTGTGCTGCGAAAGGCCCCGAGTTCGATTCCCGGCGCCTCCACCATATTACATGTTTATATATATCGATGAAATCGGGAAAAAACGAAGGATCACAAGATATAATAATATATAGGGTGTTGCATAAGAAAAAACAAAATTGATAACTATATCTCTGTAATGCGATGCTCGATTGTTTTTTTTTTCTACAAAAACTTGAATTCCTGGCAAGTTCTCTTTTTTCTTTTAAGAACCGTCCGTTCCCTGAATCCCCTTTCATTGTTTTTAAAAGCATTTCGCGCTGGTACTGCTGGTATTTGCCGATATTCTGATCTCGCTGCGGATGCATTATTATTATTATTTATATAAAATAAACGAAGAATTTCACACTTTTCATCGTCCGTGCAAGGCATTTATTTTGTCTGACAAAAATATTCACAAACGTCAATGAATTCATTTGTTTTTAAATTTTAGGACCCAATTTCTCAAAAATCGGCTTATCCAAATATAGGCAAAATATATATTTTTGGAAACAAAGAATTGTGCTCTTTAAACTCGTGGATCCATATACAGGGTGTTTCATTTAAAAAAAATGAAGGTTATGAGGAAATATTACAATTCCGATGTTCATTTGTTTTTTCCGACAACGAATTCTAAAAATGTAGCGTAAATCATAAAATTTTTGTTTTTACGATTTTTTAATAACTCATCAAATAACTGCTGTAAGTGGGGTGACAAAATATGAGGAATGACTGCCGGTCGGGATTCATAAATATAAATAATTATGGGCGTCAAGTAAATTTTTAAAAATACAACAAATACCTTAGTTTTTGTTAACTTCCAAATTTAATACGTTAAGTTACTTCTTCAGAAGTACGGCCACAAGGATAACTACTGTTGCCGTTATTGACTTTAAAGATGATTTTAATATTGATAAAATATAAAGGAAATTATTTCCCTATTAGTAAAATGACTTGAAACTTAAATTTAGAATATTAACAAGTAATTGTTTACCCCGCTCTGGGGGGAGGTTTCTTCCTAAAGAAATAAATATGGCAGAAGTGTTTCGCGTTCGCAATTATATCCTTCTCACGAAGTACGTCAATCCGGAATCGACTATGTGCAAATCTACAGGGAATCCCAAGTAATGGCTGGATTAATTTCCAAACCTTGTAGATGGCTACGAACGACACAAAAGCTTTTAATTTTAAATCTAGCTGTCCAACAGATGTTATTTTTTTGTTACTATCATTTTCTAGAAGCAATATCGAGTTGTCGATCTAGTTTGAATTAAAAACACAGGTGGCGATATATGCTAAATTATGGAACATTTAGCACCAGAAGATATGCAACCCACTGTACTGCCCTGTACCGTTACAACCTAACCTCAAATAAATTGACAGATTGCAGCACGAGCGAAGCGAGAGCTGCAATCATGCTGAGTGCAGTTCCATAAATATCCAAACTTAATGTCACTTTCGGCGGAACCGGAAACGGAAAGAAGATCATTTATGTCAAAAAGCGACGTTTGTTAAATATATGGGATTTTCCAAATTTCAATCATTTATCTTCAAAACTAAAGCAAAAAGGGGGTCGTAGCATGTTCCCGTTACACCCGGTATATTGTAACTAAAATTTCATACGATATTAATAACACGTTGTACCTTATTTTTTCCGTTCGGCAGATATTTAACAAAAACATTGTAACAAAGAGGTAAATATAATCATTTCTGAACCTGCAGATAATAATATGTTTGATAAATATTGATTAGTTCCGCTAACACATTTAATTCCGAGTTCAGCCAAATACAAAGCTTCCTTGGTGGAAATCGAAATATAAATTATGATATAATTATTATGCTGCAGTATACTCAATATAAAAGTAAACAAATAACGCAATAATAAAAAAAATATGTGCAATATAGTAGGGAAGAAGTTTTTTTGAATGCAATATTTGCCAATAATGTTTGGGTAGAAGGTTTTGGAAGCCAGGCATCGTGTGCGGTGTTAGTATTTTGGTGTTCAATTCTATTAAAAGAATTAAAATGATTTCAATTTGTTTGTGGAAGTCAAGTGACACAAATTTTAAAATTGTTTCGAGATATACAGGATAATTCACTGCTATGTATATTTTGACATTTTGTTTGATTTGCATAATTAAAGATTGGGAGAAAACCTCAAAATTTTCCAAGATAGTTAATAGATATAAATGTCTACTTAGTTCAGGGGAGGCACAATATTTTTTAATTTTTTTCTAAGCAAAACTGTTACTCGAAATAGCTTTAATTTTTTTTTGGCATTTATTCTCATTAATATTTTTAATAAATTATTTAATTTCTAACGTCTAAACTAAAAAAAAATCAGAATCAAAATAAGTACTGGGATTTTTAGGAAAATACAAATTTTTTATTGATTTTCAGAAAACATGCTTAATTCAAATTAAGTATTTGAAAAAATTTTTGTACTGAGTTAAATATCTTCAAAGTTAATGCAAAAAAGTGACGTCTAGTAATTAAACAAATATTTTTTCTATATTAGTATTTTTCTTTCGTGTAGTTCAACATTTAACGATTTTATAGCGATTTGAAAATTGAAATTTTGGTCACAAAATCCAAATGATCGTCTAAGGTGGCTGTGATCACAAATGAAAAATCAGTCTTTTAAAGTTTGTTTATGTCAAAAAACTGTCAGTTTTTTTCTAATCAAAACAAGATTTTGTTTCTATGTCACAGCCACCTTAGTCAATCATTTCATTTCGATTCTATCACCAAGATTTAAATTTTCAGACCTCTATAAAATTGTTATTTTTCATCGTAGAAAATTAAATGGAAAACAATTTTATTCGTAATGAAAAGATTTATCTGAATATTGAAAAATTATAGTTTTTACTTTTCCGAAAAAAATATAGTGTTCCATTGAAGTATACAGGGTGGTCCGATTTATACCTTCAATAATTTGAGAATCAATAGAAAATGTGAAATTAATGTGAGTTTTCTTAATAAACTTATATCGAAAACTTAAACCGTTTCAGAAATAATTGAATAATAATAATAATAATTGAACTTACATTTTCTTTTGTATTTTTTTTATATCTCCTGAAGTACCTACATGGAATTTTTTATTGAAATTTTGTATGTACATGTTCCTGAATAAGTACCACGTTTAATCATAATTTTCATTTTTCTACTTCAACCAGAGGCGTAACCACGGGGGGGGGGTGATTCCCTTTGTTTAAAGATAAAAAGTACGCCAATCGCCAATGATTAAAATTGTATTTTTTTCCTTTTTTGATATCTACAGTCAGTTTACGAATGAAAAATCCTGTTTTAGTTTTTCCGTAAAACGTGTCGTTTTACAGTTAAATTTTAATTAGAAGAACTATCATTAAAACAGTAATGCTTTGGTTTCATATTATACAGGGTTGGGCAAATGTGCCGGAACACCCGATTTCTGGCTAAACTATAAGTTAGATTAAAAAATACCCTTAACAAAAGTTTTTGTAGCATTTTCGTTCTATTCAGTGACGTACTTTGATTTCCAACAGCTACACCATTTTTCGAGCTATGACGTCATCGGCAGTTTTTTTAAATGAATAACCCTGTATATTTTTACATTTTCAGATAGACACTTTTTCAACTATTACAACGATATAGGGTTTGGTGGGTGTGCGACTTGTGGTTTTTTAAATATTAAATAAAATAATAATAATAATAAAGAGGCAAACATTTTTTTTCTAAGTATAAAAATGAAAGCCGGTTATCTAGAAACGATTTTTTTATTTTTTTTACATCTATTCTAACTGCATGATATTATAATGTTCCTTAGAAATTTCTGCAGTTTTAACATCTTAGCCAAAAATGCAGTACAATTAAAACAACTACTAATCCAGCTAATAATACATTTTTAACTTTCTTAAGAAAATAAAAAGATGACATCAGATTTTCTAAAAATGTCTTTTCTTCCAGTTATTTAGAAATTTTTTTAGGGTGATTAAATGCCTTTAATGTTAGCGCGCAAAGGTGACTTATATTTTTTTAAATTCACTGAGTTAATAGGTATATTTTGCGTAAAAAAACCTTTCATGTAGTTCAATAGTTCTCAGTATTAACTGGGGCAGTAGTTGTTCTAATTTATTTTTATAATTGCATTTTAAGTAGTTGTGCGTAAGAAAAACAAAACTTTGACAGAAATCTATTCTTTGAGTGTTTTTTGTTTTATTTCATAAAAATTAGGGAGGGAAATAAAGAAAGAAAATCAAATAATCGCGATAACTCCATTGTTTCTAAAAATAAAGTATTGTTGTGATATATCATTTTAAAGAGAATAAAAATTGGAATTTAACTAAGCCATATCTCGAAATCTAAAAGAATTTGCAAAATATTATAGTTATTTCAAAATCTGCATCAAAAACCGCTCTGAGAATAAAAACCCGCATTAAAATATTTTCTTGAATAAAGAAGTTAAAGTAATGAAAAAAAAATTAAAAAAATCAGTTTTTTGCCTATGAAACAAAATCGAGTTGATTTTACTAAACTATTTTTGCACATATTAGTAGACCTTGATAAGATGTACATTATTTGGTGTCATTTAACCCACTTTGTTTCTCTTACCGTCTCCAAGAGTAAGCACGATAAGTGGGACACCCTGTATATTTTCATTTTGACTACAATGGTTAAAAGTTGCCTGCCATGAAAAATAACAATTTTATAGCAGTTTAAAAATAGCAACTTTTAATCACATAATCGAGATGATTGCCCTAGATGGCTGTGGTCACAAATGAAAAATCTGACATTTAAGGTTTGTTTATGTCAAAAAACAATGTCAATTTGAAGTTCTGCATTTAAACAATACAAAATTTTGTTTTTGTGTCACAGCCACCTTAGTCAATCATTTCGATTCTGTGACCAAAATTTCGACTTTCACACCGCTATAAAATTATTTCTCATCGTAGGAAATTAAATAAAAAACGGTTGTATTCGCAATGAAAAGATCTACCGAAATATTCGAAAAAACCTAAAATAAAAACTTCTGCAATTGGTAGCAAGCAATAAAAAGAAAAATGAAAAAAACAGCGGAAATATATGTTATTTGGCATTGTTTTCCATTCCACCCTGTAGCGTGAAACACGTGTTCAATATCAACACTTAATTAGAAGGATCTCAATTATTAAACAGTCTATGTCCTAATGGCTACCAAAATTTTACCTTAAAGTTAATACGGGCCGGGGCCTGTGGTAACTCAAACTATCTGAATTACTATTCATAGAAACACACACAATACAATACGATTTCAACTGAACCCGAGATAGTTTCCAAAAACTGCATCATAGCCTTAACATCAAAGCACAATCGGATATCTAACTAAAACTATTACCAGAGGAGCAGCGGCGTTATCTCCATCCGTCTAATTTTAGGCTTGCAGGCTATCCTAGTGCGCTTTTGGAAACCACCGGGGCATAAATGATCGGTCTGATATGAATATTACCTTTAAAGTGGCGGCGGTCTGTCAGGTGGCATGCTCGGCGGCGTGGAAATGCGTGTTGGTTCGCCTGCAGACGGTCTTGTCGGTGTGAACTGTTTGAAACCGCGCCAACCACTGATTTCAGCTTCTTCCTGCTGAGTTTCACCTCCTGAGGGCTTCTTCCTGCTGGCACCTGCGCCAACACAACACCATCGCATGGGATATGTATGTTTCGCGGCAGGATCTTTTATTGGAGGATGGGATTCGCTGAGAGGTAGGCTTTTTTCTAATAGGTGGCTGCTAAATTGGTGGTAAAAGGCCGTTTTTTTATTGCCAATAACGTTTTATTCGCTGGTCGATTTTTACAGCGAGTGCTTAAAAAACACACCTATTCTGAGTAACTACACTGTATTAGGTAGGTGTTTGGCACTTATGGTACATGCTTAAATTCCTTTTAAAACGCTTGGGTATTGGGTGTATCTAAATGCAGATGTGTGACTTTCTCTTGCGATCTCGACTATTTCCTCTGAAAAAGAATTGATTTAACATCGCGGAATTAGGTACAGGGTGATTCCTATAACGTTCGCACCCCAATTTTTGGGTTTATCTTTAGCAACAAAACAATTGAACATCAAATAAAACTGGAGAAAAAAGTAAGACAAGGTTTTTTTAAATGGAATACCCTGTATATTTTTACAATTTTGAAAAAAGATATAAGTTCTCTTTCCAAAAATATAACATAATATATACATTTTCCTTCATACATATTTAGTAAAATACTGATAATAATTTAAATAATTTAACACCAAGTTGGCTTAGAATGTTTTTTAAATACAGTATTTTACTAAATATGAAGGTAAATATATATGTTATGTTATATTTCTGGAAAGGGAATTTAAATCTTTTTTCAAAATTTTAAAAATATATTTAAAAAAACATTACTTTGTTTTTTACCACATTTATTTGACTTTCAATTGTTTTTTTGTTGAAATTTTCGAAATCCTTAGAAAAGATACTGTAAGTTACGTTAAATATTTTTATTTTATTTCCAAAAACAAATAAAAAAATTAGGGTGAGAGCGTTATAGGAATCACACTGTACAGGGGTGATCATTTTAAGTGCTTCACTCGATTTCCTGTTTTATTCTTCACCTAGGAAAAAATTCAAAAACCATACTTGTGTACTTTTTTCCGAGGAATCCGATTCCGAAAAGATAAAAACAATTGAATGTCAAAAAAAAAAGTTATGGCCGAAAAACTGAAAAAGAAAAAAATATACACCCTGTATATTAATGCGGAAATGGATATGTGACATTTCACTGATTGTAAATGCTTATCAGATACATATTTTTCACTTCCGGTTTGACCGGAAAATGCTTTAATTTTTTTATTTTAGGTGATACACCCTGTATATTGAGCTCAGTTTAAAGAATATTTCTTTCTGAATTCAGCAACATATTATCATTATCTTTCATATTTAATAAGATATTGGGGTTTAAATTTAAAATAACACAAATATATGTTATGAAATAAAATCATCCATGAAGACAAAGCATTTAAATTATTTATTTATTTCAAAAACTAAAGAATATAAGTTATTATGCTTTATCTTCTTTAGTTTTTGAAATAAATAAATAATTTAAATGCTTTTGTTTGTTGTGGATGACTTTATTATTTATTTTTTTCCCGAGGGATGGATTAAAAGATTTTAAAATTAGGTCAAATGAATTGTAGGTTAATCACTTAAATTCAGTTGTGCCGTTGATATTTTTTTCAGAGAGGTCAAGAAATCTAAATTTAATCCAAACAAATCGTAGGTTAACTATTCTTTTTCCAAAGGCTTCATCAAAAACCTGAAATTAGCTCAGATGAGTCGTAGGTTAGCCACTACAATTCATTTGCGCCATGAATATTTTTTTCAGAGGGGTAAAATAAAATTTAAATTTAATTCAAATAAATCGTAGGCTTGAAACTTCAGATGCGTCGAGACTATTTTTCCCTATAGATTTAAAAAACTAAAATTGGTGAATTTTTTTCCAAAGGGGCTGAAAAATAAAGAATTTTTAAAATTAGTCCAAATTACCCATATAGGTCGCCATTACGAGTTCATGTACGGCTAGAATTTCTTTTTCACAGTGATAGATAAAAATATTTTAAAATTAGATCAAATGAATTGTAGGTTAATCACTGAAGTTCATTAGCGCGCCAAATTTTTTTTCCGGGGGTAGAAAAATTTGTTCTAAAATTAGTCAAAATGAATCGCAGGTTAGCCACTATAGTGTTCATTTGCGGTGTGAATAAGTACTTTTCCAAGAGAGCTGAAAAAAAAAAGAAATTTCTAAAATTAGTCCAAATGTTAGCAATATGTTAACAATTTCATTTGCGTCGTGAATTTTTTCCCAGAGAGATCGATTAAAAGATTTCAAAATTAGGTCAAATGAATTGTAGGTTAATCGCTAAAGTTCACTTGTGCCGTTGATATTTTTTTCAGAGGGGTCACAAAAATTTTAAAATTAGTCCAAATGAATCGTAGGTTAACCTCGTTACTTCAGATGTGTCGCAACCATTTTTTCTGAGGGGTCGAAAATGAAAATTCTAAAATTGGTCCAAATGGAACGTAGGTCAGTCATTAGAGTTCATGTGTGCCGCGGATTTTCTTCCCGAGAGGTCATTTATATGATTTTAAAATTAGTTCAAATGATTTGTAAGTTAGTCACTAAAGTTCATTTGCGCCGTGAATTTTTTTTCGGGGGGGTCGAAAAAAAATTTCTAATTAGTCCAAATGAATCATCGGTTAGCCACTAGAGGGCATTTGCAGTGTGAAAATTTTTCCAAAGCGGGGCTGAAAAAAAGAAATTTCTAAAATGAGTCCATACGAATCATAGATTATTCATTAGAGTTCATGTGCGCCGCGAATTTTTTTCCCGAGGGACGGATTAAAAGATTTTAAAATTAGGTCAAATGAATTGTAGGTTAATCACTTAAGTTCAGTTGTGCCGTTAATATTTTTTTCAGAGGGGTCAAGAAATCTAAATTTAATCCAAACAAATCGTAGGTTAACTACTTTTTTCCAGAAGCATCAAAAACCTGAAATTAGCTCAGATGAATCGTAGGTTAGCCACTACAATTCATTTGCGCCGTGAATATTTTTTTCAGAGGGGTAAAATAAAATTTAAATTTAGTTCAAATAAATCGTAGGTTAGCCTCGAAACTTCAGATGAGTCGAGATTATTTTTCCCACAAGATTTAAGAAACTAAAATTGGTGAATTATTTTCCAAAGGGGCTGAAAATTAAAGAATTTTTAAAATTAGTCCAAATTAACCATATAGGTAGCCATTAAGAGTTCATGTACGGCTTGAATTTCTTTTTCAGAGTGACAGATAAACAGATATTAAAATTAGGTCAAATGAATTGTAGGTTAATCACTGAAGTTCATTAGCGCGCCAAATTTTTTTTCCAGAGGTTCAAAATTTGTTCTAAAATTAGTCAAAATGAATCGCAGGTTAGCCACTATAGTGGTCATTTGCGGTGTGAATA
Organism: Rhagium mordax; assembly: GCA_963680705.1. NCBI lineage: Eukaryota > Metazoa > Arthropoda > Insecta > Coleoptera > Cerambycidae > Rhagium > Rhagium mordax. The sequence goes on along the minus strand of OY796656.1, from coordinate 130,158,908 downwards.
TGTATTTTTCCAAAAGAGCTGAAAAAAAAGAAGTTTCTAAAATTAGTCCAAATGAATCATATTTTAGCAATTTCATTTGCGCCGTGAATTTTTTCCCAGAGAGATCGATTAGAAGATTTCAAAATTAGGTCAAATGAATTGTAGGCTAATAACTAAAGTTCACTTGTGCCGTTGATATATTTTTGAAAAAATATTTTGCTTCAATTTTTACACGTTATTATTAATTCCAGAATTAATCTGTACAGGATGTCCCACATAAGAGGCTCACTCAATCTTCTGGCTTTATTATTGGGCTAAAATGAAACACCAAAATCCATTCTCTCATCTGTTTTTTTTATGAGGAATTCGATTGTAAGGTCGAATAGGCGATATAGCCTCTAATATACGAGGTATTGTCAAAAAACTGATTTCCAATTTTTTTTCACGTTGTATAATGTTACGGAAATGGTAGAACTTATTATTGTGATTAAAAAAGCGTATGCCATTCATACATCTAACTTCCGGTTTAGCCGGAAATAGCTAACGCCCGACAAAATTTTGGCGACAACCTGTATATTACGAAATAATTGAAAAGTAGCACTCAATGCGCTTATGAATGTGTTTACAATTTGAAATTGTGGCGAAGGAGCCGGTAATCAGGAAATGCCACCGTCCTCGTCCTGGCAAGGTATTATTGTTTTTATTTAAAGCACTTTTATTTTTTTTCTTCTTTCATTATACAGGGTGTCCCATAATTCAGTTTGCCTTTGCCTGTACCATTTTCTGCTAGGATGAAAAATACATAAGTTAAGAGGTAAAATATTTCGTATCCCGAAAATTTTTCATCTTGGGAATAATTATGAAAATGTAATATTAAACTACTTTTATTTGCCGGTAACTGCATTAAGAAAGTTTTTTGCCTATCGTAAAAAAATTATGAGCCATAGAATTTTTTAACATTTCATTAATAACTTGGAAATCAGTCCTAATAAATACCCATTTCCCATTTTCTTCTAAATTTAATATTAGTCGCGATGTTTTCAATCGCCCACTTAAAATAGAAGGCCTGCATATACCTACCTAAATCCTGAATCAACCGTACCATTTTATTTTTAATGGATTTCTTGAGTAGCACTGTCGAGGCTGGTGAAGCAAACATACACACTTACTCCCAGACGTCAGTCAGGGTAAATGATTAAATCACTGATAGAACTATTCTATTAAAAACGTATTACCCAAGTTAATTTACAAGAAACGGCGATTTAGCGCATCTGAGGGCGATTAGAGCATATTTCTAAAGGTGCGATGCTTGCCGCATGGTGTTTCGTAACAGGTGTGTCACTTTAGTCTCTGATATTTGGTTCAAAATCCATATTTAGGCCATTAGCGATTTATTGAGTTTATAAAAATAAATTTTTTTATCACACTATCGGACCTCGCAACAGGTGTGAATGAAAAATAGTTGGATTTATGTTTCTTATACGAGGTACCCTTAAAGCAAAGGCGATTAGCTACGACTGGCAACAAGTGTTTACCTTAGTTTTTCTACTGATGGATCAGAGTACTCACAACATCAGTAAATTAAGAAACAGTTGTTCTCTCCAACGAAACATTTCAAGAGAGGTTTCTCTAGCGCGTATGGCATGGCGAGGTTTTGCCATTTGCACACCGGCCTATTATAGAGTATTTTTATATGAATCATTTGTGACAGTAAAGTTGTCTTTAAATGAAAATAAATCAACTTAATCATATTTCGAGAATATACAGGATGCCCCATAAGTAATATGGTACACTACAGACCAATGGTAGATTCCTTACGTTAAAATAAGTATTACGATTTAACTAAACTTACCTTAATCCAAAAGTTGATATTAGCAGAAATAACAGGGTGTCAAAGTAAAATTTTTGCTTCGATTTTTTTTTAAATAATTTCTTTAAAAATTGAAATATTTTAACAAAGTTTGATGATGGGGCGGTTTTGAGGCAAGGGATTCAAATCTAACCATAGTTTTGCTGTTATTTGTAGAGGGCGCCACCTATGGTGGTTTGCGTGTCGTTTATACGTCATAAATGTTTTTGGGGATTTTTTTTAAATAAAAATTCCTGTTTTTTCGTCTTTTTTACGTAAAAAATTAAAAAAGTATACAGTGACCGTCTTCGAGTTATTTGATTTTAAAGTATTCGATTTAACCCATTTAAATTATGATTTTAGGAATGTATGTACAATTTTTCAAAGTAGGCTTTGATTAAAACAAAAACAATAAGTGACGCTTTCAAAAAAAGAGAATTTAAAAAAATTATTTAAGAAACAAAAACAAAAATTTTTTGACACCCTCGCTGTATTATTTAAATCGTAATATATTTTTTTTAATTAAATTAAATATCAGGCTTAAGCTTGCTAGTGAATAAATCAATTAAATTAAAACTGTTCAAAAGAAATTAAATAATATCAAACTTAATAAGAATCTAAGAGCGAAAGCTACAACCACAACGAATTTTGGGTCCTAACCATTTTAAAACTAGACAATCACATTAAAAAGCCGGTTGTTCTCTTTCTAAGCAAAGAGATTTTACATATAAAATTTCAGGACTTTCCAGGGTGGGTAGGGGGATTGACGAATTTTTTTTTTTGCAAATTATTTTAAAAAAAAATTTCCCGCCATTATTTGTATTTATCTTAATTTCCAAAATATTTTATTTTTTTATAAAAAAAAATGTTAAGTATTGTAAAATACTCTCAAATTTTACAGAGAAACTCAAATGCCTTGTTGGATCTATAGATAAATAAGTTTTTACATATTTTAGTTAGGGAAACAAAAAGCACTGCCAGACTCTATGAATGTTTCATTGGACCTTTCATTTAAATAATTCAGTATGTATAAATCGAAGATATCGAGAATAGAACAGACATTTTGTTTTCATTCCAACATTGCATTTGATGACAGTTTGTATTTCGGACAAAGTTGACTTCTATATATATATTTGTATATACAGGGCGACCATTTTAATTAGGTCACTAAAAGTCTCCGTTACAATACATAGCAAACATTTTTCATAGAAAAAATATCGGCATTTTTATTTATTTTCTCGCAATTATAAGCCTATATTCAAAGGCGCATAATACAACATATACCGGGTGTAAACGAATAGTGGGCCACCCCTGTAACTTCCTTGTTTTTAAAGATATCAGGATAAAATTTTGTATGGTTAAGAAAAATTGTCATTCCTGCCGTTAACGATTACACATTACGGAACTTTTGTACGGAACTTTTGGTACCGTTTAACCCCTACTAAATAGAGCTTTCTGAATATCCGGGTGGCCCATATCATAATGTTTAAAAAAAGAGTTATGTATTTTGAAAAATGAGATATTAATGAGTTTACAGCAACCTGTATAATGTATTATTGGACATATTGACGTTTTCGTATTTTTTATATGAATTACATTAGAACACAAATAATTTTAACATATTCGCAGCCATCTAGATTGACAACCCTGTATAAATTGTTCAAAATAGCATAAATGTATCCAAAATGTGATGTTTATTTCAAAAATGTAAAAATATACAGGGTGGTCCATTTAGAAAAAGACTATTGGGGCCATTTCCGGTGAAACCGGAAGTGACAAATATGGCGGATAGGTCTCAAAAAGTTGGAAATCTTACCTAATTTCACCATACAAAATTTTATCCTGATATCTTTAAAAACGAGGAAGTTACAGGGGTGTCCCACTACTCGTTTACACCCGGTATATATTTCCGAGTTCAATATATTAAATGCTATAATAAAAAACCAAAAATAAATTGCATCTGTACATATATTTATAGAATAGTTTTTACATTGAAATTAATTTTTAATGATTTCCAATTGATTTTCACACAAACAACTTAAACTACATATCTTAAAAATAATTGTAAGAGTAATATTGTCCTCACATAAAAACTCGTTATCCTTAAGCAAAACACTGTACAGTACGCAGCAATATAACTGTCTCTCTTTTTCCCACATAAACACTTTGCTGAAATATTTCCCCTTTCGAGTTGAGGTACTGACACAAGAACTTCTCTCTTTATTTGAAGTGTACACGAATTATTTATTTAACTCTAAATGAGGATTTTCAGTGTATTAATATTGCACCATTGTATCACATCGACTGAACCGAGCCCTCGGATTATTTAGTCACCTGGTTGTCTATGTTCTTTAAACAGAGGTGACACAGCGTGGTATAACAGCTCATCCATATCTTTTGAAATTCCAAAGCAATTTAGAAAAAGGGAGGCGAGTCTCTATGTCGTCACCACACATGATGAATATTTCAAAAAACACCTCTTTTCGGTGAACTACAAGGGCAAGGACATTCCCTAAACGATATAATATACTGCCTTTTAGAACATTTGACGCAAAAGAACTATAAACAATATATTTTAATTTGTGATTAAAAAATCATGATATATGACAATTGGGTGGCTTATTAGACATTTCCGATAAATTACAAATCATTTGAAGTCGACACGACATTAAACGAACATTATTTGTGGTTTCTCGGAAACATCTTATAGGTCGCACAGAGTAAAGTACACTTTTTTTTATGTAAAATATTTCAACCATTCATTTGATTATTCCACTAAAAAAAGAGAGAAGTTCTTGCGGGTATAACATTCAAACATTAAGAAATGATGCACAAAATTACTCTCGTAAATAATTCATACCACATAATTAATCTATTTATTGATACAAATAAAATTAACAAATCAAATAACAAGCATAAAATGTGTGTGATTACTAATAAGTCAATAACACAATATTGATATAAAGGTGAATAAATAAATATTTATATTTACTGACCCTTTTTTGAAATTTTTTCTTAATTACCCATAAAATTGCGACATGTCTGAAGAAGCACGTTTTACGCATACCTTCCAAGTCGTCCAAAAAAATGTACACCAACAAGAAAGTCATTAATTTTGTCAAATATAAAGCAACCATCTATAAAGGTTAGGACTTTTAAAAATTGCACCAATCTTTGGAAAATCACTATAATTACCGTGCTAATAACAGTCAGTGAAATTCTTTAAATTTCAAATATAAACTAAAACATTAATATTAACTTCTCTAGAACAACTAAATCCTAAAAATAGGATGTACTTACACTACTTTATGAAAATATAAAAAAATATTTTTTGAATTACCAATTACTTGATACAGTGAATTGTTTAACACTTGTTCATGTATGATTTTTTTTTTTTTTTCACTTATTACTATAATAAAATTTATTTGTACCATAATAGTTATGATTCAAAACTAATGACACACTATTATTACTCTTATTAAACTTAATTGCCATTCTCGCTTACTCTGGCAAAGTTCTTTTGACACTCTGGGCTAATCCAGTGTTCGATCAACAACTTTGTATCTGATTTTATAGCTGCCTCAGTGGTTTGTACTACGTGCCGCCGCAATTGCTTCTTTGTCGCCTCCAAGCACTGAAACAAAATTACAATTACAAATTCTTATATACGACTCCCAATTTGAATGTTTCGTAATCTTACCTGTTTTGAGCCTTTCGCTATTGATATCAATAGATTTTTTAACGTCTCATTATACTTCTCTGGCCAACATAACCTTGATATTAAACCACGGCGGAAAGCGTCATCAGCTGTTAATTTTTGGGTAGTGAATAATAATTCTGCAGCCTGTAAAATAAATATATATATTTGAAAACTTGAAATTTATATTGTGAACTGTCTTTTTCATTTTGATTCTAAGGCTGATAATTTGTAGAAAAGTTTCTGAGTTCATTTTAAAGAGAATTAACTTACCAATCCGTGGTTGGTCAAATTGGGTGATGCGAGTAGAAACCCAGCCTCTGCCATGCACCCTAAACTGGCATACGGTGTGCTAAAAGTAGCCGTATCACTTGCAATCACCATGTCAAACAGTGGAAGCATAGTAACGCCCAGTCCGATACAATCCCCTTGTATTCCGGCGACCAACACTTTCGGGAAATTTAAAAGGCACAAAAGAAAATCCCTGAAAAAAACAAGTAAAATCATTTTGAACCCTATACCGACAAAAAATCATCCAACGTCTTCTTATTACTGTCAACATCAGTAATATAACGTTGGAAAAACATTACGTTATCATTTGCTGCAAATCAGAACTAATATATAAACGACTTTTGCCGTTATAATGTAATCGTCCTTACCTAACGCCCTCGGCTAATTCCGTGGCAAAACTTCTCCGCACGTCTTCGTCCTCAGATAACAGGGAGGCGTAATCCAGACCCAAGCAGAACGCCTTACTATTTGAAGTTATGGATACGACATTGCAATCTTTATCCTTGGCAATTTTTTTCAGGGCGGCCGTCAATTCTTCTAATACCTAAAACAGCGATCGGTGAGATTTATTAACAAACGCACTTGCTGAAATCGTTACCTGTACAGTACAATAGCATTTTTCGTTCGTATAGTTTAGATTAATAGTGGCATGCCTGTTCAACTTCTTGATTGTAAACGACTTATACTGGTTCAGCTTGTTTTCTGCGATGGTAGGTTTCGCAGGTTTCGGCGTGGACTGCACGTCGGGTATTTCAGGTTCTACGGATTCCTTTACTTCTTCAACCTTCTTGACTTTTTTGGGCTTCGGTGTGTCGGACGAAGAACTAGCAGATTTCTTCTTTGTGACTCTAGTCTCCTCGTTTGTATCGATCTCATCGCTGCTTGAAATTGAGCTGCTGGATCTTCTTCTGACGAGCATGGAACTTTGAGAATGGGGGAAAGAATAGGCTGGAGATCCCGGGGGCGTGTGCACGGAACTGCGAGTGGAATCTTTGGACATTTTCCTCTCGGTAAGGGCTGTAATTTGAACCGGTTTGACCGGAGACGGCGTCAGAGCTGCTTCTTTTTTTCTCAACGACTTTGGGGATTCGTTGCTGGTATGTTGCTCCAGATCATTTTTTATCTGATTGGCTTTCTTTATTATTTCCTTATGTGCTTTTTCGACCGAATACACGTCTTTCTTCTTTCTGGCGGCAGTTTCATCGTTATTTTTGAGATCGTACAACATCTTTACTGCGCCTTCGTCCATGAGCAGCCTATCCACTTCGGAGCGCAGTTTTTTGTTCTTCATTAAGTGTTTCCCCGCCCCCGCCTTTGGACTGTCGGCCTTTACGGCGAGCGCTTTCTTTTCAACAGGGGAAGCTGCTTTCTCGTTCAGAATTCTTTTAGATTGTACCTTCTCATTGTTTTTCTTCTCTACAGGCTTTTCTTTCGCTACCTTTTCAGATGCAGGTTTTTTGTCAGCAACCTTTTCTATATTTAGATTTTTGTCAGCTGGTTTTGCAGATTTTATTACGACAATTTTGGCTGTCTGAACTTCAGGTCTGGATGCAGATTTTGGTGACCTAGACTGTACTTCATCTGGGTCCCAAATGACTTTCTTCTTTATGACTCTTGAACTTTTTGTTACATAAACGTCGGTTGTGGACGCAGGTTCTGGTTTCTCGGCTTTAATATCGTTTTCCTCGAGCATCGCCCTTTTAGGGACTGGGGATTCTGGGAAAGACTCTGGTAAATCTATAGTTTTACGTTTTCGTGAGTAAGTCTTAAGCACCATGTTTACTTTTACTTGCGGTTCAATTTCGATTGGCTGTCGTTTGGGTGATGTCACATCATTGCTACTCTGTTCTTTTCTAGGAGAGACTGATGAACCTTCTTTAGCAATTGGCTGCTTTGAAGTGGTATTCTCCTTGTTGGACAGTGGTTGTGACGGCTGACTTGTAGATGTGGAAGTTTGCTTTGCTGCCGAGGCAGTCTTATCTGTAGATTTCAGCTTTGACAAGGCAGACGCCTCGGCAATAAGCACTGGCGCTTTGACTTCGGTTTTAACCTGTCGTCCTCTAAAAATTCTCTGTTTGGGGGTTTGGTGCGGCAATTCCTGGAGCTGTTGCAATGCAATTTCTCGTTCGAGCATTTTTAAGTTTGACTCATCTATTTGCGGCTGCGGGATCTCCTTAGGCAAAACTGGCATTTCTTCCCCCTCGCCTTCTAGTATTGCCAGAAGGTCGGAGTCGTTTTCAATCATAGAGTTACTTTGAGAAGAGGCGACTTCGGTTTCTTTCCTTTCTGCTACTTTCGGTTGAGATGGTTTGCTCTGCGGCGTAGCTACCGGTTCCGAAGATTTTACTAGTGCAGTGACCCGTCTAGGACGGTCGGGGGACGGTGCAATTTTTCTAGCTAATCTCTGAGTTAATTTTCTTGCAAAGAGAACATCGCCTCTGGAGCTGGCTTGTTCTTGTTTTAAACGTGCACGTTCCATTATTTCCTTTTCTATTTCTGCTTTCGAGACAATTTGACTGGTTAAGTTGCGGTATGGCACTTTTACACCAAGGCGGGGTTTTGGGATAGCCCTACCATTTGTAACGCTCTCTACAGGTTTGGAAATATCATGGCCTAAGACGTGCATCGGAATCTCGTAGGTTGGTTTTCGACCCCTCCTAGGTTTAACCTCCGAGGATTGACTACTCGTGGATTGACGAGATTCAGACTGGCTTCTTAACTCGGTTATATACGTTTCATCAGGTTCATCAGCTAACTCCGCCAAACTGCCTTCCTCAGACTGTTCGTAGTTTTCCAGTAAAACCAAGGTTCCATCTGTGTTGGTGTCTACGTTCTGATTCGTTGATATTTGTAATAAGCCGGGACTTTCCACTATGGTATATCCTCCGTCTTGAACAGTAACCTCAAGATCATCAGGAATGGCATAACTCTCTACATTTTCCGATAAAGGATCCGTAACCTGTGCCATTTCGACATCTTCCACACCTTCGGCAATATGCTCTATTGGCAGATTCGCAGATTCCGCCTCCGCTATGTCGTTAGTAATTCCTTCAACTGTACCATCCTCGTTAATCGAAGTATCGCTAACATAGACCTCGTTACTGGTGCTCTCATTTACATTTTGATCATCAATCTCGTTCACAGTATTGCCAGATTTTTCTACGTTACATATTTCAGATCCGTTATTCGAACTCGTCAAGTCAATCGTAAAGGCGCCTTGTTCATTTTCATCTGCCGGCACTTGGTCGTATGATTTCTCGGCCGGATCCTCATACGATGTATTCATATTTTCTTCTTGTTCAAGTTCTGTCTGATAATCTGAAACGAAATTATCCACAACCTTTTCAGGTACATCTTCCAGTACAGTTGGTTTCTCCACTTGAACTTTTTCATACTCACGCTTATTGTCATGGCTATCATCAGATATAATTTCTGTGGAATATGCTTGTTCCGGAGAAACTGAACTGACTTGTTCACGTGCTTGCTCTGGCATATATACATTTTCTGTATGATGTTCCAACATGTATTCGCTGGCATATTCGTTTGACTGAGTCTCTTTTTCTCCTTGAGGTACCTGTTCTGAAGACGGAGCATTAATTTGTCCTGCAACCTGCAGATCTGACGAAGCATCCTGTGACACTACTTGACGATGCTCCTCTGTCGAAACAGACTCAGATATATTCGTGGAATCTTGAATTTCTTCCAAATCAATTTTTGTCACGGGCATCGCATCACTATCATTGTTTTCCGCTTTGGCTTCCACAATATCTCTCACTTCCTCTAAATTGAACGAGTTTATGGTAGTGTCTTGATAATGTGGAATACTTTCTGGAGATCTATCTTTATTAGTCACAGGGTCCGGTGTATTATCATATACTAATGGTTTATTTTCTTCTACGGTTTCTTTCATAGCGGAAGAACTTTGATATGATTCATGAGAACTTTCCATAACGTTTTCCTCATGAAGATTTGCGTTTTCCTCAGCTGGGATGTCCATTTTTTACCTAAAATTCACAGAATCTATGAAAGCCAATTTGCAACCAATAAAACGCTAATGTAAACAGTTTATAGAATAATGAATTGAAATTACCTCTTAGATAATAAAATACGGTCCACTAACTTAAATGTCCACTGGAAAAGTCATAGATGCACCACAATTTACAATAAAATGCACTTAACTGTTTATATTTACGTGTAATTTGCAGATTTTCAGCATTCACACAAAATCAACGCCACTTGCGGCCATAATATTTTTATTATACGCCATCGCCAAAAGTACGTCATCAAATAGACAGCAATTTTGTTGCCAACATGAAGAAAAGTAATATTTCAAGAGGTCGTGGTTATGCAACCAACATTTGTTGTGAGTTGTATGGGTTGTATACGTAAGATAAGATGGCCGACAACGGATCGACGAAATTATAAACTTTTAAATTACTATTTTATTTTATTTTTTTTATTTTATTAAAAGATATACTATTTTCCGCTTCTCCGGTGAGATTTCCTCCACGAATTTCATAAAATAAGGTTATAATATGAGAAGCTTTGTCTATACCAAATTACTATAGAGATTATATATATGTTAATTATTAAAGACATATAAATATATAATTTTGATTGTAAAATTTTCGTAAACTATATTACTTTTTTTCTAGGTCTACTTTTTTAAAATGCTGCGCCAACATTTAAAATTATCGACGTAGTTGCAACGTTCGCAAAACATTCTATATTCAATGTAATCCCTATATTGGCTATAGCTATTTGCAACGTTATGTTTTATGTTGCCAAACATGACAAACGTTAATTATTTCATCTAACAAATTAAATAAAATAGGTCTTCAAATTTTGACACTTTCTTTATATGAGATAAAGACAAAAACACGCGAATATATCCATCATATAATTTCGTGGTTATTGCGTTCAAATTTGGGTATGAATTACTCACGCACACGTTTAAATCTATATTAAAAAATAAATTAATTGAAACATTTAAATGAACTAATTTATCCCCTTAATTTATAAATTGTGTATAATATCATATTGATCCCGGAGTGGCCAATAGTATTACGTGCCTACGATCATATACATATCTAAAATAATATTCCACTATTACAAAAGTAGGACACACACGACAATTTTTAAAAAACCTAATTGATACGGGTTATAATAAAAGTAGGTCTTTAGAATTTAAGTCAAAGTAGGTTGATCCATTTTGCATCACCGGTATAAATACGAAGAGGGGTTCGAACGAGTGCATCAAGTGCATTATATTGTTTATGCGTCGACGTCGGTTCAAAGAGTTAATTTGAAATGAAGTGGTTACAATTTAGTGCTTATTTCCTATTATTGGTTGTTTTTTCTACGCTGCACTGCTCCACGTCAGCTCCTGTGGGAAATTTCGAATCGGTGAGAATTTTTTTAATAAAATTAATTTCCTATGCCTATAAACATTTAATGCGCAATGCGTCACAGTGCGTTAAATTATTAAGCATTTAAATGTAGGCGTTTTCGATTCGTATATAGGTTATAGTTGGTTAAAATTGGTAAAGCTTTGAAAACGTGTTAGGTTTTGAATTGTAATGCGGTTTTTCCTAGGATGTTACAAAGAAAAAAAATTATATCACTATAAATTCCTTTATAAAAGACCTATCAATTTTTAGAATAAAATATATAGGGTGTCCCAATTAAAAAAAAAATACCGATGACGTGTGCAGTGTCAAAAAAACGTTTTTCCTGGCGTAGGTACAAATACAATCTGATATTACTATAATTGACGTGTTTTTATATTTTTGCCAACGCAAGACAAGAAAAGTTATGAATTTGATGCTTTTCTTTTGGGACACAGTGTATACAGGGTGTACCTTGTATCTCTTACAGTTTCCAAGATATCCATATGGTGAGCACGATAAGTGGGACACCCTGTATACGCTCTAACACTCTATCTAAATATTCCCAGCCTTCGAATCGAAGGGTATATATAACTTCCCATAATATGCAATTTTGTATCTAAACGGCTAATAAATATTACTAGTTGTATTATTATTATTATTAATTTAATCTCAGGTACAGAATAAAAGTATTATAAATTCTTTACGTTATGTTCCCTCCACTTAAAAATTGTTTTATTGAAAATGTTTACTGTTATTAAAAAACTTGCTCAAAATATTATTTTTAACATTTTTTGTAATTATAAGATCTTTAACTTTATACAGTTTTTTTACTCAACGAAACTATCTTACTTAATACAGCAGTATTAACGTTGGTATTGTGTAACCCATCTTTCCCGCACAATTTATCTGATTCTTCCAGGTAGAAAAAAAAAAGCATAAACTGTCCATAAATCCATGAATATTATGAATAAATTGTAAAATTTGTAACCTTTTCAGGCCTTGGAAGTAATGTCGCAGGTCCCCCAATGGCACTGTATGCGCTACCGAAAATTCGAGCTAGTTAGAAGATGTAGAAGTTACAAGAACAGCTTACGACGTTCCTAGATATTATTAAGGCAACAGCACTGATCTCACGTTTGCAGAGTCCAAAAGTCAATAGGAAAATATATTACAAAATATAATTTATTTTATTCTAAGTTGGATACTGTTAGGTATTTATTTTTTTGTTATAATAATTAATATTTTATAATTAATTAGCTTGCTAAGTAAAGTATATATTTTTTAAGTTAAGTTAAAATAAAATTTAAAAATGCGAAGAAACGTGGATTGCTTAATTTTAATTTTATATTTTGTTCCATGGATGTATCGTATTTTCCGTCTTTTCCTTTAAATAAAAAATAAATTTAACAAGTAGCATATTGGAGCTAGTGTGCAATATTTACAGCATGCTCGGCTTGACAAAGGGGACTCTGGGACAGGCGGTCAATGTTACTTCTCCTTCGCCATCGTTTCCTGCAGCACATCTCCAACTTAATGTTATAACTACTTGGTCCCTGTAACAACTATCTAGGCAATTTGTCGTACAGTTCTAATTTCTTGTTATGGACGTTTCTCCAATTTAAAATCAGAACATAAAAGCATCAAAGTACACATTTTTTGTAACGTATTTCATAGAAAAACTCTCATTATCTCTGGTCCCCCTTCGGTAGAAAAGGTAAAACAAGCAACAAAACTGTTATTAAATTAAAATTTATTTTTATACCATTTGATGACAAAATGTACAATTTCTATTAAATAAATGGGGGGTGGTACAAAACTGTATAAAATAATTAAAACTGCTTACCTATCACTTGAGGTTTTCCTTTTCTATGATAATAAAGTTTAATCTGTCAGGTTAGTTCTTTTTGTACAATTTTAAAACATTTAAAAACTTTACAAGTTAAACAATCTCATATAAATAAATTCACTGAAATTATACTGAATCTTTAATATATTTACACCATCATATTATTTATAAGTATAATACACGCAACAAAGACTCTTGTAAAAAAATTGCCTGAGCTAAAGTTTTCACTTGTTAGTACGATATTACAGTCAAAATGTTTGATTATCATTAACGTCAAATAAACATAATAACAAAATTGGTTAAAAAGTCAACAAAACAACACAAGCCACGAAATCGAGACTGCACAAGAATATAATAAAAAAGATGATAAACATTGTAGATTAACAACAAATAACATACAGATTATAATACACACACTACAAGGTCCGTGGGATGAACAGTAAACGGAATGTTTACTTAATCAGGGTCTCTGATGCAGAGAAACTAGATGCACTCATTCGGCATGGCGTGAGTGCCAACACCTGCCCTATACAGATATCTCATAATTCATATCATACACACTGGTACGGTCGGGCGTCGAGGGGCGTTGGGACATATGAGCGGAACACTGAGAGTTTTGTGAGTTTAGTTCTACCGAATCAGACATCTCTAGGGCTCTAACGAAGGACATTGGCCTCCGCCTATTGTCTGGTACGGTGGGGGTTCCAGCCCCCATCTGCGCTTTCCTATGCACTTGTGGGCTTTGGGGGGGATACACTGGCACGCCTCCTCGCATAGCGGGGTGATAAGTTCTAGGGGCAGTATAAGTCTGCTGGGTAGGACTAGTGGGATTTGACCTATAAAAATCTGGATGCTGGGCCGGGGGCGCGTACCCAGGTGACGTGTCCTTCCACATGTACACGCCCCGCTGCGGTGAATTTGCTAGTTCCCTGATATTATCCACTGTGTTGTTCGACCTCGGGTATGAGAGCTGCGCTTCTTGTCTTACCAGCTCGCCCTCCGACATAAAGCGACGCTGCGGACTCCCATATCCCTGCGGCATCATCTGACGTTGGACTGGGTTATCTTGCGGTTGAAATTCGTAGTACTGGCCTGTTTGATTTGCGTAAACCACACCAATGAAGTCGGGCCGTCGTGGCTGAGTTGGAGTGCTCGGGTTAGATCTGTGAATAGCACAAGCAACTACAATACTAGCGGTACACGAAATAAAGCGAAAGCTTCACTCAAGTTGCCTAAAATGAAATTTATCTCAATGACTGTTTGCTGCCTCTTATGGATGAAATAGTGTTTATGTTTTGATTACCGGTTTAGCCCACAATTTAAAATAAAAATTTATCTTAGAGCCAAAATGAAACCGAAGCTAGGTCTTACGCTAAACGGATCAAAATGGGCTCTTCCTCGAAATTTTGCGTATTATACCAGACTATGGCGTTTTTTGAAATAGCTCTGAAAAATTTTTTCTTTTTGCTACCAATTTTCATTTAAGGCCAAAAAATTTTAAAATGTAGTAATTAATGCATTACATTTTTGTGACGTCAAAAATGGATAGTTATTGTAGGTACATTATATGACTCACATAACCTTAAATTTTTTGTTTTTGCAAATTTATTTTCATTTTTGTAGTTTTAACTTGGATCCATTATAACATTTAGAAACTCTTACAGATTAGAAGACATATAAAGCTTTAATATTGAAAATTATTAAAAATAGACTGCTAATTATAGGTTAGGTTTCCAACCAACAAAAATCTAATTTTATTAGATCAAAGTAATTTAAACTTCATTAATAATGTATTGAACAAGATTTTAGTTACTAGTGCAGGAACCAAGCAGAAATTTTGATAAAAGCGAGATAATATTTGAAAACATAAAAAATGCATATTTTTGCATTTTTGAGGTTAATTGTGACGTCACGTGTTTGGAACCAATAGCAAGCCGTTTTTGACGGAAAAGTGGCGGAGTTTTGAAATTGCTACAACTTGTTAAAATTTAAGGCAACTATAACGACAATATATTTCCATTTCATCCTTTCATTGATATAATTTCATTTAATGTGTAATTAGTACTCACAACAAAATCAACATGCACATAAAAATACAATTTGATGTGCAGTGTGTCCAGTGTTCCAGTTTCTAGTGAACAAAGTAAAACTTACAACAGACTCTCCTCTTTTAAGTTTTTAATAAAACGACCAAAACTGGCGAATGTGTTCTTCTTTGTAGAGTTTCTTGCGTATATTTTAAAGCTCTATAATAATAATATAAACAGCATATTTGTAACATAAATTACAACCGTAAATTGGTAATACATTATATACAAGTTACTTTCAGAAATTTTGATGCTACTTACAGATATGAAGCTTCCGTAAAGATCTGTTCTAAAATTACACCTATTTGATTTATCTGGATAACCACACTTTTCTCTCGCTCGTATTTATTCACCAACAACACTCTTGTCTCTTCCAAGTTTTTCCACACACACATACACCTTACACTATAACATCTATATTTATTGCCCAGATAGAACTAAATACCTTAATATATTAGTTGCTTAGAGCCACACCAGATTTTTTAAATTATAAGTAGCAATCCTAGCAATTTTCTACGAAAGCTTTAAAAAGTCCCCTCCCCAATTAAAGATACATAAAAACACAATTAGAAATGGAGGAAAATTATAGACTGCCACCACGAACAGAAGTTGAACACATTGCACAAAAAATTGGATAAAAACGATAGGTAAATAAAAAGAATAGATACTTAAGCAATATTAATCTGTTTATTAAAGAATACTTGCATTTACTTACAGAAAATAAATTAATTGACCTCAATATAATATCGACAGAATAAAATGTAAACTAAAAATAAATACAAACAATTTAAAAATGCAAGGTCTAGTTCGTCTTTCCAACTTTCAAAATAATAAAAAGATTCAATGAATGCAATATTTTATTATCTATCTCAATAACAATAGACAACATATTCATATATACAGTATATAAAATATATCAACTTCTTCATAAATATTATTCACACTATAATAAACTGTACAAGCTAAATACAAAATCATAAAAATAATGGACTATCTTCATCTTAATTCTATATTCATTTTCGCTTTAAGTAAAACTCTCGTCAAAAATAAATTATTTACAGATTGTCCCAGGCAAAATGTTAAATATCGGAAAATACTGAGCAGCTAAAATCTGAATACCAAATTAAAATTAAGTTTAAAAATGTTTCGGCTGGGACAATATGGACCTTCTTTATCAAAACTGTTTTCCAACCAATCTAACGTAATCTAATCGTCTCGGAAACATAATTAGACTCTACGAAATATATAAAGGCGGTCAAAAATGGAATCAGTACACTTAAAAATTTCTCAGTATTCAAAACAATTGCCAAGGGATGCAGATTTTGGAAGACCCTTGCTTGACTTCTATGATTTAAAAAATCCTACCCTACTTTTATTTTTACTATTGATGAGTTGAATATTACATTGTATTTTGCACAAAAAAATATGCATAAAGATTTATTACCAAACAGCACAAAGGGTTAATTTCCATTTTTGACTGTTTAAGAATTATATGCTTTGAATAACTATTATACTAAAATGGATGGAAAAGGACAATTTAGACAGAGATGTAGCTAGTTCACTTGTTTACATCTAAACAACTCAGTTTTTTTATACAATAACAAATGGAATTAAATACGAATAGGTTTCAAAAAACATGACCACGGAATAAATTAGTTGACCCGTTTAAAAATAATGCTTGGACAAAATTCTCGCCACCTACCTAAACATTTCTTGATATGATTCTGGTTATCGCTGCAAAGATGTATGACCGGAAGAAATTATTTACAAAAGCAATGGCAACGTTGGATTTGTATCGGTAAAGGTAGGACCACGAGTTGTGATGTTCCCCAGTAATCGGTGCAGAAAAAATGGGACGGGATTATCACAGGTTTTCACAAAAACAAAATATGACGCACTACGTAAACTAATATCTGTCAAATTCAGTTTCAAACGCTGGAAGACAAGGAATCGATTCAGAGAAGAAGACAAAATGGAAGACAAAATTTGTATCATTATGGAACACAATGACAGTGATGCTGAAAAGTGATGTCGATAATAAAAATATCTTTAGTGGAATAGGTATTTTACGTTTTAATTTTTTAGTCAATTTTATGAAGTTGGCCCAAACATCAAGTAAAAACAAAATCTAAATCAATTTAATTCAAAAGAAACTTTAAAAAATTTAAAAATTAGTAATTTCCTGGTTGACTGCAAAAGACGCCTATCAGGTAATTTATGAAAGACACAAATTTGACCCACTCAGTATCAGCAATCGCAAAACATATTCATTTATTCAAAAAGGGAAACATCTGGCTTATTTTTTACAAAAAAGTGAAAGCCCCGAAATATTAGACATTTATAACCATATCATTATTATAACTTCTTAGTTTTGTTTAACACAGAGGAAATCGTATTATCCAAAATACTTGACATAAAAATCGTCAATAAAATTTAAAACGACGCTTCTAATATCTCCTCCAATTATATTATCTTTATCTCCTAACAATGGTAATGTTAATCCTATAAACCAGCATTCAGTATCTATGAAATAATGATTAAAATATGACTAGCTTTAGTCACCATCATTAATGCTTTATTGTACATAAATATTAAAATTTTAAAAAACGAAAGACTATTTACCATTGCATTATTAAACTCTGAAATAATAAATAATAAAAAAAAATACATATCAAAACCAGTTAAAGTTCCCAATCAAGGCTTACCTTCGAACTGGACTAGACATAGCTAAAGGCGTCGGCACCCCCAAAGCTTTGATTCTTTGCTGCATAGTAGGAGACGGCCTCTGAGGGCCCAAACTTTCCGGAGTGGCACTCCGGTTAGGGTCCAGACCCCTCGGCCTGGGATGGGGACTGCTCCGGGGGTAGTGAACCCCACGCGGGTGCCTTGGAGATTCACCCTCGATTGTTGGCAGGAAGAAATTACTTTTTGAACCGTGCCTCTGTAGAGGCGGTGTAGGTTCGCAGTCTTGGGATTGTGATGCTGAGGGTTCCATATCTAATTCACAGCCGTCACGACCAGGTGACATCTGAAACGGTACGGTTTAGCTAGGCGCGCTCTCGTAATAAAGCGGCTGTTATACTCACTTTGTTATAGGCATTAGAGTTGATATTTCGAACTCCGTTGCTATTATCCATGTAGGTTTTTACTTGGCTATCGTTCGTGATCGTAGCTATTGGTCCATGAGGACAGTGTTTTCGTTTCGCATTGTACTTATGTGGTTTTATTAAGCTAGAACGTTAGAAAAACCTTAACCTTGAATCATCCACAAAATGATAGGTATGTTTGAAGGTAAAGGTTTTGGAAAGATTAACTTTGTCGGTTTATTACCTCGGAAACTGTGGTCCAAACTGGGTATAACAACAGTTATCCCAACAACCCCTGGAGAACGGGTTGTAGCCCCCTTTGAATTTTCCCGTTACTTGTTCGTTTGTTGTTCGACCGCGAGACACCAGAACCATATGAAAACCTGTTAGACCAAATATCGGTATAGCCAATAAGGCTACCAGCCCCATTAGCACCATACTGGAATACATATATTAAGGAGAAACGCCCAAAGCAAAACTGTATATAACAACTTTTATATATATGTTTAAAAAGGATACGCTATTATTGGTTCAGGATTTGTATAGGCTTGCCTATACTTCAGAATATATATCAGGCTTAATGTAAATATACTGATCATGTGTAAACTTAGTGATATGAGGAAGAAGAAGAAGAACCGATAGTTCCTCCTTCCTATGCAGTTGTTGACCCATGGGCAATGATGATCAAACGTCTGGAAAATAAAAATCCATAAGTCATCTAGCTACGTAGGTAATGTTACTAAAATGTATTTTAGATAGCGACGTTTTTAAAATCGCATAAAGCGACAATCGTAGGAAATAAGGAATAGTCAATAGGAGATTGTTTTAGGATATGAAATGTAAATGTTTATCAAATAAATGTTATGTTTGGTAAACTTCAGCAAACTCGTGCAAAAGAAAATGCGAATACAGATGACTGTCCATTTCTGTTTAAAATAATATGAACCTATTAGATGAGTTACTAAAATACTAAGCCAAACGTTTACACTAAAACGTCTTTGAAAGTTATTATCCCTTATACAGTGAGTATTTTCTTGTGTCCACTTATAATGCCAATTTTTATTAAAGGAACCATTATTTGAAAATTTTGGTTCATAAGACCACAAAATTTCATGTGCTGTTAAATTATCAGTTTTTTTTTTTCAGTAGCCAATTGCAAATCTTAACCATATTACAAATAGATAGATAGATAGAGTTTATTTAACCACATTATATACAGAAATGTACAGGGTGATCCACTTAACTTTCCCTCCCCACGTGTCTCTGCTATTTCTGTAGTGTCAAAAAATTATTCTAACAAAAGTTGTAGTTTTTAAAAATGACATCAAAAAAACAATTGAAAAATAAATGCCGAAGTTATATACAGGGTGTTTCGAAAAGATTGGGACAACGCTTAACTGCAGATTCTTGACCTCAAACCAAGTCGATTTAACCCAAAAAGTAGGGATCTAACTCTTTTCGTTTTCAAGATACAGAGCGGTTAATTAAAAAAAAAATATTCGTATTTTGTCTCTATCTTGGAGACTATTATACGTCTCTACTTCAAGTTTGGTAACGACATGTTTTTCAGGTCGCTAATTTCAATGATATTGCCGATGTCACATTTTATAGAGGGCGCTAGTTATACTAGTTTTATGTGACACTTTATGTCATAACTTTTTTGAGGTTAGGTTTTGGACATGCAATTTAATTTCCTAAAGAAAAGGTATACTTGTTGAAATGCGATAAAATGCACCCTTTCTGAGAAATACGCGATTTACAACTTTGGCACACACCAGTTCGAAGAAAGCCAATTGTATCTAAAGCGGTTTTTTATCTAGTTGGTCTACGTCAAGGTCGTCAAGTACGATGTCTTGAAATCGTCAATAGGGCTTGTTGTGTCAAACATTGTAACATCATAAAATATTAACTATTTGTACAATTCTTGTGCTGCTGGTAAAAATAGCATTTTTAAATTTTGGATTAAATTCTTCGTTTTTGATAATGCCTCGCGTATTCCAAACTAGAAACGAGTGACATAGTCGCAGTTTACACGCAAGAAAACCATAATGGTCATGCGGCTGCAAGAAGATATTCTTTGAACTGGTGTGTGACAAAGTTGTAAATCGCATATTTCTCAGAAAGGGTGCATTTTATTGCATTTCAACAAGTACACCTTTTCTTTAGGAAATTAAATTGCATTTTGATTATAATAGAAAACAATGTCCAAAACCTAACCTCAAAAAAGTTATGACTTAAAGAGTCATATAAAACTACTATAACTAGCGCCTTCTATAGAATGTGACATCGGCAATATCACCATTGAAATTAGCGACCTGAAAAACATGTCGTTACCAAATTTGAAGTAGATACGTATAATAGTCTACATATCGAGGCAAAATGCGAATATTTTTTTTCTTAATTAACCGCCCTGTATCTTGAAACTGAAAAGAGTTAGACCCCTGCTTTTTTGTTAAATCGACTTGTTTTGATGTAAGAATCTGCAGTTAAGCGTTGCCTCAATCTTTTCTAAACACCCTGTATATAAATTGTATTTTTTTAAATCGAACTCCCTGTATTTATTGAATTTTTTGACGTAGAATTTTAGTCTGATTTCAACAATATTGAATATATAATACTTACCTTTAATAGTTTTCGAAATATTTGCTTTTAAATTTATAAATAAATGTTTTTAAAATTAGAGCATACTCAATCCAACATGCGATAGTGTGTAATTTATGCTTAAAAGAAAGAAGAAGAAAGAATGAAGAAGCTGCAACAGATATTTGTTCCAGCATAACATTTAAAGCTATGTTGCTATTTGGAAGAGAGGCAAGAATATTGTTTGCGACAGTACTAAAATAATTATTGAATTCATCGTGTGATAAAGTGGAATCAACTTTAGACGATTGTGTATTGTTTCTTTCATAACTGATTAATCTCCAGCCATCTCTAGATTTATTTTCAGGATTTTCAATATGTCATACTTTGGTAATTTATATAAACGATACCTATTAAAATTTTGTGAACTGAAAAATTCTTTACTTGTGTTTCCCGCTCAATCTTTCTATGTGATATTCGTTTTCCAAATTTCAGTTTTCAACAAAATTAAAAACAGCATGGACTTTTTCAGGATTTTTTATAAGATGTTTCCTATTTCTTTTTCTATTAGAGCTTCCACTTTCTCTTTAATTAACTGCTAGTGTCTTAAAGTAGGTCCTGTTTGGATGGGTTCTATCTAGAAATTACGCTGCACATAAATAACGCACACATCAACTTTTTCGTTATTCGAATAGTTTAATTATTCCATTTTAAGTTTTTGTTTTATTATTTTAACGGTACAAACAAACCTGCCGTTTGACACTTGTTAATATATTGTTTCTAATTTTTCCTGTTTTTTTAAGTTTTTGATCTTAATTTGAAAAAAAGTGGACTGTGAGATATCATTAAAAATAAGATAAAAATATCTATGTAACATTGCCATAGCATCGATAAAGAATAACAATAAGGCGCAAAACGAGCAGGTTTCGAGAATATAGCATTGATTTTGTGGCCAATATCTTCAGGATTGCCTTCAATATTTAGGGCTCTGTATACTTCAAACGTAAATCATGTAGACAATTTTTAATTGCATTCCTTTCTTTTTTGCAATCAAAACTTTGGATAGATAACCTGTTTTTACCATAGGACACCTCTTCAAATGAGCTACAGGCATAGTACAGCTTGATATCTTAAATAACAGCGGAGATACACCATTGAACAAAAGAAAAGCAACTCTTTATGAATTTTTTTGTGAGAAAACAATGAAATTTTCTACGTTTGCTAATTTTTTTGTTTCTAATTCTAAAATGTAAAAATAATTCTAAAATTTTATTCAGGGACATAGTAATCGGAGTGGGCTAGGGGTGTTTATAGCCCCAACTTTTTTGCCTGTGGAACTTTTTACAATTTAACTACAGAAAATGAAAATTTGCAGTTTTCTACTTAAGAATGGAACTACTGTCTAACTTCGAGAGAATGCATGGTTTTCGAGTTAAATTGATTCGAAAAGTCTGTTCCACGCCATTATTTGGTTTTTAAATTAATACTTTTTTTACATTTTCACAAAGTAGACTATTATTGTCAGGTAATTAGACTATTATTAGACGGTAATTAAAATCAAAATATTTACAAGAAACCAGCAGGAGAGGCTCTCCTTTAGAAGGTTCTAGCCCCCTTAGAAGCCATTTCTGGACCCATGTTTGTATGAACTTTTTTTTACTATTTTTCGACGTGATGACAAAATCTTTCTAGTTAACTTCGGGACACCCTGTATAATTTAAAGCAAAAGTAATCACATCAGCAATTACCGATTTACTACAGGAACGTATTTTCAACCAAGTATATATTTTCTTATTCGAATTACAAAATTAAAAGTTTTAGCTTGAATTATACAGAATAAAAATATATTATGACTACAGTTATGTCAATAATATTTAATTAGATAAAAATATAATTATTTTCCTGTTTGCACTTCTATAGACAGCTAAAAATATGTAACAAATACAACATATTTAAACTAAATTAAACAAGGTAATTTAACTAGTTTAAAATTTACTTAAGTTAGATTAACAAATGATGGAAACACATTAACAAGTACTCGGTGGCGGCTCATGAATTTTAAGGTAGGTGATGAGGTGAAGAGGACATATATTTAGCATTCTTTATTCCAAATATAATTTTTTTTTTGCCAAAAAGCAGACAAAATCATTTTTGCAAACTTGCTCTACCACACAACTACGTATTTTGTATAAACCAACAACCTTTAAATTTAACATCATATTATTATGAGTGATTACGTATTACTTGCAATATAATTTTTATTATTATGTATTTGCTTTCTCATAATAAATTCTGTAATTCGCCAACAGTATGTACGAGTTATCTTTGCAATTTATATACAGGGTGTTTTTGAAAGTGGGTTTTTATATTTAACACATACCTATCCATTTTGATATGTCAATTGAAGTGCATTAAAGTGGGAAACTTCACAACAAAATAAAGAGATTAAGTTAAGTGGAAGAGCAGGTGGTATGTCACCTGAACTTCAAGTCATTATTATTATTCTCATTTTCATCCTTAGTATACTTGGCATCATGAATGTTGTTATACTATATTTTTGTTGTTAATGTAACGAATAAAAATGTAAATAATTTATAGTTTTTATATTAAAATTTGTTGTTATTTTATTTTCAATAAAAAATACTTGTCTTCAGCAAACATTTTATGATTGTTTCTAATCCCGTTTTAAACGATATCCATATGTGTCATTCTATTTGGATTTCAGTCGAAATGTGTAAAAAATATATATTTTTTAAATTATCTTAATCAGACTTGAACTACAGCTTAAAAGAAAATAAGTATCCTATACCAAAGAATAATTTGAATTAATATTTATCAAGTACTAAATTAATAATAACTTAATAATTATTATTGCTCAACTGTTTCATGAATAAAAATTCGTTCAATTTATACCAATATCAGCTATTTATCTAACAGTATGTTTTTAAACTATTCGGTTTTCTACAAAGATAAGTAAATAATGATTAATCAACAATTAGTAAATTTCCAATTGAGAAA
This sequence comes from Rhagium mordax, assembly GCA_963680705.1. Lineage (NCBI taxonomy): Eukaryota > Metazoa > Arthropoda > Insecta > Coleoptera > Cerambycidae > Rhagium > Rhagium mordax. Next base: position 130,135,085 of record OY796656.1, on the reverse strand, counting down.
CAATTACAGATACTCACAGTTTAATAAAAACATTTGTTAAAACCTACCAAAAATTATATTATTGAACTAGTGAAAATTACCAGCAATTATTAGCTAGAATTTTGTATATATATTTTTTAATTTGTGCCCGCTACATATAATTATTCAAATGTTACACCTGAATATATATAAAACATTTTAACCCATGACTCATTATTTTTAAACTGCTAATTTATATCTAATTACTCATTAAGTCCAAATAAGTAGGTAAAATAAAATTAGAAAATAATTGGACATTTATCTGATACCCAATTCACAACACCACGAATTCAAATATCAAGAGAATAGTTAGTCTATCGTTTTCTGATACAGACATAGTTTCCCCTGCTACAAAATGCCACTCGCTTTATTAGCAAAATTCACACTATTTAATAACAGACCTTGCCAAGAGTATGAAAATTTTAAAATGGTACTAATTTTAATGATTAAACCACAACTATTTATTATACTTTCAAGGTCATACCTAGTTCAAGGTTGTAATTTGTAATTTTCAGTAGTTGATTATGTATTACATCAAATCTTTTTATAACATGAACATGTTTCAATTTATTGGTAAAATTTCAAATATTCTGAAGATGTCGCATTAACGTATATATTACCGTACTTCGGATAAAGATGTAATAAGCAACGATCTCATAGTTATCTAAGTTATATTAATAGCTACGTATTCACTTAATATACCTATATCATTTATTCTCTTGCAATAAACTTAAAATTTCAGTTATGTTAGCAATTTCAGATATCTGAAGCGGACAAATCAGTGAGTAACGTAAACAAACGAAACTAATTAGTAGTAATTAAAACTGACGAGCGCGAAAAGCATGCAAGGACAAATTATAAAAGTGTACAAAATAGCCTCACCTCTATACAATGATTACAAACACTACAATGTGAACATCTCGGTGGTCTGTAAAATTTGCAGGTAACGCACCATTTCATCCTAACGGTTATACCATTTATATCAACATTTTTATACAACGGAGCTCTAAAGTCATCTTCCCTATCTTCATCAGGTGGGGCTAAAAAGCGAAATTAATGAGACAAAGTTACAAAAAGATAAAAAAGTAGGATAAGTTTACCTTTCGGAATAACCCCTGGATCCATAA